>PVJX010000417.1:43272-265770 GCA_004027295.1 Dolichotis patagonum
AAGAGGACATATTATGGTAATCATCCCTAATTTTCCTATCAACTTAATCTGAAGCCCTTTATAACTTATACTGTCTTATTATGACTGATCTTATTTGAATCTGGGTTGTTAGATTGCTACTTTGTATTGACTGATTTTATTTAAATCTGTTATGATTGATAGCATCAAGTCTAAGAGTATAGGCAACTACACTGAAGATAACAAGATTCACTAAGATACCCACTCTGGTTTATTACTTGCTTTTGAAGTCTTACAATGTCTCCAATGCTTTGTTTTTATTAATGTTGTTATATACTGCTGAGACATCATGGTAACCATTGTAGATCACCTTCTATTGCGGTTTATGTGACTTTTTTGCTTCATGCTTTTCTAGGAATTGCTTTGTTTTATCTTGCTTTGTTTTGTTTTTCCCTCTAATACAGAAAGGATAGATATACATTGAGACTCATCCATGTGTACAGCTTATAAACAGTTTACGAGAACCAACTATATAACACATGTTGAAATGAACAACTACTTTGAAGAAAAAGAGACACTACAGTTCCCAGTGCTGATTACATAATGTCATGATGTGAAATCCAGCAAAACTATCACTTTTTGTTCAAAGTGACTTTAGCTTGCTTTGTCTTAAGTTCAACACACATGAAGGTATGGACAGCTGTTTTTAGGAGAATGAGAGACACTATGACAGCCATTCTTGGCTTCCCTAATGTCTGGTCTTGAAGACCTGAAATGCCCTTCTCGTCCTGCTCAGATCAATTCCATACTATGTTGTTTCATGTGAATTCCCTGTATGTGACAATATCGACAACTATTTGGAAGAAAACAAGAGTCAATATGATAAGAGAGTGAATATCTCCAATTGTCTAGTTTTGAAATTTATGTCTCTTACATTGCTTTCTTATGATCTGCTTTGTTCTGTTTTGTTGTGTTTAATTTTACCCTTTTGTTATAATTGCATGTATATTTGAGTGGGTAAGATGGATGACCATGTTTATCAGATCGTCGAGCAGAACTGTTAACAGTCTCACTGTTTCAATGTCTGCTTTACATGTTTTAACTTTGTAATTTGAACAACTATTTCCAAGAAGTCAGTATATAATTTGTCTAGTAATAATTTCTTAGGTTTTTTTTATTGTTCTTTTCCTTTTTTCCTTGGAATTTTGTATTGTTGCTACCCTTTATTCTGGTTTTTTTTTCTCTTTAAATAAAATTATATTAAAAAAAAGAACTGTATTGAACAGCAGTGGTGATAGTGGACAACCTTGTCTTGTTCCTGAATGTAGAGTAAAAACTTTCAGATTCTCCCATCTAATATGATGCTGGCCATTGGCTTTTCATAAATTGTTTTTTAGCAAATTGAGATAAAGTCATACTATAACTATTTTCTTCAGGGATTTTTTCAAAATCATGAATGGATGTTGGATTTTGTGGAAGGTTTTTTCTAAGTCAATTGAGATGATTGTGCAACTTTTGTCCTTGCTTCTGTTTACATGATGAGTTTTATTTACTGATTTGCATATCTTGAACCATCCCTGCAGCCCTAGGACAAATCCTACTTGTTCATGATGTATGATCTTTCTGATGATTTGTTGCATTCTGGCTGCAAGTTGTTTTGTTGGTTTTTTTTTTTTTTTTTTGGTACCAGGGATCAAGCTCACACCCACCCTTTGCACTTTTAAGGCAGGCTCTTGTGCCACTGAGCTAAATCCCTGACCCTTGCCAATATCTTGATGAGGAATTTTGTGTCGATGTTCATTAAAGAGATTAGCCTATAGTTCTCTTTTTTTGGTTGGATCCTTTTCTTGTTTTGGAATCAGAGTAACACTACTTCCAGGAATAGCTTTGGGAGTACTCCTTCCCTTTAATTTTGATTAAAGAGATTGAGGCATATTGGCATTAAAGAGTTTGAGAAGTACAGGCATTCCTACAAGAATGAATGTATCAGAACCTGAGCTTTTCTTAGTTGGTACCTTTTTTTTTTCCTTCTTCAATCTCACTGCCTGATACTGGATTGTATAGGGTTTTTATGTTTTCCTGGTTTAGTTCTGGTAATTCATATGTATCAAGGAATCTATCTACTTTTTCTAATTCTCCATTTTATTACAATATAGGTTCTCAAAGTATGTAGTTTACTAATAATCTGGATTTCAGCAGAGTCTCTTGTAATTTCACCTTTGTTATTTCCAACTGGGTCTTTTCTTTCTTTGAGGGGGTTAAGATTGACTATGGAGTTTCTTTATTCTTTTAAAGACCCAAGTCCTTGATTCACTGGTTCTTTGTATTGTTTTTTTGTCTCAGTTTCCTTAATTTCTGTTCTGATCTTTATAATTTCCTTTGTACTAGCTTTGCGTTTGGATTGCTCTTATTTTTCTAGAACCTTGAGGGGCATCATTAGGTTACTAGGTGTATTAGTCACTTTTCTCTCATTGGTGGGACAAAATACCTAACAACCAAAGTTAAGGAGGGAAAGGTTTATTTAGTTCACAATTTGTAGGTTTCAAAAGTCCAGAATCAGCTGGCTCCAAAGTAGAGTGGCATGGCAGAGGGGAACCATTCATGGCAGTGAAAGACAATAAAAGCAATAAGACCAAAAGGGAAGAGCACATCTCTTTTCCTCCCTTATATTGTCTGCAGACTACCCACCATAGGTACTCACACACCGAATCCCAGCACTACACAATGAACCAATCACAAACTCTAGATTCACCTGCCTCTGAAAAGCCCACCCCTATGACCACATGAGGCTTTGGGGGGACATCTAGACATAAACCATAACACTAGGCTCACTCTGTTGGGATGTGGCATTTACAGCTATAAACATCCCTCTTAGGACTGCTTTCATAGTGTGTCCTAGGTTCTGGAATGTTATAGTGATATTATCATTTGATTTTGGAAACTGGTTTCTTCCATGATTACTTCTATGACCCACTGATTATTCAAGAAGGTACTGTTTAATTTCTGTGTCTGCATAATTACTAAAGTTTCCTTTGCCTTTGATTTCTAGTTTCATTGCACTATGATCTGATAACATGCATGGGATAATTTTGATTCTTTTGCATTTACTTAAGCATACATTATGGACTAGCATGTGGTCTATTTTAGAGAAAATCCCATGTGCTGTTGAGAAGAATGTGTATTCTGTTTTTGTTGTGTAGAACACTATAAATATATGTTAGGTCCATTTGGTTAAGGTTTGGTTCAACTCTGATATTTCTTTGTTGACTTTTAAAATAATCTAGTTCATATATTTGTGACAGTAGGGTATTGAGTCTTCTATTATAAGTGTGGTGTTTTTCTGGGTTTTTAAAAAAATGTCCAATAGTGTTTATTTTATGAAGCTGGATGTGATAATGTTTGGTCCATGTGTGTTATTATTGTCCTCTTGTTGTTCTCTTAACCAAAATACAGTGACTTTCTTTGCCTGTTCTGATCAGTTTTGGCTTGAAGTTCACTTTGCCCAAAATTAGGATATTTTTTTTTCTTGGTTCCTATTGCATGGAACATTGTTTTTCTATCCTTTGATTTGTGTTGTTTTGTTTTGTTTGAGACAGGGTCTCACTATGTAGTGCAGGCTGGCCTTGAACTCCCTTGTATACCCTAGACTGACCTCAAACTCATAGCAATCCTCCTGCCTCCTGCTGTTTCATGTATTGTAAAGCTCTCTTAAAAGGTACATGAATGTTCAGGAGTACAGGCACCCCCTGATTTACGATGGCTTAACATGATTTTTCAACTTTATGATATTGAAAAGTCATGTCCAGATAGCCATTGTTTTTCAGTTTCAGTAGTTTTTAATATATTACATGAAATATTTAACGCTTTATAAAATATACCTTGTAGGTGATTCTGTCCAACTGTAAGTTAAAGTAAATATTCTGAGCACATGTACACAGCTATGCTAAACAATGATATTCAGTAGTTTATATGTATTTAAATGTTTTTTGTTTGTTTTTTGGTACCAGGGATTGAACTCACGACCTCGCGCTTGCCAGGCAGGTGCTTATGCCACTGAGCTAAATTCCCGGCCTTAGATTTTTGACTTATAGTAGTTTCAACTTATTATGGGTTTATTGGGATGTAACTGCACTGTAAATTGAGGAGCATCTATATTGTCTTCATGATGAAGTGATCCTTCATTATTATGAAATGACTCTCTTTGTCCCTGGTAACAGTCTTCGTTCTGAAGTCTACTTTGTCTGATCTTAATATAGCCTCTCCAGCTTTCTTTTTTTATTAGTACTGGCATGGTGAACCCTTTTCTATCCTTTTCTTTTAATCTTTTTCTGTCTTTATATTTAAAGTGAGATTCTTATACACTGCATATAGTTGATTACTGCTTCTTCATTCATGGGGTTGTTTAGATCCCATATATTTCATGAGGTAATTCAATATTGTGGGTTTAAATATATCATCTCTGTAGTTGTTTTCCATTTGCCTCATCTCTATTTTGTTCCCATTTCTTCATTTCTGCCTTCTTTTGTATTGAGTATTTTTGTAATTCCATTTTATTTTCTTTCTTGGCTTATTAGTTCTAACTCAATCTACTTTTTTGTGCTATTTTAGTGGTTCTTTTTAACTCAGTCTACTTTCAAGTAGTATTATGACACTTCACATACAGTATTCTCAGAGCTCCTTGGGTTCAATACCCAGCACTACCAGAGAAAAAAAGGTAATGGAGCTGGAGGTGTAGCTCAGTGGTAGAGTGCTTGTCCAGCATATGCCAGCCCCCGTGTTCCTTCCCAAGCCCTGCAAAAAAGGTCAACCCCTTTTGTCTTGCAGTACTGAAGACTGAATTCAGGACCTCTGTACTAAGCTATATCCCCAGCCCTTTTTGTGTGTGTATGAGTTGGTACTGTGGATTGAACCCAGGGCCTTCACACTGAGCTGTATCCCTAGTTGCTTCCTTAAATTTTATATTTTGAACTGGGGTCTTGATAAGTCACTAAATTGTCTAGGCTAGGCCCAGACTTTCAATCCTCCTGCCTCAGCCCCTACAGTGTGTGCAACCATGCCGAGCTTTAATCATGTTTTAAGGGGATTTAAATAATAAGAAAATGTTTTTATATTTACCCATGTAGTTACCATTTCCAGTACTCTTTATTCCAAGTTTCTATCTGCTATCATTTTCCTTCTGCTTAAAGGATCCCTTTTATATTTGTCTGCTGATAATGAATTCTTTCATATTTTATATGTAAGAAAAAATCTATTTCATTTTGCTTTTAAAGATATTTTGCTGAGCAAAGAATTATGTCAAGAGGTTTGTTTTGGTTTTTTTCTTCAATACTATAATGATTCTGCTCTATTTTCTTCTAATGTGCACTGTTTCCAATGAGAAATTTGCTATACTCCTTGTTTCTTTGTATATAATATGGAGATTTTTCTCCCTCTGCTTTTAAGATTTTATCTTTATCACAAGTCTTAACTGATTTAATTATTATGTGGCTTGGAGGCACTCTATGTTCCCTGGGTATGAAGTTCATTGAGGTTCCTAGTTACAGCTTCACAGATTTCATGAGATTTCAGCTACCCTTCATACATGTTTTTGTTCTTCCACACCTTCTTCTTTTTTAGATTTACCAATTACATGTATACTGGATCATCTGAAATTAGCAGTTCACTGATACACTATTTATTTATTTAGTCTTTTTTAACTTCTGTGTTTTATTTCAGAGTTTCTATTGCTATGTGTTTTTCCTTAAGTGTCTAATGCCGTTAATACTATTCAGTGTAATTTTCATCTCAATGTAGTTTTCATCTTTAAATGTTCATTGGGCTATTTTTTAATGCCTTCCATATCTCTACTTAACATCAATCTTTCCTCTAGCCTCTGGAAAAATTTTATATAGCTATTAACAACTGTTTTATGGAAGGCAATGTATGTAGCATTTCCACTTAAAAGAAAAATTCTCATAAAATGACAGTCAAGGATCTAAAGGAGCTTCCATTTCTCCAGTTCAGTCAATAGTAGTAAGATTGGTTTGGGTGCTTCCAAGACAATGAATGAAGGCAATATCAACAGCCTCTCAGTGATTGCCATAACACTATTTAATGCTGTTACTTTTATGTAGACATTAAAGAATGGTTCATCATATTTTAGCCCAAACTGGTTATACTCCTCTTTCACAGGCACTATGATGAATGTAATTGTCAATGTGAATAGCTTAAAATATGTCAAAAGGTAAGCCAACTGAATGTCTTAAAAGTAGTACCCATTGGTCAGAAGGTAAACTTCAGTATTATTTATGGTTATATTTGACTACAGTTCTGTGGGGCTTAAACCTTACTTACCTTGGCAAGCCTTTTGTGCCACAGCAGCAAGGACATAATGCTATGCATTATAAGAATTGGTTTTTGGTAATGAGTTTAATCCTTTAGCCCCAAAAAGAATTCCAATTAAATGTGCTCAAATTATTTTCACAACTTAGTGTTTATTCTTGTTACAGTGGTACCTTGGTTTGCAAACTTAATTCTTTCCATGATTCTGGTTGTGAAATGAATTGGATGAAAACAGAATCAAATTCAGTGGTTAGGTTCAACGTTGATTTTATAGGGATTTTTTTTCTTATGGAGAAATTTGATTTGGTTGTATATCAAATTTGGTTTGGTTTGGTTATATTTGGTGTGGCATAAGAAACTGCTGTCATAATAACTTTTCATTTTCCACTAAGTGTACATGCACAACTGGATAAATGTAGGAGTTTTCCCTTTACGGTGTGAATGATAAAAGATTAAAGGTATTTTGAAGGCTAGTGGGGTTGGTAGCTCAGTGGTAGAGTGCTTAGCATGTGCAGGGTTCTAAATTTGATCCCCAACACTGCAAAAAAAGAAATTTTTAAAAGATATTTTAGTATCAGGATGGTAATTTCTCTATAAGAGATCATAAATATGGAACTTTTTTCATTTTTTAAAATTTTATTTTAAATAGGGTAAAATTAAACAGAACAAAACAGATCATAAGAAAACAATGTAAGAGACACAGATTTCAAAACAAGACAACTGGAGATCTTCACTATCACATTGTCTCTTGTTTTCTTCCAAATAGTTGTCCATATCTTCACATACAATGAATTCATACAAAACAACATAGTATAAAACTGATCAGAACAGGATGATGAAGGCATTTTAGGTCTTCAAGACCAGACAATAGAGAAGTCAACAATGGCTGCCATAATGATTCTCATTCTCTTCAAAATAGTTGTCCATACTTTCATGTATGTTGAAATTAAACAAAACAAAACAAACTAAAAATCACTCTGAACAAAGAATAATAGTATTGCTGGATTTCACATCATGACGCTATGGAATCAGTACTGGGTACACTAGTGTCTTTTTTTCTTCAAAGTAGCTGTTCATTTCATCATGCATTACATAATCAGTTCTCATAAACTGTTTAGAAGTTCTACACATGCAGGAGTATCTACACGTATACCTATTCTTTCTACATTAGAGGGAAAAACAAAACAAGACAAAAACAAAACAAATTCCTAGAAAAACACGAAACAAAAAAGACATATAAACAACAATAGCAAAGAGTCCAGAACACTGACAATATAGGCCTTCAAAACAAAGTGGTATGAGTGTAACTAGGGTTGTTACTTTACATAATGATCTTCAAGAGTTCCTCAGATCACCATACAATAACATACACAATTGATACACAATTGTTCCAATCCTATGAATGTTAACTATTTTGTTCCAAGAACTTATAGAACTTGTAGCACAATCACCTTAGCTATCCTAAGTGTGTTTATATAATTTTAGATATTTTTCTTTTCCCTTGCTTTTTCTTTTTCCTCATTTTCCCTGAGATATTATTTTATCCCCCCCTTAAGCAAATTTTTGGAACATTGTTTTTGAGATCAAACTCCTCCCCACCCTCACAAAAATGGCTACATAGCAATAAACATTGTGGCACATTAAAAATAATAACTGCCTAATGTCTTTTATTTCTTTTGAGACAAAGTTTTTGCTAAGTAGTTCAGGCTGGCATTAAATTTGCCTCAGCCTCCCAACTGCTAGGATTACACATGTGTGCCACCGCACTTGGCTTGTCTTTACTAATTCTACCTGCTGTATCAGTTCTGGATCAGTTTTGATTAAATTTTCTCATTGTAGGTTGTTTTTTCTTGCTTCTTAGCAAAGCTGTTAATTTTTTATGGGATACAAGGCTCTATGAATATTACTTGATGCTGCTGAATATTGCTATATTCCTATATTCTTGTAAGTATTTAATTGATAATTTATTTGCTTAGTAATGGCATTGAATTACTTGCAATTAGTTTGATCCTTTTGGGTCTTGCTTCTGCTTTCAAGCTTTGTTAGGACAGGACCAGAGTGTTTACTGTAGGCTTGACTTTTCTCCACTTCTGAGGTAATACCCTTCTGCCTGGTGCTCCATGACCTAGGATGTTTTCCTCTCTGGACAGTGGGAAGAGTCACTGTTTCTAGCTCTGTGTAAGCTCGGCTTGCTGTTCCTCTAATCCTTTTGAGAGAATCTTTACAGTGGATAGTTTCCTCACAAATATGAACTTATTAGCATTTAAATGAGTAGTAGAGGAGGCACCTCACTGTACATCTCCAGCATATCCTCTGTGCCCAGCTCTCTCTTCAGTCATATTATTCCTTGAAAACTTTAGCTGCCTTAACATCTGCTATGGTTTGCTCCCCAGAGGTAGGGCCCAGCAGGAGGTGATTTGGTTATGACTGCCTCAGTGGGACCAGCCACTAATGTTCTCATGAAGTGGGTTGGATCTCATGAAATGGGTGCAATCCTATAGAAGTGGATTAGAGCCTAGCCTTCCCCTTCAATCTTGTTTCTTCCCTCACTAGACACTGTCTGGACTTTCTAGCCACCAGAATCATAAAACAAATAAAACCTCTTTTGTTCATAAGGCACCAAGCCACAGGTATTTTGTTACAGTAACACAAGCTGGACTGAGACAGCATCCCTGGATTCCCAGCTCCGTCTATTCAACTTCAGGAGACCACTGGCTTTGCCTGGACTCCTTCTCCTTTTTCCATAGACTTTATACTTTCTCTTAGATTGTATGCCAGGGCAATCATTATTTTGTTTGATGAAGCAAAAAAATTTTGCTTTTTATCACTTAGAAATAACCATTCCATTTGTTGCCCAATATCTACTATCTTCAAGCCACTGTTTTCTACACCGCGTCCAAAAGTTTTATTATTTCAGCCAAAAGTGAAAATCCAGTCTCTGTTACTCCATCTTGGCCAGAAGCCATTGGTGAAGTAGCAGCTATAATTTCATCTTTAATCTCTTTTATTTAGTCATCCTATACTGAAGTCCAGAAAAGTCAGTCCTACTGATTAGAGCCAAGAGAGCCAGAGAGTTAGGCTTCAGTCAGACCAGTACTATCAGTTTTACTTGTAATCTGGAGATAAATAGAATTTCCTAGCTGTGATCGCTCTTCCCTTGTTAAGGGAGTGCATCACAAAAACGGCTAAAGTTATTTGACCGTCTTGAGGGTAGAGACCCTAACTAATGCAAACTTAGATCTCCAGCAGTCATAAAAGTGTTTTTAATTAGACAAAACTAATTATAGTAATCTCATCATGTAATGCCATTATAATAGTAGCTATACACTGATCACTTTACATACGTGATCTTATTCCAACTTCGTAACAGTAACTTTAGGTATGCGTCATTCTTATTTTTACTGATACAGAAGTTGAGGCTTTGAAAGGTTAAATAACTTCCACAATAATGCCAACAACTAGTTAGGGGCAGCAAAAGAATTCAAAGTATATCTAACCATCCTTTCAACCTCTATGTAATTTTTCAAAACAACAGGCTTTCTTGCTGAATGGCTAGCCTCAGACTGTCAGTGCACAGGTACCTACTCACCCTGAATTTAAGATCCCCACATACCAAAACAGAAGACTTCCACCGAAGTACTGATTATTACTTTACACTTACTTGTTTCACATCACATGAGCAGTGGTGAAGATACCGGCGCTGGATGATATCACAAAATATTTTGTGCAGTTTGGTCCCAAACTCCTGTGTGTCAGCTGCCTAAAACAGATCCAGAGATAGAAGGTACTGAGTTCCAGTGCTGGAAACCAACAGCAAAGTACTAACAGGAAGTTTAAATGGGGAAAGGATGAGATAAATGAGACACTGACATCCTCTACCTTGCATTTAGCATGTCCTTCCTTTCTATGGGATCAAAAGAGGAGAAAAATTGCCTAGGATATTTGGCAAGAGGCAGGTAGTGATGGCTCCTATCTGTCTTCTCATTTGTTTCCTCTACAAGGGATTTCAAACAAGGGGTTTTTTCCCCCCTAGGTCTACAGCAGATAAATATCCCAGAGACCCACCTGCTCATGAAGGAGTTATATAAACTGCTCCTCTGTAAACAAATTCTGAGAAAGCTAGGTTCCAATGACCCACTAAAGCTGATGTGACAGCTCTCCAAACCTTTCGGGGACAAGAGGGACAAAAGAGTACAGTCTGCACCCACGGAGATGGGTTAATGGCCTTTGACTCTTTAATGTAAAATTGTAGGCCATTAGATTTGAAGGGGGCCACTGAACACAATATAGTAATTTTATAGATGAGAAAATTTAAATTTAAAGAGTAGTGACCCACCCAAGATCTCACAAGTAGAACAAAAATTAGGGTTTCTTTTCACTAATTTATGTGATCCAGATAGGTAAGTTATAATAAAATGTATTAGTTTATAAAGATTTTATAGGCTTTGACCCAGTAACTTTTTACAGAAATTTTTTCTATGAAATAATCCAAAATAATCATGAACAGAAAATATAACATGAAGTATAAGATATAATATGAAGTATAAAATAAAGTAACATTTGTATCAGTAGAAAGAATGTTATCAATTTAAATGTCTACTATTTGAAGAATGGTTTATTAAATTAGATTATAACAATATAGAGGAATATTGGTTAATCAAAACTAAATATAAGACCATTCAAACAAGTAAAATGTCAATTTACATATCCAAACAGGAGGCTTTAGTTATGACTATATAACACAAAAATTAAAATTATAGCACTAAAATCAGTTACTACATAAATTTTTTTCTGTGTCAAATTATCTTTTCAAGATAAAGACTACAAAAAAATGGCTGGTACAATGGGACCACTGTAATCCTAGCTGCTCAGGGGGCTGAAGTAGGAGGATCATGAGTTTGAGGTCAGCCTGGCAAAGTAGCAAGACTTTGTCTAACAAAAAGGTATGGGGGACCCAGGCCTTGGTGCTGTGGCCATGTGGTTTGAGTTGAGTGCTGGGGGACCAGTGTAAGTCCTTAGAAACTTAGCGTAGCCACTGCCTCCTTCTATTGTCCTCACCATGTTCCTCATGTGATCAGAATATGACAGAGATGTAAATATTTTTTGTCCTGAAGACTGTTTCAAATGCAACATGCCACTGAGGCTATCAAGCTTGGTTCTATAGCCATTGGGATCCAGACATCAGAAGGTATACGCTAAGAGAATTACTACCCCACTCATGGAGCCCGGCAGCACTGAGAAGATAGCAGAGACTGATGCTCATATAGGTTGTGTCATGAGTGGGATAACTGCTGATGCCAAGACTTTAACTGATAAGGCAGGAGTGGAGACACAGAACCACTGGTTTACCTACAGTGACACAATGACAGTGAAGCGTGTGACCCAGGCTGTGTCTAATCTGGCCCTACAGTTTGGAGAAGAAGATGCAGATACAGGGGCCACGTCTTGTCCCTTTGGAGTAGCACTGTTATTCGGAGAAGCTGATGAGAAGAGACCCCAACTCTTTCATAGAGACCCATCTGGGACCTTTGTAGAGTGTAATGCCTGAGCAATTGGCTCTGCTTCAGAGGGTGCCCAGGGCTCCTTGCAAGAAGTTCACCACAAATCTATGACACTGGAAGAAGTCATTGTCATCCTCAAACAAGTCATGGAGGAGAAGCTGAATGCAACTAACATAGAGCTAGCTACAGTGCAGCCTGGCAAGAATGTGGAAACATTTTCACAACGGAAGAACTTGCAGTAATTAAAGACATTTAAGGAAGAGTGATCCTCAGAACTTCTCTGGGACAGTTTTCATTCTCCTGATTACCCCTAAATTTTATTTCCAGCTCCTGATCCTTGGAAAATCTCCAGTGTAAGTGCATTTTTTTATGATGTCTCTATATAAAAGCAGTTTTGAAATAAAGATAATTTTAAAATGAAATAAAAAATACAGTAAAATAAACATGTGGGTGGTACACACTTGTAATCCCAGCCATTAGGAGACTGAGGCAGGAGGATTGCTATGAATTTGAGGCAGCCTGTACTATATAGTGAGTTCAAGGTCAGCCTGAGCTACATATCAAGATCCTGTCTCAACAAAACAAACCAAAACCAAAAAAAAACGTAAAGGCGGATAGGGAATTTAACTTAGTGGTCTCTACTCTTGCCCAAAATGTGCAAGACTTCAATCTGAACTCAAATGTGACTGGGTTCAATCCCCAGTATCACAAAAATACAACCCAAAATTACTTAAAAATGAAGAAACTACTATGAAACGAGTGTTACCCACTGATAATATCAAACGTTCAGTGCATAATCTTAAAAGGAAGAAGAAACTAGCATTTACTGAGAGCCTATCATGTATTGCACACTTTACACAGTCTCAGGCTGTTTGGGCTCCTATAACAAATTACCACAGACCAGAAGTTTTATATAATAGAAATTTATTTCTCACAGTTCTAGAAGATGGAAGTCTAAAATTAGTGTACCAAGGATGGCTAAATTCTTTAGTTTCAGACCATTCACTCCTCCCTGTGCCCTCACTCTGCAGAAGAGGCAAGGGTCTTCTGAAGACCTCTTTTATTAAAGATACTAATCTCATTGATGAAGAATAATGCCTAACAACCTATTTATCTCCCCAAAGCACCATAACTGTTAAACCCATAATCTTGGATTTCAATATATGAAGTTTGAAGAAATACCAATATTCAGGCCATGATACACATTTAGCCATCATCATCTTATGGGTATCCATTATTTTTTTCTAATTTATAGGCAGGGCTCAGAGAAGTTCAATCTAGGCCTAAGTCCACATAACAAGTAAGTGAACGAGTCAGGATCTGAACCTAACCCTGATTCCCAAACTCTCTCCACCATTCTATACCGTCACATACATGAAATTGGTCAGCACTTATGACTGCTCAGTTATTTCCAATGTGTTCTGTCATCATTAGGTAGCAGAGCATTCTTTTATGTATTACTTATGTAATGATTTCTTTTCAAATCCATTTTATTTCAGAGAAAAAAGAAAAATGAAAACAAAATTTCAAAACACGTCAACCAAGGGGCAACAATGGTACATACAGTGCACACTGTCATCCCCAAATCATCCATCCAGAGCACAAGATATCTGCATTCAATTGTCTGAACAGTATCAGCACAAATCTTTCTCTTCAGCCAACTCAGCGGAATCAATAGTGTAACTATCTTAAGTATTTGTATATTCATACATGTACATATACATAGGTTGTTTTAGCTCTCACATTAGTGAGACAATACGATGTTTACATGTGTCTTAGTTATTTCACTTATGAGTATGGTCTCAAGTTGCATCTATTTACCTATAAAAGTCTCTAGTTTATCCTTCTTTATAGCTGAGTAGTACTCCATTGTATAAAAATACCACATCTTTTTATCCATTTCTCAGTCAGCATTTAGATTGTTTTCAAGATCTAGCTATTACAAATTGTGCTGCTATAAACATGGGTGCACATAGATCACTGTGGTGTGTTGTTTTTAATTCTTTGGGAAGATACCCAGAAGGGGAATAGCTGGGTTGAATGGGACTTCTAGTCCTAGTTTTTTTTTTAATTTAAAGAAAAAAATATAACAGAGAGGGTAGAAATAATACATAATTTAAAAAAAGAAAAAACAGTAAGAAATCACCAGTTGATAATTACATATTTTCCTCTTAGAAGTAGTTGTTCAAGTTACATAAGTAAAGCAAAGTGGACATTCAAACAGTGAGACTGCAAACAGTTCTGTTCACCTATCCAACAAAACTTAGTAATGGTTCTCAATCCTACACACTTACTTCATGCAGTTATATCTTTTAGAGTACTTTATTTTCCTCTTTTTTACAATAAGAGTATCAATTCTTGTAAACTGTTTAGAAGTTCTACGCATGCATGAATCTCTCCATGTATGCCTATCCTTTCTGTATTAGAGGGAAAAACAAATCAAAGCAAGACAACAAGACAAATTCCTAGAAAGACACGAAATGAAAAAGTCATATAGAACCACAATACTAGGTGATCTCCAGTAGTTACTATGATGTCCCTTGTTATTTTCAATAGAACTGTCTGTATCATCAGGTATAATATAATTGAACATAGCAGTGCATAGCAATATTAATAAAAACAAAACATTGGAGACATTATATGACTTCAAAAGCAGTTAATAATCAAACCAGAATGGGTATCCTGTTGAATCTTGCCTCTACTCTCAGACTTGATACTTTCAAGCATAGCAGATTTGAATAAAAGCAGTCAAGACAAAACCAGGATCTAACAAACCAGATTCAAGTAATATCGGTCATAGTAAGACAGTGTAAGTAATACAGGGCTTCAGTTTAAGTTAATAGGAAATTAAGGATAGTTACCAAAGTATATCCTGCTATTTTTGGGATCTAGTCCTAGTTTTTTGAGGAATCTCCACACTGATTTCCACAGTGAGTGCACTAGTCTATACTTCTACCAACAGTGGAGAAGGGTTCCTTTTTCCCCACAGCCCCTCCAGCATTTGTTATTGGTTGATTTCTTGATAATAGCCATTCTTTTCAGGTTGAGGTGGAATCACAGTGTTGTTTCAATTTTGCAGAGCATTCTTCAACAAGGAATTGAAAATCATGGATCTAACCCTAGCACATTCTAGCACATCTGTGTGACCTAAAGAAGTAGAAACTATAAGTAACTTTTCTTACTTATGAAATAGTACACATTACAATTCATTCTACAAATAGTTCTTAAAACACTTAGACCTGATACAATGTATGATCATAACAGAAGCAGTGAAATAATGTTTGTAAAAGCACTATACACATTACAGAGATAGACAGGAGGTTGTTAAATCCCTGGCAGTTGTAAACATTTCCAATCTCCTGCTCACCTGAAGAGCCTGGAGACATGTCTTTCGGAAGCTGCCACTTGTGCTCCCAGTCACCACACTCATGATGGAATTCACGACCACTGAGAGTGAAGCCTGCAGTTTCTGATGAGCCTAGGAAACATAAGGAGACCACATTAACCCCAAACTGCTGGCTCAGAAAATCCCAAAGGGAGCAAAGATTTCAGTCACAGCAGAATGTCTCCTAACAACAACACTGATATCATGGCATATCTTTGTCATGACCTGTAGGAATTAAAACAAAATTTTAAAATTCTCTCTCCTCCCATAGAGATAACTGACAGACACATTCAGAAAAGATAAGCAGTTAAGACGTCAGGCAATAACATACATATACTTTCTAATTTAAATAAAAGCTTAAGGGTTTGCTGTCTTAGAAAGCTTTTTCCTTTAAAAGGGGAAAATATGTAGTAGGAAATGTGTTACCAAAAGTACACAGAATAAGCAGGACCAACTTACGCACACTGGTAATGTTAGCATAGTGGAAGGCTGAGGCAGGAGATTGCAAGTTTGTGCCCAGCTTGAGTTACATACCAAGTGAGATCCTGTCTCAAAACAAAGATAAAAAGGACTGGAGATGTAGTTCAGGGGTACAGCACCCTGTTTGACCCCCAATACTGCAGAAACAAAACAAAAACACACGAGATGCAGGAATTTACACAGTCAGATAAGAAGAAAATGTGGTACTATAAACTGAGCACAGTGGCACTCTCCCTAGTAATCCAGCACTAGGGAGGCTGACTCAAGAGGACCACTCAAAGTTCAAAAGGCCAGGCAGGGCTACATGGTGAGTTCAAGTCAGCCTGAACTACACAGCAAGACCCTATCTCAAAAGAAGAAAATATGGCATTATAAAGAATTAGGAAGGTAGAGGAAGAATATAAAGGTTAGTGAAGCAGCAGCTCCAGAGGGTGCTGTACAGACAAAGATACTGTATTAGCCATTTTTCTATACACTGTGTCCCTGTTTACTCAGACTCACCCAGTAGGAGGTAAGAAAAAGTAAGCTGATTACAGTGACCCATCTAAGTGAAAGCCTGAGTTTCTAGGTTGGATGTAGTATTACATCATCCCAGGAAGCAGAATAAACAGAATGGGGCTTTGAGGGAAGAGGGATTCTGAGGCCCTGTAACTATGCACTCTCTTTTTCTTAGAAAATAGGAGAAAAGGCCAGGAGTGATGACACACACGGTAATCCCAGTACGCAGAAGGCTGAGGTAGGAGAATCACTATGAGTTCGAGGCCAGGCTGGGTTACATAGTCAGTTCAAGGCCTTGCTGAATTATATAGCAAGACCTTGTCTCAAAAACAAAACAAAACCACCTAGAAGAAAAGAGGTTGTGAATTTATTACCTTGGCAGCCTGGTCATGCTGCTCCAAGATCTGGTCCAGAGTGGCATGAATCGAATCTTGTACCACACTGTGACTCTCCATGAGGATGGCACTGAGATGAGCTGTGAGCAAAGTATGGACTCCTAAGGGGACAGAGAATGTTGATAAACTTGAGTGACAATGACTTTCAAGAATGCTGTTCATGTGCTCTAACTCCGGGATGAAATAAGAGAAGATGCCTTTTATCTTTTTTTAAAATTTTATTTAAAAAGAAAACAAAACAAACACAATAGAAGAAAGGATAGCAACAATACAAAATTCCAAGGAAAAAAAAGAAAAGAACAAAAAATACTAAGAAATCATTACTTGATAACTTACATACTGTCATCTTGGAAATAGTTGTTCAAGTTACAAAGTTAAAACATACAAAGTACACATTCAAACAATGAGACTGTTAACAGTTCTGCTCCATGATCTAACAAAAACAGTAATATGGTCATTCATCTTATACACTTAAACATACATGCAATTATATCCTTTAGAGTACTTTCTTTTCCTCTCTTTTTTACAGTAGCAATTATACATTTTGGGTTTTATTACTCCTACATTTCTTATTACTTTTTACACTAGAGACACATATTTATAAATATGACTCTTATTTATTTCACTAATGAGGATAGTCTCAAGTTGTCTCCATTTACCTATGAAGGCCTCAAGACATCCTTCTTCATAGCTGAGTGATACTCCATTGTATAAAAATACATCTTTTTCATCCACTCTGCAGTTGATGGGTATCTTGGTTGTTTCCAAGATTTATCTATTACAAATTGTGCTGCTATGAACATGGGTGCACATATATCACTGTGATATGATCTTTTCAGTTTTTCTGGGAAAATACCTAGGAGGGGAATAGCTGGGTTGAATGGAGCTTCCAGTCCTAGTGAGAAGATGCCTTTTAGCAGAAGCTATTTTTATCTACTGACAATTATGTTTTCAGACAATTGCCCCTCCAGCAACTTACAAACCTACTCAATTCCCATTTGCAAATAAAAGAGCCCAGGAAACTTAAAGTGAAGAGTTACATTATTTTTGAAGAAATGAACAAGTGATCCTGCTTAATTCATACTATAAACATTAACACACCTCCTGGAGAACATCTAACCATCTCCCTTCCTGTTTGAAAATCGATGTTGATCAAGCCATTGTTATCAGAGTGTGTCCATTTTATTAGAGGTGCTATGGTAAAAATAAAAAAGGTTAAAACTTACAAAGACGCCTCTCAGAACTGTTAGTATGAAGTCTTTTAAATGGGTAATGATTCAGGCACCCCTGCTCAGCATTACTCAGAAAAACTAATGTAGAAAGCACTGGGCAAAAATATGTCACCAAGGCCGGGTGTGGTGGCGCATGCCGAGGCTGAGACAGGAGTACTGCCATCAGTTCGAGGCCAGCCTGGACTACAGTGAGACTTTGTCTCAAAAAAAAAAAAAAATAGGTTTATTATCAGTGATCCTGATGTAACAGGAAGACAAACTCGATGCATAGGAGATCTGGAGAAAATATCTTTTTCTTTCCTAATACAGTACTCAGGGTTAAATCCAGGGTCTTACCATTGAGCTACACCCCTGATCCTATTTTGAGACAGGGTCTCACTAAATTGCTAAATTGCCCAGGCTGAGCTCAAACTTGCAAGCCCCCTACCTCAGCCTCCCAGAAGTTCTGGGACTACAGAAGTACAACAAAACCACGCCTGGCAAGAAAATGCTTCTAAATGAATTTTTATGTCTACTCCCTCTACTGAAGTCTGTTCAAAGATACCATGGTAAAGGAGACTGAGACTGACTGGCAAGCTTTTCTTAGAATTGCATTAAAATTGCAAACCAGAAGGAACATTTCCTACCACAAGGCACCATGATGAAGAGAAAAAGTTATGTGTGGAGTTAAAAGGAGTCTGGAACTAGAAGTGGGAGAAAATTTTACTACTAACTAATAGTGACCAGGTCTCTTCATCCTTTTCACTTCAATACAGAAAATGGCTTTATACTGTTTTTCTCAGTTATGCTGGATAGATAAGCTGGGATAACATAAATGAAATGTTTTGAAATGTACATGCAATATTCAGACAGGAAACACTGCTGTTACTATGATAATGTAGCATGTGGATTACTATTTTCTTCAGTTTGGTCCTAAAAAGAGCTTCAAAAAATCAGACCCCTTTTGAAAACAGACATTTAATTAAAAAGTCAAAGTTCATTCCTAAAATAGCTGATACCACCAGATGCTTATGACACTGTATCAAAAGAATGAGCTAATCATAGAAAGTTACCATGACAAGGTGGGCATAAGGCCAATTAAGTGATTTTTTAAAAGACACTGAAACAGACTGCAGTTTTGCACAATCTGTTTCCTAAAAAAGGAGCTCTGGAGAAAGCTTTCGTAAAAAAGAAGGGAAAATACAAAGTAAAATTACTGTAGCTCCATCTACCTCTCTGTACTGTGTATTTAAACTACCAGATAGGAGATTTTAAAACATATTTGCTAGCCGGGTGTGGTAGTACACTCCTGTAATCCTAGCATTCAGGAGGCTGAGGCAGAAGGATTGTTGCAAATTCGAGACCAGCCTAGGCTACAAAGTGAACCCAGGGCCAGCCTGAAATGTATAGTGAGACCCTGTCTCAAAAAGACCAAAAAAAAACAAAAAAAATTTGCTATGTTTACTAAAGCAGTAATACATTTATTTTTAATCTAATACTGAGAACAACTGCTGAGACACTGAAGGCTTAGGCAAGCTAAACATAGATGTATAAACTACCACAATGATACAAGGATTATATAAATAATAGCATTTTTGATAAATCTCAGTTACCAGGGATTGAACTCACAACCTCATGCTTGCCAAACAGGTACTTATGCCACTGAGCTAAATTCCCAGCCCTCAAATCTTAGTTCTTAAGGTATGTTCAATAGGTCTCAGAACACAGTATCAGACTTGAATTTTCCTAAAGTTATCCAACTTTTTTAAATGCAAGAAGGTAACATATTTTTATGTCTCAAGAGGACCTTTAGGGGCTGCGGATTTAGCTCAGCGGCATAAGTGCCTGCCTTGCAAGCATGCAGCTGTGAGTTCGATCCCTGGTACCAATTAAAAGAAAAAAAAAAAAGGACCTTTAGCATCGGAAAAGGTCTTTGATATCACCTAGTCTAACAAGCTCAAGTTAAAGATATGAGAAAGGATGCTTCGATGATTTATGTGACATTCTTCCCAATTTTTTTTTCATTCTTCCCAATTATTATTGAGGAAGTTAGTGTCCAAGTTAAAATTAAACACTTTTGATTCTAACTTTTCTCCACAATACTAAACTGCTTCTCCTGTCAACCTCTGCTTTTTTTTAATTCAATCTGCATATTCAATTTGCATAGGCCAGTTAACAGTTCTAGGAGCCCTCAGTTGAGCCCTGCTTGCTGAAGCCTCTTCAGGCTGAGTTTCTTCTATTTCTTATTTCTCTGGATTTAATCAATGGAACAGGGGCACCAAAGAACACCTGTCTCTCAAACAGAGATATAAGCTGGTGCCCAGGAAAGCTGTGCTTCTCTCTCAGAGTATGCACGCACTGGGAAAAGATGAGAGAAGCTTGGAAGGCAGGCCGCAGAAGAATCTCACAAACAACAGTAACAAAGCATGAGCACCAGTCAATGTGAGAGTACTTCTGATCTGGGGTTATAGGTGGTCTTGTTTATCTTCTGACGAAGTGGGAGTAGACCATACCAAAGAGCAACAGATGAGCTGGAGGGCCGCATACCATAAAAACACACTGGTGCACACAGAAAGGGAGGCTTATGAACTTTCCCCCCAACGTACATGAACGTCACTTTGTCTATAACTCCCCTCAACATTTAGAAGAGTACCAAGAAACTCTTACAATTTTGTCCTAGGGCTAACTGCATTAAAATGTACAAACCAGCCAGGCATGACAGTGCATGCTTGTAATCCCAGCACTCTGGTAGGCTGAGACAGGAGGATTACAAAGTTAAACTCAGCCTGTACAACTAAGCAACTTAGCGAGACTCTATGCCAAAATAAAAAATTTATAAGAAGGCTGGGGATTAAACCCAGTATGAAGGCACTGGGTCAAAGAGAAAAGAGAAGAGAAGAGAACAAAGCCAACTCACACACATACTTAGTAGTTTTCCAAATTTTACTATATTTAAAAATCACCTGAAAATCTTGTTGAAAATGTGTATTCTTAAGCCATACTGGATTCTTCACATTATAGCAAAATAATGAATTAATCTGGGTGCAGAAAGCTACCCATTTCCAAGTAATCTAGTGACTCTGATGCAAGTGTTTTATACATTACAAACTGAAACCACTACTTGACCTCTAACAGAATCTTTCTGATAATAGGTCACTATTTATCTACTAGATTCATGCCAACACTCCCCTACTTATAGGCCTGTACAAAGTCAGGCTACAGTTCTTTTTTCTTCTATTTATTTTTTTCTCTGCAGCACAGGGAATTGAACTTTAAATTACATCTCCAGCTTAGGTTCTTGATCTTATAAATCCTCCTGCCTCAGCTTCCCAAGCAGCTGGGGTTACAGGAATGTACCACCATGCTCAGCATCGGGATACACTTCTTCATACCTAGAAAGGCAGTACAGTATGGGAAAAAATTCTCAAGCCTAGCTCCACATCAGAATCTCTTAGAAAGATTATACATGTTTGTATATATGTTTATTATTTAATGTCAGTGGGGCTTGAACCTTGAACCTGGGCCTTTGTACTGCACTACATCACCAGCCCTTTTTTTTTTTTTTTTTTTTTTTTTGAGTCAAGGTCTATGTCAGTAAGTCACTCAGACTAGGCTGGAATTTTCCATCCATCCTCTTGCCTAAGTCTCCCAGTATGCTGAGATAAAGCACGGTGGGGCTTAGCATCACCTGGAGAACTAAAAACATACCAAGGGGCTAAAGTATATAGCTCAATGGATATACATGCTTAGCATGTGCAAGACACTAAGTTTTATCCCTTGCACCAAAAAATAAAAGTACTGAGATTTAAACTCCATCTCTGAGTGTCAGGTCTGGGCATTTTTAGGAGCTCCCCAGTAAGGCTGAGGGATATTGATCTACAGTAACAGGAAGTGTCTCTTGACTTCTGGCCAATCAAATTTGGGAATACCATCATTTAAGTGATGCATCACTTTTCTGTAGTGATCTTTTAAAAAAAAACAATATATTTATTGAGAGAAAGAAAGCTTCTGTATGAGAGAGAGAGAGACATAAAGGGTCCAAACAGGTTGCCGAAGACTCTGTCTTTTCTAGGGACTTTTATAGAGTATAGGGGAATGAAACTCCCCATCTACTATGTCCGGTACGAGTTCATGTTCTCTAAAATTGAAGAATGAATTTTAGGAACAACAGAGGTTAAGAACAGAATATATGTGTTGAGAGAAAGAAAGCTTCTGAGAGAGAGAGAGAGAGAGAGAGAGAGACAGACAGACAGACAGAAGGGGTCCCGAGTGGGTTGCCCTCAATCTTTTATATAGAGAATATAATTTAACTTAAGCAAGGTTTTCTTCAATGAAATTCTTTATTATAAATAAATGTATCTACTTCAAATATATGCCTTGTATATTTGTCTCCCTTTCTAACCTCTGAGCATTTGGCACACCCAAGTTGGCAGCCCTATTTACCCCTGCTTACCCCAAATCTCCATTTGCTGGACTGGAAATCCACTATAGAAATCCACAAAAAGGAAAAGCAGTAGAGTTTGTCCTTGAAGATCCATATTCTGAGACTGATTTTTCTCACCAGATTCCACCTGATAACTCACATCTGGAAGTACCAAATCTAGAGGACAAGATATCACACAAATTTCCAAGGTAAATAAAGTCCCTACAAGTTACTAAAGAACTGTATCACAAACAAAAAAGGATTTGAGGATAGGAGGTCTCCATTTGAACACTCAGTTTTACTCCTGAACTTGTTTCTCCATTCACATGGTAAAAAGCAAGCAACAGTGACTGACAGAAAGAACATCAAAATAATGATTGGTTGTGTAAAATGCAAACCAAACAGCACTTTGCATTTACTGGGAAACATTACACAATAAATTCATTTATTCCTTGTACAACTTTCTAAGGCAGGCATGGTTGGTAAGAGGCAGAGATTAGATTTAAATCTGAATTAGGACAATGACAGCTCACTTCTGATCACATCTAACTTGTGCTACATGGCAAGTCCTATATTAAATTCTTTGCACATACTAAGTCATCATCTAGGATAAGACCTATTCTGATGTACTTTTTCAGAAAAGAGGCATAGACCTTACCCAACGTGAGTCAGTAAGTGAGGGAACTGAGTTTGCAGACCCTAACAGACTGACTTCAAAATCTATACTCTCAGCCCCAAAACTATTTAATATTTGTAATCCCAAATACAGTGGCACCTCGGTTCACAAATTTAATTTATTCTATGATTTTGGAAAAGATGGTACATTTGTTTGTATGGGAAAGATGGCCTCAGTCATATTTGTCACCTAATGCAATTTGCAAACAAAAACAA
The DNA here is from genome assembly GCA_004027295.1 of Dolichotis patagonum. NCBI lineage: Eukaryota > Metazoa > Chordata > Mammalia > Rodentia > Caviidae > Dolichotis > Dolichotis patagonum. The sequence goes on from PVJX010000417.1 coordinate 66,336, forward strand.
AATTTTGTCTAACACTTCTGTTTGCAAACAAAAGTGCTGTAAACTGAGATTCCACTATAATCTAAAACCCTACAATCACTTTCCACCAACTTGATCCTTTAAAATGCAGTCAGCATAGTCCTGCATTCCACATCTACACAGAGAAAAACCTCCTTGTGGATCCTGGTTCTGTCCTTTAGAGAAATGAAGGAAGAAGTCAAGGAGAGATTTTCTACATTAAGTATTTCCAACTGAGTAAACTTGGGTATCATGAATTGTAAAACAAAAAAATAAAGAAAACAATGAAGTCTAAACATAAATATGAACAAGATATAGTGTTAGGGAGATCCCTAGAAATTTTCTGAAGTCATCTCACTATTCAAAATCCTGATGGCATGACATCACATCAATTACAATCAACCATCTTTTCCTCACAAAACTATTCATGTGCCCAGAAACCCTAAAGACATCTCCTCTTATACTCTGAAAAACTAGGCACTTAAGAAAAAAGAAGCTTATCTGGAGGCTTACTTCCTAGATGCAGATTATAGATTTTCCTGAGACACTGTCTTTGGTCTTCTCATCCCAATTACAACCTCAAGACATCTCTTCCCTACTGGTCGTCTTCCTCAGGGTCCAAAAAATCTCCAAATTCAATGAATTTGAGTATCTCCGAATTTAACGGTTCTAGCTGACAAGAGTTAAGCTTTGGACAGTAAACCTTCAGGACATCAGCCCATGATTGTACAGTCCTATTTCCCAATTTTATTTACTGGTCTTGTTATTAACAATTAAACTTTCAGCATAACTCAACAAAAGCTAATGTGCTTAAATTTACATAAATATAGCCAACTTCCTAGGTTTAATATATCTGGCATTTATGCTGTGTTTATTTTTCCTAAGTAAGTTTATGTGGGTTTGCTCCTTTCATTAGGAAGCATTCCTCTTCCACAACAGTTCTGGAGAATCATTTCTGCTTTAATCTTTTTGAAGTTCCTAAAATGACAGATTAATGCACTATATAAACTCTCTACACTGAGGGAGGAGGATCACCATGAGTTTGAGGCCAGTCTGGACTACACAGTGAGTTCAAGACCACCCTGAACTGTCTCCAAAAAAACCCAACCCTCTGAACAAGTCTCTAAAAGGACCAGAGCGGTGGGCAACAGAAGTAAGAGAAGAATATGTATTAAGCTGCAAGGTCAAAACAGTTCAGCTGTGACTGTGCTTTCCTTTTTTTTTTTGGTACCGGGGATCGAACTCACGACCTCGCGCTTGCCAGGCAGCTGCTCAAGCCACTGAGCTAAATCCCTGGCCCTGTGCTTTCCTATTTGATGCATTTGCCTCGCCTCTCAAACTTGGCCAGACCCTGCCCCCAACCCAGGCATCAGATCCCTGGGTCCTATTTCTATATACATCTGCTATTTCTATTTTCTTTCATCTCCCTAATAGTACTCAGGTTTCCACATTTCTGTGCAGAGAGAGGGAGACATACCTTTATCCAAATTGAGATCCAAGCTGGGTACCACACACAAGTGGTATTTCTTCCAGTCAATGAAATAAAAGGGATCTTTGAAGATAGTGGTACTTAGCTGGTCCTCATTTGACAACATCAGAGGCAGACCTGAAGGTCCATATAGAAATATGTACAGTTGCTAAAGAAAACTGCTAAATTTTAGTTTTTATGACTACATATTCATTTGCATAAAACAAATATAACACCAAGCCTGGTTGACACTCCTGGAAATAAAAACAGGTACTATGCTATTACGTTAAACCTTTTCCACACTGAAGACAGATATAAAGCACCACAGACAAATCCACTAGGATCCTCAGAAGTTTGTTCAAGCTTAACGAATAGGAGCTACACATAGAGAGTATGAGGTCAGTTTGTTAATCCTATTCATCCTGATCATAGATCTGAGTGGCACAACAGGGGGTAAAAAGACAAATATCCATATTTAACATCTATTGTCAAGTTAAGATATTTATAGTGTCTTACTTTTTCATCACTGAGACACAATACCCAACACCACAACTTAAGGAAGGCTCACAGTTCGTAGAGGTTTCAGTCCACAGTCAGCTGGCTCCAAGGCAGGGCAGCACGGCAGAGGAGGCTTACATAAGGCATGGCAACGATGCAGGAAGTGATCAAGGAGGAAGAGAGACAGAGCCTGCCAGGCCATGTACCCAATAACCCACTTCCTTCAACATCATGTTTAGCTATACACTCATCAGTGGATTAACCCATTAATGAGTATCATACACCCACGATCCAATCGCCTCCCAAAATCCCCACCTATGAACCTATGAAAATTTGGGGAAACATCTAGATATAAACCACAACATATAATCTCAAAGTATATAAAGGAGTGTCTTCCTGTAACTATTTGAGTACATTTAGATTGAGAAGGAAATTTTCTCTCCTACTCTCTACAAAGGAAAGTAGGCCCCTAATAGGATTTCCTTCCCTGGACTTCCCCTTCTTACTTTACCCCCAAACCAAGGTTTCTCAACACAGCACTATTAACTCTCTGGACCGCATAATTCTTTGTGGGGGGGCTGTCCCATGCCTTACAGGATGGTTAGCTGCATCCCTGACCTCTACGCACTAGATGTCAGGAGCACCTCCTCCCCCACATGGTCTCCTCCATAACAAAAATGTCACTAGATATTGCCAAATGTCCAAAGATCCACAGAGGGCAAAATCCCTCTATCAAGAACTACTATATAGCTGGGCATATAGCTGAGTTCTACAGCATTTCTCTAGCATCCCTAAGTTTGAACCCAAAACTGAAGAAAAAAGAACCTTTTTTGGTTCTCTCAACCAAGGTGAAGACAACCAGATTTTTTTCCCTGTGTTTTGTTTTAGGTGCTTTCTATCTTCTTTGTTTTCATCGTCTTCCTTGTACATTAGGCATAAAGATTAGAATCTTTACCCAGCAGGAAGCGAGGCATTATGGAAAGTCACAGCAAACCAAAAGAGAGGCAGTACCCATAAATGAAGTCTCCTCCACAAATCTCAGAAGGCACTAACACATCAATGAAAACCCACATAGACATTCTCAAGTGGTGGCAACTTATGGCATGGGTTTTTTCTTTTAAGACAAAAGATGTTAATGTATCAATTGTTTTTTCTAAACTAAAACCTCAGTATTCAGTGTTAATTACAGTGTTGGAACTTTGCAATAAATAATAGGGGTATGTGTTGCACTTTGGCATTCATCTCTAAAAGATCTGCCATCACTGGGCTAGAGAATCTGAGATGCTGTGAACTTATAGTAAGAGTAGAAGTCTCAAGAGCCAAGTTGTGATTATCTCTTAATTGGGTAGTTTAAACCATTTACATTTAATATGAATACTGCCACAATTGTGTTGTTTTATTTTGTTTTGTTTTGAGACAGGTCTCAAAACCTAAGACAGGGTAGTTTAGGCTGGCCTCAAACTCATGGAGATTCTCTTGTGTCAGTCTCTCAAGTGCTGGGATTACAGGCATGCGTCACCACACCTGGCAACAGTTGGGTTTAAATCCACCCCCTTATTATCTTTTTCCCATTCATTCATTCCCCATCTCCTATTTTCTAGTTTTGGATTCTACTTTGAACTAAGTATTTTTTATAACTCCATTTTATCTCCTTTTTGGCACATTAGTCATAATCTGTTGTAAAAGCTTAGGTATTGCTTTAAATTTTATGGTATATAATTGTAACTTGTCACAGTCCACCTATAAGTGGCATTCTGACAACTCACATATAAGAATATAATACTCTCTCCCATCTACCCCTGGTTTTGTGCTAGTATAATAACTCATTATAATACTTATGTTATAAATCTTATAAATTATTTTTTGCTCTAAACAATTACCTTTCAAAGACTTATATAAAAGTACTAAAATATCTACTCAGTTACCACTTCTTGTGCTCGTGTGTGTGTGTGTGTGTGTGTGTGCATGTGTGCATGTATAGGTAGGCAAGTAGGTAGGTAGATCCATAATTCTAGTATTTTCTTTCTACCACAAAGATTTCTCTTTAACATTTCTCATAAAACAGGCCTTCTGTGATGAATTCATTCATCTTCTGGATGCCCAGGAAAGTCTTCATCTTGCTTTCATTTTTGAAAAGTATTTTCAGTGGGTATAGAACTTCAAATTGACAGGGTTGTTTTATTTTGTTTTCAGGACTTGAAAAATACTGCTCCACTCCTCCCCTCTCTGGGGGGTGGCTGTGAGTGTGGCAGACTTTTGGAGGCCTGCAGGAGAGAGACCCTGGCATGTTGGGACCTGCACTGTGCGGTTGACTCGGGGTGCCAGGAGAACAAGGAGCTCCTCCCCTGTCTGGGGGGTGGCTGTGAGCCTGCTGGCGCATGGGCTGAGAATCAAACATCTCATGTCATCCTGTCCCCTGTTCGGTGTCCCGCCCTCCCCCTTCCCCCCACATAGCAAGTGGGAGCCAGTGAACTACTTGTGAAAAGATTGGCTGTTATTTAGTATGAGCTCCCTGTATGCAAAGATAAGGACAACCATTTGGAAGAAAACAAGAGACAATATGACAGATAGTGAAGATCTCTGGTTGTCTAGCTTTGAAATTTATGCTTTCTTATGTCCCGTTCTGTTTTGCTGTGTTTAATTTTACCCCCTTTAAAATAAAATTTAAAAATATATTAATTTTAAAAAAGAAAGAAAAAGAAAAATACTGCTCCACTGTCTTCCAGTTAACAATCATTCCAACAAGAAATCTGCAGTAATCCTTATCTTGTCCCTCTTTATGCATCTTTTTATTTAAGGTTGCTGTTAAGATTTTTTTTCTTGCTTCATTATAGCTCTTAGCAATTTGGTTTTGATATGTCTTGATGCAATTTCCCTCATGCTTCTTAAATTTAGGGTTCACTAACCATAGACCTGTAGTCTTTGTTAAATGTTGGGTCCATTATTTCTTCAAATACTTTATCTACCCTTCCTTCCTTCAGGACTCTGATTACACAGCCATAAATCAGGCTGCCTGGAGTTGTCCCAGAGTTCACGGGTGATTTGTCCATTTTTAAGAAGTCTTCCCCCCACCCTATGTTTCATTTGAGATAGTTTCTATTGCTGTCTTCAAGTTTACTAATTGTTTTGCAATATATAAATCTGTCACTAATTTCACACAGTGCATTTTCATCCTAAATTTGTACTTTTTAATCTCTAGAAGTTCAATTTGGGTCTTTTCTCTCCCCTTCTCTAGCTCCTTTGATGCTTTTATGATGTTTTAATGTATTTTCCAGCTTTTATCTTCAATGAGAAAGTTGGGCTGAAACATCTAGTATGCTGTTTGCAGAAATCCTACCAGAGTTTCACAGTAACATTCTTTTTATTAAAACCTCATCTCTTCAGTGTCTTTACTGACCAAATTTAAATAACACCCCCATCACTCTACCTCATCACTTGCTTCATTTACCTCACTTCACTTATCACTATTTAATATGTAACACTAAAATGTAAAATTAGAAAGGACAGGCTTTTTTTTCTTACTGCTTCTAGAGAATGGAATGAGAACGAATAAGAATCTTTATTTTTGATGCTCTTCAGTACTATGTAGATATAAGAAAAAGCATGTTTTAAAATATGAAATTCTCAAAGTCTTGATCTGTCTTGTTCTTCCCTCCTCCCTGAAAGACATTCTTAGCTGATATTTATCACACCATGCCTCTTCTATTCTTATTTTTTATTTTTTGGCAGTGCTGGAGATTGAACCCAGGGCCTCATGCATGCAAGGCAAGCATTCTACCACTGCACTAAATCCCCTCATCCCATCTTGCTCTCTATACATTTACACAACTTAATTTACACCTGTACCTTCAAATATATAATAACAAGTATTGCTGAGCACTTATGTGTCAGGCAGTATTTCAGGGGCATCACATGGATTTTTCTAAAAAGCAAATAAGCCTGAAAAGAACACACAAACACAAACCTTTGAGAGGGAAAAGTATCCCCACCATAAAGCTGAGGAAGTAAAGGATTAGACTGGTCAAGTACATTGCCTACAATCACACAGCTCATGAGTAGTGAACCCAACATTTACGATCCATGCCATGTAGCACTATGCTACATTTACCTGTGCGATAAACTGGGAGTCTAAAATTCTCTATCTCTACATCTGACCACTTCCAAGTTGTGGACCTAACTAACTGTACAGCTGCTTGCCATCTTCAAAGGGTATCCTGCAGGAACTATTAACTAACATGTGTAAGCCCAGCATCTTCTTTATCCCTCAAATCTGCTATTAATGTTTTGCATTTTGCTGACAGAATCCTTACTCTGTCAACCATCTGTGGAGATCTTTTTTAACATTTTATTCAGATAAAATTCACATGCCATACACTTCACTTTTTTTTAAAGATCAGGTCTTGCTATGTAGTACAGGCTGGGCTTGACCTCACTGTGAAGCCCATGCTGGCCTCAAACTCATAGCAATCTTCCTGCCTCAGCCTCCTGAGTGCTAGGATTCCAGGTGTGCGCCACTGTACCCAGTCTGTCACCCATTTTAAATGTATAAATTTGTTTAAGTATATATAAAAACTTGTATAACCAGCCCCACCATCAACTTTAGAACATTTTCATTTTTAAAAGGTCTCCTAGCTACCTTCTGCATCTAGATGCTGTCCTAGTCAGGACATAGAAACTTTTTTCTGTTTTGTTTTGTTTTGTTTTGTTTTGTTTTTTGAGACAGGATCTTGCTATGTAGTTCAGGCTAGCCTTGAACTCTATATATATAGCCCAGTCTGACCTGGAACTCATGGTGATCCTCCTGCCTCCACCTCCCGAATACTGGGATTACAGGTGTGTGACACCACACCTGGTCTCGAGGTAGAAATCTTATCACCAACTTTAGCCATTCTCTGCTCCAGTCTCTTCCAACCACCATAACAAATTGGCTACCTTATAACACTGATTACTTAAGTAATAAATTTTGCCTTTCCTGCTCAACACACTTTTAATCAAAGTGCTCACTAACCCTTAACCCAATTCATTTACTTAGTAATTCCTAACTTTCTTCCGTCCACCCTGCACAATGCTTTCAGACGCCTTCCAACCATTCAACAGTTTCCCACTACACAGAGAATAAATGTGACACAACTTAATATGGCACTCAAAGTCCACCTCATTCAACTCCAACTACTGTTCCAGCCTCATCTCTCCTTGGCCATCCACTGCACACCGCAGTCGTGCTGGTTTATATGAAAAATGCATGACATGTGTGTCACAGTTTATAGTTATCAGTTCCCTGGCAATATTTTTAAGCTTAGTGATCACACTGGATTCCACATTTTTATACAAATCATATACATTCCCAGATAATTAATTCATATATAAACACTTTCCTAAAATTGGGATATAACAAATCCATCTTCAAAAGGTAACTGAATGGAACATATCATCAAAAGGATATGGAAACCGATGAAATTCTGTTCAGCTGGCTGGGAAAGACCTTTGGGCTGGGGCAGAGAGCAGCAGCTGGAGTCATTATCAGGTCTCCCAACAAGTCCATGCCAGCCACATCTTGAGGAATTGAGAGCCTTACTGGATGTCCTAGCACAGGGTGGATCCTGCTACAGTGTGATTCAGTTGTACTGAATTTTAGTCTGCTGTCAAAAAATAGATGAGACAAATTTAACATTTTTTCCTCTTAAGAAATTATTTTAAAAGGCATTCAAAATTCTTTTTATAGAGAGTTTCCAAAGATGGCGGACCGGTAGGTAGCAAGAGAGAGATCCTCTCTGAGAGAGACAGCTTAAATGCCAGAATTTAACACCCTGGAGAGACCCAAACAGAGAGAGATGGACTCTCTCAACCCAGGAAGAAACTAAAGTTTAAAAAACCACTCAAATATGAGGTCCTGGGGCTACCATTAGTGAACCTAAGATCAGCAAGCAAGGCGCTCTCCTCAAGCCACCTGAATTTCTGCCCGACCTGACCAACCGAACTGTGCCGATGTGACTGGCTTGAGCAGCTGGAGCGTGGAGCTGAACATCCCTGCGTGCTGCTCGCCTGGACCTGGCCCTGCACACGACCCACCCAGAGGCACCATGAATTTGCGCCGCAGCTGCGCTAAAGTCGGAGGTCTGGGAGCCCAGCAGTTCTCAGGGACCAGCATCAACACGCAGTGAGTGATGGGAATAAGACCCTCCCACAGGAAAGGGGAAACAGACTGGAAAACATGTTGGATTTGGGCAGGACAGCCTTAACTCCATAAGGAAGTGGCTTCAGTTGGTTGCTCCCCTCGCCGAGCGGATTGGCAGAATCTGCTTGGATTGGGCTGTGCCCCTGGCCAGAACCCAGTGGGTTGCTACAAACTAATTCCCTGAGCATAGCCCCACACTGACACAGTGAAGGCCTGCAAAGGTTGACTGGCCTGGAGGAGAGGAGCCAGGGCACCCTGTGCTTGCTTGAACTTTACCCTCTGATAGCAGCTGGCAGAGGACAGAAGCCCCTAGCCTGCATGCTCCAGAGGAGCCTTAAACAACAAGCAAAGGGGCTGGGAATTACACTGTACACTTGTATGGAAGGAACCAAAAACATGACAAGAGGGAGAAATAAGGAAAAACCCCAGCCCCCAACCCTGAGAACATTGATCCAGGAGAGGTAAATACAAAAGAGATTGAAGGCAGCAAACATGCAACATCAAACACAGCGTTAGCGGACATAAAGAGGTATCTTCAGGACCTCATAAGTGGGATCAAAACTGAAATATTAATTCAACTTAAACAAGAGATAAGTAGATTAATAAAAGAAAGCGTGGGCACCTCTCAAGAAGACACAGACAGAAGAATGGAGAAACACAAAAGGACAGAAACGTTTAATGAAGAAAACAAGAAAAACCTAGAATTCATGAAGCAAATTCAAAGAGATTATCAGGAAACTAAAGACTCCATGGAAAACTGGTAAAATTGCTTGAAAGAAACCAAAGATAGACTATCAAAAATTGAACACAGGCTTGCAATGTGTGATCATGAAAGGGAAGATCTCTTAAAAATAACAAGGGAGCAGGCAATAACAATTGGAAGGCTAGAGGATGACAAGAGGATCTATAACTTAAGAATAAAGCATGTGAATGAAGAAGCAAGAGTCAAAACAGAGGAATTGCAAAGGCTTTCACAGAAATCATTAAGGAAAATTTCCCAAGCATAGAAAAAGGAAATGATATGCAGATGTATGAAGCATACAGAACTCCAGCCACCTACAGCCAAAACAGAGATGCACCTAGACACATAATAATCAAGATCCCAGAAATTCAATATAAGAACAGAATATTAAAAGCCATCAGAGAAAAGAAACAGATCACCTATAAAGGAAAACCCATCCAAATCACGGCAGACTTCTCGACACAGACAATCAGGTCAAGAAGAGCTTGGACTGAAGTAATTCAAGCCCTGAAGGAGAACAACCCCCAGCCCAGATTGATGTATCCTGCAAAACTGTCTCTAGAAATTAATGGAGAAACAAGATGCTTCCATGACAAAGAGGAACTGGGAGAATTTGTGACCACCAATCCAACCCTACAAAAAATACTGAAGGACATGTTAGAAAGAGAGAGAACAAGAATACGAGCATTTCAGGAACAATGGCAGAGAGGCCTCAGTGAACGGGGCAGACAGTGGAGTGGAACAGAAAAATAGACAACCAATGGCAGAAAAACAGAATAGCAGAAATAAGGCAGAGAAGATTGGCTGTAATCTCTAGTATAGATGGCCTTGAAATATTAACAGAGAGAAACACAGGCAGAGTAGATCAGGAGATAGGTCCATTGAGATGCTCTATATAGGGAGGCAGTGGGACCCAAAACAAGCAGTGCACCCTATGGGAGTGAAAGGGGAGGAATTGTCTAAAAAAGGGAGGCCGAGGATATTGTTAATTGGGTAACAAGATTTAAAATTTACATTATTCTCATCACTCTGCTTGGAGGGATTACGTGCTGTTCCAGTTTGTCTACTTACGCTAGACTTGAGGACATGGTCAGCTATCCCAAAAATAAGAGGACATATTATGGTAATTATCCCTAATTTCCTATCAACTTAATCTGAAGCCCTTTATAACTTATACTGTCTTATTATGACTGATCTTATTTGAATCTGGGTTGTTAGATTGCTACTTTATATTGACTGATTTTATTTAAATCTGTTATGATGGATAGCATCAAGTCTAAGAGTATAGGCAACTACACTGAAGATGACAAGATTCATTAAGATACCCACCCTGGTTTGATTATTACTTGCTTTTGAAGTCTTATAATGTCTCCAATACTTTGTTTTTATTAATGTTGTTATATACTGCTGAGACATCATGGTAACCATTGTAGATCACCTTGTATTGCGGTTATATATGACTTTTTGCTTCATGCTTTTCTAGGAATTGTTTTGTTTTATCTTGCTTTGTTTTGTTTTTACCTCTAATACAGAAAGGATAGATATACATTAAGAGACTCATGCATGTGTAGAGCTTATAAACAGTTTACAAGAACCAACTACCTAACACATGTTGAAATGAACAACTACTTTGAAGAAAAAGAGACACTACAGTACCCAGTGCTGATTACATAATGTCATGATGTGTAATCCAGCAAAATTATCATTCTTTGTTCAAAGTGATTTTAGTTGGTTTTGTTTAAGTTCAACACACATAAAGGTATGGACAACTGTTGTTAGGAAAATGAGAGACACTGTGACAGCCATTCTCGGCTTCCCTATGGTCTGGTCCTGAAGACCTGAAACACCCTCCTTGTCCTGCTCAGATCACTTCCATGCTATGTTGTTTCATGTGAATTCCCTGTATGTGACAATATGGACAACTATTTGGAAGAAAACAAGAGTCAATACGATAGAGAGTGAATATCTCCAATTGTCTAGTTTTGGAATTTATGTCCTTACATTGCTTTCTTGTGATCCACTTTGTTCTGTTTTGTTGTGTTTAATTTTACCCTTTTATATAATTGAATGTATATTTGAGTGGGTAAGATGGATGACCATATTGCTGTTTTTTGTCAGATCGTGGAACAGAACTGTTAACAGATTTACTGTCTGAATGTCTACTTTACATGTTTTAACTTTATAATTTGAACAACTATTTCTAAGAAGTCAGTATGTAATGTGCCACGTAATAATCTCTTAGGTTTTTTTTTGTTGTTCTTTTCCTTTTTTCCTTGGAATTCTGTATTGTTGCTACCCTTTATTCTGTTTTGTTTTGTTTTTTCTTTCTTCTCTTTAAATAAAATTTAAAAAAAAATTTTTTAATTCTTTTTATAACATCTGGCATATGCATAACCATTTAACCTACAATTTCAGTTTTATCAGCATAAGTAACTTGTGTCTCAGAGAATCTCTGCAGTGGGAAAGAATAGAAGAGTGGGCACTTTAATGAGGATATTATGGCTCTTGCTTTTGCTATCAGTAATACCCATTTATTTTCAGAAGGGTATTTTCTCCACTAACATTACTCCACAGTTCTGAGTGGAAGTTTACAAGATCATTCAAAGATCAGCATTGTATAATGGGGTCCATGAGTCACAAATGACCTAAAACTGGCCCTACGATAATTAAAAGTCTGCTCTCAGAAATATTACACCTTCCCCTGCATGCGTCTGAGGTTACTGTTTGATAGAAGGAAAAAAAACCAGGCTTCCTAGAGAAAAATATGTAGTGACATTTTGTGTTTGAATACTTTGCTGACAATCTTTCTAAGCAGAAAGGAAATACTAGTAAACCTTTCCCTCTCCCTCTGAGTAATCAGATCACCCAAGCAAACATGTCCACAGACACCAGCTCAGAGTCTTAAACTCTGCACTATAAAGCTATGATAATGCACTGTCCACCTGTAGAGACTGAATGATACTATAGGAATATTAAAGAAAGATAAGAGGTGGGGTTTTGTTGCCTGGATATTAAAGAATAAAACATGTTCTCCTCTGAGGTGTAATTTTGGACAATAGTAAGAAAACAGACCAAAAACCCACGGCCAGTTTCTTTAAGGATTAAGATTCTATGTTGATTGGTACTAGCTCAGGGCATATAAATGAAAGTGGAATCTACTACATAAAGAATAAATTAGATTTAAGCATACATTAGGTCTTCCATAAAACAATTCATGTTCACTTTGGACTTTGTGGAGCTGAATGGGAAAGGAAGGCAAGGAAATTGTTTTTGTCTGCCCAGATTATTTACTATGTCCTCCATGGATTTATGTTTTTGGAGTCTGCAGAAGGTAGAGGTAGGAGAGACAACCAATGCAATGCTGATTATTTACAGAAGAAAATAAGGCATAGAGAGAAGAAATACATCCTCAGGTCAATTAATGTACATTACAGGAGCCATGAATAATAATAATGCTTAACATAAATAACTTAAAATATTTTTTGCTTTTCTTATAAAGAAGGTGAATGAGCTGAGCTGGGTGTGATGGTATACACCTTGTAATCCCAGTACTTGGAAAGCTGAGGCAAAAGGATTGCCACAAATTTGAGGCAGCCTAGGCTACATAGTGAGTTCAAGGTCTCAAAAAGATTTTTAAAAAGAAACAAAGAAAAAGAGAAAAGAAAGAAGGAAGGAAGGAAGGACGGACAGAAGGAGGGAGGGATGAGAAAAAAGGAAAGAGTGGGGAAGGGATGGGAGGAGAGGGGATAAGAGTGGGAAGGGGTAAAAGAGGAGAGGGGAAAAACAGACAGGCAGGCAAGTAGGCAGAAAAAAAGAAAGAAAAAAGAAAAGAGGCTGAAACCTGACATGTAGAAATACTGGGGTAACTGTGTATGGTGTACACCTATAGTCTCAGATTCTCGGGATACTGAGGCAGGAGAATCACTTCTGCTCCAAAGTTTGAGACAAGCCTGGACAACATAGTGAGACCACATCTCAAAATAATAATATAAAAATAAATAAGGGAGACTATTTCCAATTTATATCATATTCACACTCATAATAAGAGAGTAAAACACACACACAGAGAATGATTTTGCCTTCACCTCACATAATGCTGACAGTTTACGACAATAGCAATTCCATTCCACAGGTTCAAAGTAGGTTCATTTTCTACCCTACAAAGCAAAAAAAAAGTGGGGGGATAAACCATTTCCTAAACCAATCTTTGACATGAATATTGACCCATGACCCCTCTACCCCAAAGATCACTAGAGTTCAGTAATCAAACAACCAAAAGGATAATGGCAATTTTTAAGTTAACCTCTAGTGAAAAGGAAAAATACAAATAGATTTAGATAAGTCTACTTACTTGTTAATGGCTAATACACAATAAGAAAATGTGTGTGAGAGATCTCATAAAATTAGTTTCCACATGACTTTAGGTCAAGAAATCTGTGAACCTATTAGTAATACGTAATAAGAACTGAGAGAAAGTGCAGAGCTATGGCATCGTCTTAAGTCAAGGACTTACAGACTTACCCAAAGGTCTCTGTGGAAAAGAATCCATTTACCTTTACACTGAAAGTAAACTTGATCTACAAAACAATAAATGAAGCATGAGATTTCACATGAGCCAAGATAGAGATTAAAAACTTTCACACCTAATTTCTAAGGAAAAGGTTATTCTTTACTTTTTAAAATAAATATTTTAATTGATAAATCCTAATTATGTACAGAAATTGATACATTGTGATATTTTGATATATGTATACCACATGGAGTAATTAAGTCATGTAGGTTAACATATCTATCATTTAATTTACTTTTTGTGTTGAGACATTTATTCTCTTGGCTATTTTGAAATATGTATCATTATTGACTATAATCACCCTGCTGTGTCACTATATGAATTAAGTTTGACATACCTAGTCATCTTGAGCTATAATCACTAGGACTTTTCCAGAGTAACCCTAGATGGTTTTTCCTGCATACATTACTAGCAAACTATAATAGATAAAATCATTAGTGTTATATGTGAAGTTTTACTTATAACTAGAACCTGCTTCATGAATGTACCCAACACTTGTATCTTAAGCCAAACCATGTACACTTTAGCTAAGATAAAGTCATTTTGTCCTAACTTATAAGTATGCCCATTTCTGACCCCAATTCCAGGTATCCAATTGGTCTTTCTGCCAAACAGAACAACACTTCCATCATTAAGTTCCCTCAGTAAACTGAACTGCATGAAATCTTTTCTGTCTCTCTCTTCTTTAAGTCTCACAGCAGCCAAGGGTCCTCATACGGTAGGAGGATTGTTCCAGAACAGCAGTAGATCCCTAGAAATTATTCCTCCTGATTGAAAAATGTACCCTTTGACCCTATTTCTTCCTTCTTACCTTCCCTCGACCCCTAGTAACCACTATTTTATACTTCTATTAAGTCAACTTAAGATTCCAGGTATAAGAAAGACCATGTAGTATTTGTCTTTCAGTGCCTGGATTATTGAATGGATAAAGAAAATGTGGTATATATATATACAACTGGATACTATTCAGAAAATAGAAAAAAAAACCCTATCATTTGCAACAACATAGACAAACCTGGAGAAGAAGGATATTCTTTATTGCCTTTTTGCACTCACAGTTTCACTGAATACACTTAATACTTGCCTGTGTTCAAATTCCTACATCACAATTCCAGGAGGTCTCATATTATCAGGAAATCTTGCCCCTTTGCTATTCATCCAACCTATCCCTTCTCTTAAAATAAAATACCAAATTTTATTTCTATTATTTTTCATACGTGAACCATTCTGGTTTTTTCTTTGCTTTTCCTTCCCCATCTCCATCTGACTTATGTCCTCTCTCCAATTTATATCACTGTTCTTATCATTCCCTACCTTCAGTCTACATTTTTCTATCTACATAACATAAAGTAAAAAACAACACTAGAGCCAGACTGCCTGGATTCAAATCCTGACTCTACAAATTACTTAACTTCTTTACTATAGTTTTTCAGCTATAGTGAGGATGATGATGGCAAAATTTGCTTCATGAGGGGTGATGTGAGAGTAAGTGGAGGAGCATGTGCAGGCACTTAGAATAGTGACTACAAACAATAAACACTTAACCCTGCTGAAGACAGAAAAAGTAGGAAGAGCGCATGAAAAAAGGAGGAAATTATAAGACATGCTTAACTATGTTCATCTTTATAAATATATTTGCAGGTAATAAAAAATTAGCTCTTCAGTGTTTAAAATATTTTTATCCAACCTTACTTATTTGCTTTTACAGTCACTTCAGAAAAGAAAGTGATTATCCATAAGATTTATTATCTAAGTTTAACAGCAAAATGAATAAGAGGAGGGAAAAACTATACCTAAAGTGATACAATAAAGCAGTTAAGAAGGGGAAAATAATCTAAAAGAAATCTCTGTATATTCAGAGTCTTCTCAGTTGTATCACAGACTGCCTTGATGGAGAATATACTTCAGTCGTACAGTATGTGCTTACCACGCATAAGGTCCTAGGTTCCATTCCCAACATGCACATGTGCACACACACACGCACAGAAAAAAGAAAGGGAAGAAGGAAAAGAAAAGAATTGCTGGAAGGGCACAGAAACCAAATCAATCCAATATTAAAAGTTGTAATCATCTTCCTTGAAAAAAGAAAATTATGACCTTCCATGTCCTATAGAGTAAAGGTCTCTTAAAAACATGGCTAAACAAGAGAAATATCATTGTACAAAAGAAGAGCTTACCTTGTGGTGTACTATGATGATTTTATGTAAAAAATGTTTTATTACCAGACAATCTGTCATCAAAGTTCTGGGCTTTTCAAGAATCTGTAAAAACACAACAAAAACACTCATCACATATATGAGATGTGCTTGAAATAAAGTTAATGTTGAAATTTAAAAAAAAAACTATCACAGTAAGATTCATTGCCTTAATCTTCCTAAAAATATTCCCATTGTTTTTGTCACTTCCTATAGTAGTCCTGGAAGTCCTTACCAACCATCAAAAACACAGTGAATGCCGCTGTGGAGTACCAACCAATGGAAAGGCAGGTTTGTAAAAACATTACAGTGTGTCTGCATCCACTTTACTCACCAGACCTGTATTGTGTGACTTTCGGCACGTCCCTAAAGACAAAATGACCGTGAAAGGTGAATCTTTTGAATCAATTCAGGACATTAAGACAGCCACCACCACGGTGCAACTGAAGATATTTATTAAAGAGCACTTCCAGAAATGCTCCAGAACATGTCAAGACTAATGGAATAAGTGTGTTCAAAGTGTGGTCAGAGTATTCTGAAGGTTAATAGCAATGTGGTTTTTACCGTAGTAAACTGTTGTTAAAGTTTAAACACATTTTAATCATACTTTGTATACAAACTCAAGCGCAAAAATGAATGAAATATGGTATTTATTCTTATAAAATTAACTATACTTCATAGTTTTTTGGACATTGCAGAAGAAACATCTTTGAAAATGAGAATTATACACAAAAAGCAATCTAGGTGTTACTTCTTGAGTTAGAGTACCTATTTCATGTAACTTTACATATGAGACATATGAACTCAAGAGATTTGTATTCCAGTATGAGGCTTATAAAAACTACTTAAATTTACATAGAAAATAAGTGACTTAACTGCTCTAGACCTCATTTCCTAACCTGCAAAACAAGGAGTGCTGAGATTATAGGCATGTGCCACAGTGCCCCAGCTAAGAAATGCCACTTAATGATGGATTTCTCTATTGTAGAAATGGTGCTATGTTACCCCAGTTGATGTTTATTGTAGGTTATATCAGTATAAATCCCACAATGTCGAAATTGCCTTTTGGAACAAATTATACACAGTTGTACTTCAGTTCACAAACTTAATTCTCTCCACAATTCTCGTTGCAACTGAACTGATTCCAATTCAATAATTAAGTTCAAGGTTATGAGGCACTCTGGCTCAATTCTAGTCCAATTCAGTTTGTGACCAGAAATGTGGAAAGAACTAAGTTTGGAAACTAATGTATCACTGTAATTCAAATAAATTGATTTTAAAAATTCAGTCTTTACTACCTAATAAAGCTTTGGGATAATTTCTATTAAGAACCTGAGTGGAGTAAGCAGACAATAAAAGGAACCTATTTTTTTTTTTTTTTTTTTGGTACCAGGGATCGAACTCATGACCTTGTGCTTGCCAGGCAGGCACTTAAGCCACTGAGCTAAATCCCCAGCCCTGAACCTATTTTTGAACATCATTCCATTCTTCCAAAGATTTATCTGTAAGAAAAAGTTATACAGCAGAAACCTCAAAATTACTTAAAAACATAGAACATAAATTATTTCATGGTTCTAGACTTCAATTCCTAATCTGAAAAACAAGGATAAAATATATATGCAGACACTTATCATAGTAAGTGGCAAACACTTAACCATGCTGAAGACAGGAAAAATGGGAAGTCAGCACGACAAAAGGGGAAAGTTACGTGACATACTTAACAGTATTCACCTTTATAAACATATTTAAACACATACACAGTCTTCCAAAAAATATATACTCATTTCAGAAAAATAAATTTCAACAGCAGGTGTTATTCTAGAGGGTATGGGGCACCCTAGAGGATGTCATATATTACAGAAAAGTTACTACATTCACAACTCTTAGAGAAGAGTGCAGGAATCTCAATGATCAAGGTTACTCAAGCAGCAGTTCGCCATACTAATAAATGTCTGTAAGCTAATGGATGCCACTTTGAGCACCTCTTCTAATTGCACAGATCAAAGGTAATTTGTATTAACCTCATGGTGTCTCAATAAATTTAGTATTAAAATATGTATGTTTTTTTCTTTTCATGACGTGCAATATATATTCCCTATCTACCTTACAGAGTGCTTTTTTTTGTTTTGTTTTTGTTTTTGTTTTTGAGACAGGATCTCACTATGCAGTTCAGGCTGGCCTTGGGCTCACTTTGTAGCCCAGGCTGGTCTCGAACTTGCAATGATCCTCCTGCCTCAGCCTCCAAGTGCTGGGATTACAGGCACATGCCGCGCCTGGCCTACAGACTGCTTTTAAGGCTCTTTATACCTGAAAGCATATATTATACATGGTAACACTAATAGATACCACCTGTTGAATGGCTACAATGTACGAAGCATTGTACAGGTAATATATATACATTATCTCAGAACAATCCTATAAGATAGGTATTACTATCCCAAATTTATACATAAAAACATTTGCAGGGGGTTTACCTCAGAGAATATAGGCAATTTGTCTGTGGCCATTCAGCTCTTTAGTGACAGACAGAATTTGACCCTAAATCTTTTTAATATCAATTCCCCATGGTTTTTTTAATAGGACACTCCCTCTTTTTTTAATACTAGGGATTGAACCCAGGGCTTTTGCACTGAGCTACATCCTTAGCCCTTTTAAAAGTTTTGAGACAGGGTTTTGCTAAGTTACTTAGACTAGGCTCAAATCCTTCTGCTTTAGACACCATCCTCCTGCTTTAGCCTCCCAGTTCTAGGTTATAGGCATGTGCCACTGTGCCCAGCTAAGATTTATCATTTAATTATGGATTTTTCTACTTTAGATATGGTATTACCTCATTTAACCTTCACAAAAACTATTAAATACATACATATAATCCACATTTTATAATGAAAAAAGTTACAAAGATGTTCAATTTATCCAAGATTACCCAGGTTGACTTGGCTCCAAATCTTTTTTTTTTTCCTGAATAGTACTAGGGATTGAACTCAGGGCCTTTGAACTGAGCTATATCCCCAGCTCTCTTTATTTATTTTGAGACAAGGTCTTGCAAAATCACTAAATTGTCTAGGCTGAACTTGAACTTGTGATCCTCCTGCCTCAATTTCCCAGAGTGCTGGGATTATAGATTACCACATCTCTCTGCTCTGAATCTTAAGTATTAAACATTTTCCTATTAAATTTTTGAATTTAATAAAATATACCTAAAACTATAGGTAGAAACAGTCTCCTAGAAAATAAAAGTCCAGTCAGAAATCGTTAAGTCCTTTTTAGTGACTCAGAACATACAGAGCCAGGTACTAGGTATAGTTTTAGGAGAAAAAACATGGTTGTAGCCCTCAAAAAACTCATTAACACAATAAGGAAAAAACATAAAAATATCTAACAAATAATAAGTGATTATATTTTTGTAAATCCACTGGAAAGGAAGTTAAGAACTGTGAAATAATATTTGGGGATTGTTAGAAAGATATTTGGAAACTATTAAATAGCTAAGGGATTATTAGAAGTCTAAAACATGTAGATTTATTCATGTTTGTAAATAGTGGGAATTAAATAGCAACTGCCATGTACATATCATAGTCATACACTTCATTTTAAATTTTTTTACTATAGAATGTTTAAACAACAGAAAATCAATGGTCTCTTAAAAGCACTCTGTGCTTGATACTTCCCAAACAACTTCTTGGAACAGCTTTGAATCTCTGTAACCTTGGAGATTATAGGGTTTATCATAGAAAGGTCTAATTATATCTAACAGTATGGCAACTAAATAAAAAAGTTCATTTTGCAGGGGCTAAAATTAACGATGATGACAGCTACCATTTATTGAACACCTGCTACATGCTGAATAGTTTATATGCAAACAGAAAATACCCTCGTTTTAAAGAAAAGGATAAGACTCACTAGTTAGTTTATCCAAGGTCACACACAGCTAGTTAAGTGCCAGCTGTGGAATTCAAATCCATATCTGACTAAATCCAAAATCCATAATCCATTGTGTGATGCTACCTCTCCAAAATGTTCATTTCTGTGTAGATAATCTGAATGACAGGCTAGGGAGTGGCTCAGTGGTAGAGCTCTCGCCTAGCATCATACAAGGTCCTGGAATCAATACCCAGCACCACACACACAGACACACACACACACACACACACACAAATCTTATGCATGGTATAATATATTACCCATCATTATTTTTATGGAGTCTGAGAGGCAGTGCTCATATATGACCACTCAATATATGCACTTATTCATTCATAAAGCATCTACATTGCTTATTATTGTATACTTGGGCTTTCAGGGATAATTAAGATCATGCTGAACTAGAAGAGAAAGATAATTCATGTAACAATGTGAAAAGTTTTATAATTTACCTATATGAGGTGCTAAAGAAACACATAATAAGGACTGGCATCTAACTTAGAACATAGTGACCTTTATGTCAGGTCAGCAGAGGATAATTAAGACAAAGCACAGAGCCCCTTTTAAGATCTATTCATGGAATGGGGGAAAGGGGCAAGGAAGAGGACACACACACACACACACACACACATACACACAAACTTTTACTGCTGTGTGTTAGAAACTCAGTGTCCAGCCTAACATATCTACAAAAGCAGGGAACTTAAATTTATGAAAAAAAATATGATTTCAGCCATGAGAAGCAAAACACAATACTGAATCATGACAATGACTTTGATATCACTCACTTTCAGCTATCTGAAAATGGAACTGGTCTTTTCTGGAAAATTTGTATTAAAATGTCCCACTCTCATATGAAAAGACATACATGAAAGAATTAAGTGTGAATTCCTTGATAGACCAAATTACATATGCTCTAAATATTTGCTTTGCCAGGTATGGTGGTGCTCACCTATAATCCCAGAATTTGGGAAGCTTCGGTAGGTGGACTGCTGTGAGTTTGAGGTCTACCTGGGCTACATAGTGAGACCCTGTCTCAAAAACCAAAAAATGAATGAATGAATGAATGAATGTCTGCTTTGGTCATACTTTGATTTTTCTAAGAAAAATATTTTTTGCAACAAGGAAAAAGAAATAGAAACTTTATAACTCTAGCAACATCCTCCTCAACATTCTCAAGTGTTGTACTCCTTATGCTCAGTAAATCTGTTTTTTCAGTCTCATCAGGCCCTCTGGACTTTGACCCCTTTCCACTGGGTTAGGTAACCTGCCTCCATGCTACCATAGTACTCAGCGCTTATCTCTGTCATGCTCTGTATCACACTATATTGTAATTATTTTTTTTAACACATCAGTCTTTCCTTTTACATTCTATGTTCTTTGGAATCAAGTAACATGACTTAGTATAAGTATCTGCCTCAGTGTAACTTACTTCAACAAACACAGGTTTGTGAATGAGTAAGTAAATATTCAAACAGCACTGACCTATGAGTCAGACTTTGATTCAAGTTCCAACTTTTGTCACTTCACTTTTTGTATGATAGGAAAGTCACTCAAATTCTCTGAATCTCAGTTTTCTTATCTATAACATGGAGTAATACTTGTCTTATCTACTTCATAGTGCTGTCAGGAGGCTTAAATATTTATAAATGTTAGGAATGCAAATTATCACTGTTTATTCAGACTGGCTAAAATACATGACTTCATTCCCTAAAACTGCTCTCCTTGGTTCACTGGGATCACTTTTTTATTGCTATTTGACATTACTAGTTTTAGAGCTGACTAACCATTAATTGCTCCAGACTATTTACCTGCCTTTCTCCTAAGAAAGATAAGGCACAGCTAAAGGTATCTGTTGCTCTGACACTGTACCTATTCCTTTTAGAAGGAGCATATAATTACTCAAAAGTGCTTACTGGGAGAAAGCTTAAAGCATTCTAATTCTTTGCATCTTTACTAACTTGGGAAGGAAAAACAAGAGACCAGAAAATTTTTTAAAGAGGAAAACTCAACTGTTACTCTTATAAATCTGTACATCAAATAAATCAATAAATATATAAACCAACAGAATAAAAACGTATCCAAACAGGACCCACACTTGGAATCAATTTTTATTTTCTTTACCAGGAGATCCAAATTCAGATAATTATTTTAGTGGTTCCCAAGTTTATTGGCATATTAGGAATCACCTGAAATACAGAGGATAGATAGCCTCTTTAATAAACGCTGCTGGGAAAATTAGATAGTCACACTGCAGAAGATTGAATCTAGACCCATATATCTTACCATGTACTAAATAAAGTCAAAGTAGATCAAAGAACTAAATGTTAAAACACACACACTTGATCTGCTGGAAGAAAAAACAGGTAAAATTCTTTTTTTTTTATTTTTTTTAAATTTTATTTAAAGAAAAAAAAATACAGAAAAAAGGGTAGAAACAATACAAAACCCCCCAAAAAAACCCATAAATCACTAGTTGACAAACCACATACTCCCCGAAATAGCTGTTCATGTTACAAAATTAAGGCAAACAAAGTGAACACACAGTGAAGCTGCAAACAGAAAAAACAGGATGGAATAAAGCCAATTGAGACAGTATAGTGAAATTGGCACAGAACATCACAGCAGGTCACCAGGACAACAGTAATAGGCAACGTTGTATATCTCGTTGTCTTCACAATAGTTGTCCTTCTACTAGGTAGAGCAAAATCAAAGAAATACACAACATTATAGAACACATCAGCACAGTATTGAATAGAGCAACACCATTAATCAGGACAAAGCAAAATGGCAATAAAAATATCTGCCTTCAGAGATAGTAGAAGGAAACTCCCTCGACTTGCTGTACCAAATATGGTCACCTCCAAAGAGATACCCAGATCCCTGGATCCCAATTGTTACCGGGGGGGTGGCGGTGTGGGGGGTGGTATGTTTGATTCTAAGCCCGCGACCCGGTAGGCAGCAGACTGGTTACTGGTTGGCTCGGCGACCTAAGTTCCAGCATGGCGCGGATCTCAGGAGACACTCTTGCTTCTCGTTTCCCTGCCCTGGGGTGGCCGTGGCTCCCCACACCACAGTCACTCTCCAGGGCAGCAGGCTGCTTACTGGTTGGCTCGGCGCCCTAAGTTCCAGACAACAGGTAAAATTCTTGAAGATGGCATAGGCAAGGAAGTTCTGGACAGAACCCAATGGCACAAGAAATAACACTGAGAATCAACAAATGGGATCATACCAATTTAAAAAGCTTCTGCATGGCAAAAGAAACAACCAACGGAGTGAAGAGAAAACCTACAGAATGGGAAAACATTTTTGCCACCTATTCCTCAGACAGAGGTCTAACATCTACAATATATGAGGAGTTCGAAAAAAGTAGAACCCCAAAATAAAAGGCCCAACTTAAAAATGGGCAACTGAAACGAATGGACACTTCTCAGAAAAAGTACAAATGAACACATGAAAGAATGTTCAACATCACTAGCCATTAGAGAAATGCAAGTGAAAACTGTACCAATCTTACACCAGAAAGATTGGCATCATCAAAAAGTAATAACAAATGCTGGCAAGGATATGAGAAAAAGGAGCCCTTCTATATTGTTGATTGGAATATAAACTAGTACAATCAATGTAGATTTATTAAAAAATTAAAACTAGAAATCCCATTTGACTCAGCTATCCTCCTTCCATGTGTCCTTTTAAAAGAGAAAGTCATCATATTACAAGGACACATGCGTACCCATGTTTAAGACAGCAAAATCTGTAACAGCTAAATTTTGAAAACAGTGTATATATCCATCAACAGACTAATAGATAAAGAAAATGTGGTACAGCATTTATATACAATAGAATACTACTCTACCATAAAGAACAACAAACTTGAGGCCTTTTTAGCCAAATGAATGCAACTTTAGAACACAATGTAAAGTGAAATAAGTCAGATGCACAAGCTTAAATACCACGCAGTTTCTTTCTTTCTTTTTTGTTTTTTTTGGTACTGGGATTGAACTCAAAACCTCACACTTGCCAGACAGGCACTTATGCTGCTGAGCTAAATCCCCGGCCCCCACAGTTTCTCTTATATGAAGAACTAAAAAAATGTGTGTGTGCATGTGTGTGTGTGTGTGTGTGTGTGTGTGTGTGTGTGTAATAGGGAGAAATTCAAATAACTCTCCCAAATTACCTATTCTGTTTTTACAAAAATATTTAAGGATAAATGCTGATTTGTTTCATTTATCTACTTGTTTATTTACTGAAAAGAAAGTTTTGTACTCTGATTTGTTTGTAGAAAGAATCCTTTTTTGTCTGACTTGTACTCTGAGAAATGTTATGAGTATTCTTTCAAAATCATGAAACACAATATATTAATCATTTTTATTTAATTTTTGTTATGAAATTTTTTCATGGAAGAAGAGTGTTTTTATGTTTTTATTAGCATCTTCTCATATTACATTAAAGTTATTTTCAAAAAGGGATCACCTTGGATTTAAAAAATATTCCAAAGTCTAAGATACACCTGTTACAGGCTGAATTGTGGCCCTGAAAATTCACTATGTTGAAAGCCAGGAATGGAAGGGCATACTCAAGAGGCTGAGGCAGGAGGATTATGAATTGAGGACCAACCTGGGCTATTTAGTGAGACCTTGTCTCAAATATATATATATTTATCAGTGTGGAAGCCCTGGATTCTATCCCAAGTACTGAAGAAAAAAAAAAAAAAACATAAGTTGAAGCCTCAACTCTCAAATCTGTTTTTGGAAATATGAAAGTAATTAAGATGTCTCCATGGGGTTTTTTGTTTGGGGTGTGTGTGTGTGTGTGTGTGTGTGTGTGTTTTGAAGATAGGGTCTTGTTATGCAGTTCCGGGTGGCCTTGAACTCACTACGTAGTCCACACTGACCTCGAACTCCTGGTGATCTTCTTGCCTCAGCCTGAGTGCTGGGATTACAGGTGTGTGCCCCATGCCCAGCTAAGGTGTTTCTTCTTATAAGAACATCAGAGACCTCTTTCCACCCAGACATTGAGAGAAGGCCATGTAAGGCCACGTAAGGGTTCAAGGTAGAAGTCCACATGCCAGGAAGAGAGGCCTCACCAGAAAGCAGTCCGGATCCCACTTTGTTGTTGTTGTTGAGAGAGGCTCTCATTATGTTACCCAAGCTAGTCTTGCATTCCTGGCCTCCTGAATCTGGGAACACAGGCACAAGCCAACAGGTCTGGCCCTGATAGCACTTTGAGCTTGGACTTCTACCCTCCAGAACTATAAGAAAATTAATTTCTGTTGTTTAAGTCACCAGGTCTATAGCATTTTGTTATGCCAAAAGAGTAATGCAACTCCTTCGATCACAAGTAATAGGAATAGGACACAGACACCAGTATTTTAGAAGCTCCAACGTGACCTTGTCTACACAGGCAAGTCTAGGAGTCAATATTTATTTTACTTCAACTTGGAGCTGTAATGGAGGTAGGCTTTTCTTTCCTAATATTAGATGCATAGAAAAATAAGAATCAAATCATCAGTAGTTATAAGAACAACAAAACTTGCCTCAAAAGTCAACTGGAAGGGTGTCACCCCTGATGTGCCTGGAGAATAGCTGCTTTCCTCTGACATCCAAATCAGCTTTGCAGAGAATCCCCGCAGAACAGACTGTATTTCTGGGTAAAAGAAATGACAACAAAGGGGCCGGGGTTGTAGCTCAGCAGTATAAGTGCCTGTTTGACAAAACGCGAGGTCATGAGTTTGATCCCCCATACCAATAAATAAATAAATTAATGAATTAAAAATAAATAACAACAAAGTAGCTTAAGTACTTTGGATAAGCACCAGAGACTCTGGAACTGTTTATTAAACTGATAAGCCAAGAAGGCTTTTACCTGATGAAAAGATAACCTGAAAAAATTTAAAATATGACTACAAATGGCTATGCATCAGCAAATTGCTTGAACATTTAGAATTATTTTCTGAGGTTAAGACATTCTCTCATGTTTTCATTTTTTCACATTAGCTAAAACAATGTGAATTTTCAATTAATTTCCACAGGTCATGTTCAATATCAGGAATCTTCAGAATTGGTAGCTCTATCTAAAAAGTCTCGCATTTTTAAATAAATCAGTTCATAATTTAATAATCACAAATCTAGTAAGTGAACTAATTTAGAGCTGAAAGCAGAAAAATTCAAGAATGACCATTTCAGGTATATACCTAACATAGTGTATTTTTATTTTTATTTTTATTTATTTATTTATTTATTTATTTTGTTACAAGGGATTGAACTCAGGACCTCACGCTTGCAAGGCAGGCACTTATGCCGCTGAGCTAAATCCTTGGCTATAATGTACTTTTAAATGAGGTTTTCTTTACCAACTCATACTCTTGCCAATTTTTTTTGTGTGTGTGAATCAATCACTTGGTGTAGTGTTATGCATTGGTACTGAACTATATCTACAAAGCATCAGTGAAGCATGCATTGTCTACACCAAAGAAAACATCCAAGTATTCCCTTTCTTCTGCATCCCCTAATGCTCATACGACAAAGGGAAAAAATCAAATCTCCTGATTCATAAAATGTTATCCTTCATTTCCCCTCCACATTGGTGTAATAATGGAGAACTAAAGAATAAAGATAGCCAGTGTCTGAAAGTTTCACTTTGATAATATTACTATTTTTATTAGGATCTGTTTGCAGTATAGATTGCATTCCTTTTGTGGAGTTGTGCATTATTACAACTTTTTTTTGTACTGGGAATCGAACTCAGGACCTTGCGTTTGCCAGGTAGGTACTGTACCACAGTATATTCCTGAGCTATATTCCTGGCCCAGTACATGTTTATAACATATCCTAATTACTTTTTTTATCCCCTTTTTCTTCCCCTTCTTTCCCCTTCCATCTCTTGATCCCCTTCCCATCTGAGAAAGTTCTACCTCTCTACTTCCTATTATCTTTTATTTTACTCGTTATTTATAATTTCAGTTTTTCATACAAGAAAAAGCATGAGATATTTCACTTAACATTATGATCTCAAAGTGCATCCATTTTCCTACAACTGACTCGTTTATCTTTCTTCGTGGCAGAGGAGTACTTCATTGTGTATACTTTGTTTTCTTTATCTTTCATCTGCTGGTGGATATATAGGCCATTTTCAAAATTTAATTCTCCTGCATTGTGCTGCTATAAACATGGATATATATATATATATATCATATTGTAATATTATGGCTTTAACTCTTTTTGGATGATACATAGGAGGGAAATAGCTGGGTCAAATTGAACTTTCAGTTTCAATTCTTTTGAGGAATCCTCCATACTGATTTCCATAGTGGTTGTACTAGTTTACATTCCCACCAACAATGTAGAAGGGTTCTTTTTTCTCCTATAGCCTCTGTAGCATGTTATTATTTGATTTTTTTCTTTTTTGATGGTGCTCATTCTTTCTGGGGTGAGATGGAATCTCAGTGGTTCTAATTTTTATCTTTCTAATGGCTAGTGATGTCTTAGCATTTCTTCATATATTTATTGGTCATTTGTACTTTTTCTCTAACATGCCTACTCATTTCCCTTGCTCATTTTTTTTGAGTTATTTATTTGGGGGATCTAATTTTTTTAGTTCTTTATATATTATAGATATTAGTTCTCTGACGCATAGCTGGCAAAACTTTTTTTCTATTCTATAGATTGTCTTTTCACTCTGTTGATTTGCTGTGCAGAACCTTTTTAATTTGGTATGACCTCATTTGTTCATTCTTGGTATTATTTTCTGTGCAACTAGCATTCTGTTCAGAAAGTCCTTGCCAAGTCTGGCATGGTGGCACACATCTGTAATCCTAGCATTTGGAAGGCTCACTTGGAAGGCAGGAGGAACACTATGAGTTTGAGGCCAGCCTGGGCTACAAAGTGAGTTCAAGGCCAGCCTGAACTGCATAGTGAGACCCTGTCTCAAAAAAGACAAGAAAAAGAAAAAAATGAAAGTCCTTATCTATGCATACAACTTCAAGAGTTTAGCCTACTTTTTCTTCTAGCATATGAAATACTAACATTTAGTTCTTTGATTCATTTTGGTTTTAGTTTAGTATATGATAAAAGATATGGGTCTAGGTTCTGTATTCCACAGGTGGATAACCAGTTTTCCCAACGTATTAAAGATGCTATCTTTCCTCCAGTGTATATTTTTGTCCCCTTGTCAAAGACCAAATGGTGGAATGTACTTGGGGTTGTTTCTACATCCTCTCTTCTGTTCCACTGTTTTTGTGCCAGTATCAATTCAACTTTAAAAACCTAATAGTGATAGAACATATCTTAAAATAACAACATAAGTATTTTCTAAGACAGTCATACTCATACCATGTTTTAATCACCTCAAAAAAAGTATGGTCATTTTCCAGATCCAGTTCCAGCTATAAATAATCTTTTGCTATTAGTTTGCCTTTTATTTTTTATTTTATTTTAGATTTTCAAAACAAGATGATAGGAATTTAACAATGGTTGTTATATTATATATTGTTATCTTCAAAATAGTTGCTCAGGATAACAGATACAGAAATAAAAGAAAACAGTAAAATTGAACAAGGCATTGGATTTCAAAAGCAAGACAGAAGGAAACTCCCCCACAGTTGCCACAATGCACACAGCCATCCTCCAAATAGATGCCAGGACCACCATCCGCAGGCCTGCAAAGTCAATCAAACAATACAAGCATCAAGCTATTCCTTTCACCTCAGTTGCTATCATCTCACCCTGAGTTCCTCTGAATCAGCCAGTTGCTTACAGGGTGGGGGTGAGGGTGAGGGATGCTCTTCTGGTTTCCCAGCCCACACCATGACTGGCTCATGGGAAGGCATGGTTTGGTTTCTTGTTGAGTCTTTTCCCATTCCCCATGGCAGACCCTGACTCACAGGAAGGCCTCAGTTTGTTTTTTAAATCTCTAGTTCAGTCACAAAGCCCTGGATAATATTGTAGCAAGGTTATGCCACACTGAAGTTAAAATGAATTTGGCACTGAACCAGGATGACTTGCATCAATCTTAAATTTTACAGCTGATTGATTCCCTGACCTAAGGTAACCCTTTTTCTTAATGATTCAATTATCTTTTTGTGAAATAAGGAAAAACTGTTCCTGAATCCTACTTATCTTTGAATTAATGAAACAATACAGAATTGAGGGAAATGCAGGTACATGAGAAAAAAAGTTTGTAAGTAAAAATTCTTCATAAATACTAATAATTTAAAATAAATTATGTAATAATTATTTCATAATTGTAATTATGTTTACTAAGCAAATTCATAATTATATAATGATAATTATTACTAGTATTATGTATTACTACACAATAATTTATTCTGAGGCTAGACTGAACCACATAGTGAGATTGGGGGGCAGAAGGAGAGGAAAGAGCAGAGAGGGGGAGGGGCAAATGAAGGGGGAACAGGAGAGGGAGGTAGAGAAGAAAAGACAGGGAGCAGGGAATAGGGAGAAAGGTGGAGGCGGAGAGGGGAGAAGAAAAAGGGAGAGGGAGAAGAGGCAAAGGGCAGAGGGGAGGGGAAGAAACACAAACATAAATTCTATAACTTAAAAATGTTCAATAACCGAAACACAATTCACTGCTGAGATTTAACAGCAGATTACAGGTGACAGAAGAGTCCATAAAATCAGCAAATTACAGGTGACAGAAGAGTCTATAAAATCAAGAAGGCAAAAAACAGAGAGCATGGTGGCATACATTTGCAGTCCCAGATACTCGGGAGGCTGAGGTGGGAAAAACACCTAAACCCAGGAGTTCAAAACCAGCTTGGCAAACACAGCAAGACACTGTCTCCCTTTCTACCACAAATATTGTCCAAACTGGAGAACAGTCTTGGAGAAGTGTAGGAAAATAACCAATCTAAAATATGCCTACTGGGACCAGGGTTTAGTTCAGCGGCTTAAGTACCTGCCTGGCAAGCATGAGGTCGTGAGTTCAATCCCCAGTTCCAAAATACATAAAATAAAATAATCAAATCAAATCAAATCAAATCAAATATGCCTACTGGTATCCCAGGAAGAGAAGAAAATGAGAATGGCACAGGAATAGATATGAGGAAATTGTGAACACATTTTTCTAAAATCTGATAAACAGTGTTAAGATGTAAAAATCCCAGCAAATTCCAAGGAGAAGAAATGCAAAGAAAATCACATCTAGGTACACAATATTCAAAACCAAAAACAAAAAGTTGAAAGAAGCCAGAGGAAAAGCAGGAGGAGAAAAATAATAGAAATTAAATATTTTTATCATAAACAGTAGAGACCAGTAGACAATGGAGCAACATCTTCTAAGATACTGAAAGGAAAAACTTGTCAAGCTAGAATTCCACATCCAGTACAATATCCTTTAAAAATGAGGAAAAGAGCCAGGCATGGTGGTGCAAAGCTCATCCATAATCCTGGTACTCAAAGGATGTATTGCTGCTAGTTCTAGGCCAGCCTGAACTACATAGTGAGACCCTGTCTCAAAAAAAACAAAAGAAACGCCAGGCATGGTGGTGTATGCCTATAATCCCAGCACTCAGTTTAGCAGGAGGATTGCTGTGAGTTTGAGGTTAGCCTAAAATACATAGTGCGTTCAAGGCCAGCCTAAGCTACATATCAAGACCTGTCTTAAAATAAAATAAAATAAAATAAGTGTAAAATAAAAACATTTTAAGATAAACAAAAGATAAGATGATTTGTTGCTGGAAGACTTACAATACGAAAAATGTTAAAGGATACTCTTTAAACTGAAGATGGAAATCAAGTTATATAGGAAGAGATAAGGAGTAGCAGATATGATTAGATATATATAGAAAAGACTTTTTTTCCTTGAAATTTTCTTAACGGAAACTAAGTTTTCAGAGCAAAAATAATTTTGCAAAGCAGAAGTATAACATTTAAAAATACTCAAAATAGAGGCTGGGATGTAGCTCAGTGGTAGAAAATGTGCTTATTATGTGACAGGTCCTGGCTTCAATCTCTAGCACCAAAATAAAATTCTCAAAAAAGTACTAAATTAAAACTCCCAAAATAAAATAAAATAACCACAAATGGTTATTTCCTCGTGACATAAAATGTTGAACGCCTTTTCATATCTTTGTCATATCTATATTCTTTGGCAAAGTGTCTGTTCACATCTTTTGCCCATTTTTTAAATTGAGTTGTTCATTTTCCTACTGTTGAGTTTTTAAAGCTCTTTGTATGTTTTAGATAACAATCCTTTATCAGATACGCTTTTGCAAATATTTTCTCCAGTTATCTGGTTAATGTCTTTGACATGGCAGTTTAAAATTTTATTTTGATTAAGTCCACTTATAAATTACTTTTTTTCATGGATGTCTTTAGTGTTGTATCTAAAAAGTCATCCCCATACTCAAGATCATCTACTCTTTTCCTATGAATCTTCTAGGATTTTTAGATTGTACATTTACACCTATGATCCACTGTAATTTTTTTTTTTTTTTTTGTACCGGGGATCGAACTCATGACCTCATACTTGCCAGGCAGGCTGTGAGTTAATTTTAACCTAGTTGTTCCAGAACCATTTATTGAAAAGACCCTGGCTGCTCCATTGTACTGACTCTGCTACCTTGTCAAATATCAACTGACAATATTTTTTTGGGTCTGTTTCTGGGCTCTGTATTCTAATTCACTGATTTGTCTGTTCTTTAGCCATCATCACATTGTCTTCATACTGTAGCTTTGCAGTCAAGTCTTGATGTTGTTTAGTGCTGGTTCTCTGACTTTGTTCTTCAATACTGAGTTGGCTATTCTGGTTCTTTAACCTTTCCACAAAAACTATATTATGCTTGGGTTTTCTTGGGTTTTTTTGGTGTTTTTTTCCCTTCAGTGTTGCAGATCAAATTCAGGCCTCACACATGCTAGCCAAGTACTCTATCACTATGCTATATACCCAGATTTTAGAGTCACTTAACCAATAACCATATTAAAACTTAAATTTTGATTGAAACTCCATCTACGGATCAGCCTGAGAAGAACTGACATTTTGACAATATTAAGTTCTCCTATCCATGAATATTGGATATCTTTCCATTTACTTAGTTCTTTTATACTTTTCATCAGAGCTTTGTAATTTTCTTCACAATAATCCTTCCTCATACTTTTTTTAGATTTAAATCCAAGAATTTCATTGGGGATAATGTATGAAATTTTTTAAATTTCAACTTGTTCATTGTTGCTATAGAGGAAATGACTGACTGTGGTATATTAATCTTATACCTTAAATCTTGTAAGGATGGTTTTAGTCCATATAAAATTTTCAACCAAGTTTTCAATTTCTACAAAAAGTCCATGGATATGATTATGTTGAATCTATGTATCAGTATTAGGACAATGGACACCTTAGAAATATTGAATCTTTTTCATTGTTTCAGCATGGAAATTTTTTGCTATTATTGTTCAAATTATCTGTTTCATAAGTATTGATGCTACTATAAATGAAATTGCTTCAAATTTTTCCTAATTATCAGCTACTTGTACATTAAAAATAATTTTTTGGTAGAAATGGGGATTGAATACAGAGGCGTCAGGCTGAGCCAGTCCTTTTTTCATTTTTCTATTTTGATATAGGGTCTTACTAAGAGCCCAAGATGTGCTCAAATTTGTGATTCTTCTGCCTCAAGATCTCAAAATGCTGCAACTACAGGCAAGCAATTCTCCCCTCCAAAAAAAGAAATCCTTTCCAAAATGTTGGTACAAAACAAAGAGAAACATTATATAGAACCTGGTCTGATTCAGGAAGAAAACTAACTTCACTATTATTAGTGACAGAAACTTTTATTATATCCATTTCCTATGTATTATATATACTACAGTAATACTTTATATTACTAATTAAACTTTAATCTTATAAGAATTGATTATTTTCTCCTCTCTTTTTTAGTACTAGTGACTGAACTTGGGGTCTTAGCACTGAGCTACATCTTCTCCCCTTTTTATTTATGAGTTTTGTTTTGTTTTGTTTTGTTTGTACCTGGGATCAAACTTACAACCTTGTTCTTTTACCAGGAAAACACCTGAACTGTTGAGCTAAATCCCCTTGTGCGTACCAGGTGAGCGCTTGTGCTGCTAAGCCTGAAGTCCTTGGGCCTTAGCACTGAGCTATACCTTCTGCCCTTCCTATTTATTCATTTATTTATTTTGCCCTATTTATTTTTGATTTTAAGACAGAGTCTCACTAATATGTTAAGTTGCCCAGGTTTGTCTCAAACTTGAGATCCTTCTACCTCAGTCTTCCAACGTGCTACAATCACAGGTTTGTGCCACTATGCTCTATTTCCATTTTTACAGCTAAGAAAATTACTGTTCAAATGTTGCATGGCATGTATAAGTAAAGTTAGGGTTCAAACATAGATCTGTTTAAC
The DNA here is from genome assembly GCA_004027295.1 of Dolichotis patagonum. NCBI lineage: Eukaryota > Metazoa > Chordata > Mammalia > Rodentia > Caviidae > Dolichotis > Dolichotis patagonum. The sequence continues at coordinate 99,274 of PVJX010000417.1, forward strand.
CAGCAAAGCCTATATTTTTTAGTCACAATATATACCTCGAGTGAAACTCTAAGAGTATAAACAACAGTACATTCAATTTTATATTTTATTAGAAAAAACATAACTATTCAAATGGTCATTGATTAAAATTTTTACATAGTACTCTAATTTTTCAAGAAGCTCCACAGAGATAAAACTAGGCAATTATTCTAGTGTGGACCCATATCCCCAGCTCTTTTTATTATTATTTTCTTCTTTAAAATTTGAGAAAATGTCTTGTTAAGTTGCCAGGCTGGCCTCAAACTTGCATTCTCTTTATCTCAGCCTTCCAAATAACTTGAATTCTCTTATTTCAGTCTTCCAAATAACTGGAATTACAGACAGGTATGACCATGCCCAGATCACAGTGAAAATCTTGTGTCAGTAGATCATTAGAAGAAAATGAGATTTAGGAAATCAGTACATTAGACTTATCACTCCATAGCCAACTATGCATCTTGAAACCAAATGGTATTACAACAGTGAAAACTAAATTTCAATAATTTGTACATGATGGTGTCAATCCTAAAATTACAACTAGCACAGCTAATGAGTGAATTTATTCTCAACATCATCCTAGAAGTTTGTTCTTAGAGATACAGAGAAAGATCAGGAAACGGAAAATAAAATATCAAGTACAAATTATAACTAGGTACCATTTTATTAACCAGTAATTGCTAAAATACTTTAAGTAACTGAAATTCCCAAAGCTAACAAAGTACACTAAAGTTGGTATCTTGACTATGAATACTATTATGTGACACATTTAAAAAACAATTTCTGCGGGGCGTGGTGGCACATGCCTGTAATCCCAGCACTCAGAAGGCTGAGGCAGGAGGATCTTTATGAGTCTGAGACCAGCCTGGGCTCAAGTGAGCTCAAGGCTACTCTGAACTGCATTAGCAAGACCCTGTCTCAAAAAGAAAAGAATTTTAAAAAACACAATTTCAAAAACCATAAAAATATACATAGACTTTGATCAAGTTAACTCTAAGAAACTAGTCCTAAAATTTTTAATTAAATAAAAGCTATATGCTTTATGATATTCATTTCAGTAATGCTAACATTAATTAGCACTTATTAAAAACTGCACTCAGAATAACCATTATACTAAATGCATTACGTGTAGTTTTTCATTTAATCCTCAAAAAGCTTTATGAGGTAGTTATTTTTAAAAGATCAAATAACTTGCTCAAGGACACATAGTATGAGCCACTACACTTTTTTTTTTTGTCTTTTTGAGACAGCCTCCCAGATAGCCTGGGATTACAGGTGTGCGCCACCATGCCCAGCTATACTGCTATTAACAATAATGGGTGGAGGAAGAACATGCCTAAATGCTTATTCACAGAAAAATGGCTAATTTATGATACAGTTTGCTTTCTTTGTCTTCCTCTGCCCTTTCCTCCCTGCCTGTCTGCCCCTGCTCTCTTGGTCCTCAGTACTGGGAAACTGAACACAGGCCCACTGCACTGAAATCTCTCTCTAGTCCTTTTTATTTTTTATTTTGAGATAGGTTCTTACTAGTTCTCTAAATTGCCCAAGTTGGGCTTAGATTCACAATCCTCCTGCCTCAGCCTTCCAGGGTGTCAGGATTACAATTTATGCCATCACAACCAGGTATGATGCATCTTGATAAACAATTTAGCTATTTAAAATAATGACTAGAAGATTGTGTTGAAGTATGATAAATGCTTATGTTAAGTGAAAAAAATAGGATTACATCTATACTGTGATTATAACTGTATTAAAAATAAATGGAAAGGAGCTATTTTGCTTCTAAAAGAAAAAGATTCACTTAAACATAAGTGGATCTGATGGTGGTAAAGCTGAGATAGAGTATTATTTTTGTTTGGTTTGTGTTTTTTTTTTTTTTTGAGACTCAGAAAACCAGTAAAGTTTTGCATGGCCTGACTCCTGTCCTTTAACATAGCCTTATATGCTTGCAAATAATGTACTGGTAAATAAAACAGCAATTCTAATGTATTTCTATGAATAAAGCTAATTAAGATATAAGGAAAAAAAGCTCTTTGGCTGGCTGTATGGCTTGATGTTACTAATTACACTGCATAATTATTTCCATTTTGAGACATTATTTCCATATTATAAAACAATTCTAGACATGGTTTAGGAAAGGAAAGAAAAAGCAGAACATTATAATGAGGATCAGAGATCTTTCAGAAATGTATTGAATCTTCACTGTCTTAAAGTGCAGAGATTAGTGTCCATGGCCACATATTCACAGAGCCAACCAGCCAAGAAGACAAGACACACAGATGTGGTTACTCGGGTCTTCAACAATGGAAAAAGCACCTGAACCTCACACTACCATAGATTCTTACAAAAGAGGGACAAGGACTGAGAGTGAAGGGAGTAAAGGAAACTTGGTCAGCTCTTCAAGCTGGCACCTGCCTCTACACTGTCTCAACAATCCAACCACCAACTGTAGTAAGTTTACTGAGCACCAATTCTGTAGATTTATTCAACTTGTGGTCTAACAGTAAAGTGGGAAGTTGTTCAAGGAAGAAATAGCTGCACATTCACTGAGCATAAATGCAAGCCAGATAGGCAAAATAGTACACTTTAAAGTAGCTCAAAATAATATGGAACAGTGGTGAAGACATAGTCTCTGGAACCAGTCTTTCTGGGTTCACATATTCTACTCATCAACATACCAGATTTGTGACTTGGAAGAAGTTACTTAACCACTTTGCGTTTAAAATGAAATGTTTGCTGTTAGTGTTATCATCACCACTACCAGTAAAAAGAGAAAGCACAAAAACAATAGAGGAAACTCAAAAGAAACATAAATATTTTTAATTAAAGAATACTATAAACAGTTCATCTAATTTAAACATTAAGGTGAAATATCTAAAATATAGCAAGTGTGAAATAATATGCATGAAAAGAATAAAGATAGGAGTTCTCAAAATTAATATACATACTCTTGTTATATTTATATTTTCTTATATACCTTTTGGATTTTTATGGACATGTACTCTGAATATTTTAATAGCCTGATATAGAATACAATATGTAAAACCTTTACTAATGCATCAAAGGCAGTCAATCTCCTTAGTCATCAAGAACACACAAATTGAACACATTACATTGAATGTTACTATGTAACATTAGAAAGGATAAAATACAACAATTTCATGAGACTATGCAATGGGGTAAAAAACTTCTTACAGGGCAAAGAGAAACAGAAATTGCTCAATTTACTTTTGAAACTAATTTGGCAATATTTATTTTCCTCAAAAATACTGAGCTATAGTTTACACACAAAAAGTTTAACCTTGTTGATAGAATCATCACTTAAGATACTGTAAAACCTATTGCATTACCTCTCTACCAGCTTCTTTTTAATATAACTGCATAGTCAACCTTTCATCCTGCATTCAGTCCCAGATCAAACTAATCTATTGAGGGGTGGTTAAAATATACAGTAGGGAGTTAAATTTTAAAAGTTTATTACAGAGGAGCAGCCACATGGGTCAGGAGTAGAAACAAGAAGCCAAACCCTCCCAATGAGCCAGTGGCATACATGTGAGCTGGGAGGAGAAACAAGAAGGCAACTCCTTCCTGTGAGCCAGCCAGCCAGCACATGGCTTGTGAGACAAGAAGAGCTGAGCCACTGCCCCCATCCCCACCCCACCCCACCCCAATAAGCAACTGGCTGATCCTGAGATGATAGCTACTGAAGTTAAAAACAACAACAGCTTAATGCTTGTAGTAGTTACTGTTTGGTTGACTTTGCAGACCTAGAGCTGGTAGTCTGAGTGCCTAGAGTAACAAAATGCAATATAGCAACTATGAGGGATTTTCTTCTGAAGGTAGTAGCCCTATTACTTTGTTTTAAAGTCGTGTATCCTTTTCATTGTTTTATTGTTTTGTTTTATTATATCTGATGGCATGGGCAGCTATTTTGAAGATGTATTATGGTAATCATTGTTGGTTTCTTGTTATCTTGTTTTGAAGCCCTGTATTGCTTTCTTGTTTCGTTTTGATTGGATTTACTCTGTTGTTTTGTTTGATTTTATTATGTCTGATGGTATGGGCAGCTATTTTGAAGATAACAAGAAGCATTATGATAGCCATTGTTGATTTCCTATTACCTTATTTTGAAATTTTGTATCACTTTCACTGTTTTGTTTCGATTGGCTTTATTGTTTTGTTTGGTTTTATTCTCCTTAAAATAAAAATATTTTATATTTATTATAGTAAAGACACACTGCCCCTTAATTCTCTTTCAGTATTTCCTCCTGGCTTTGAACACATCCCTTCATTCTCGAAACTTTCTGAAGCAGTTCTGAAATTCTTTTTCATGTGTATCTTTATGAAGTATGCAAAAATGATTACAGTGAATGCTACTATGAAGTGCCATACAATCAAAAAGCAAACTGGTAAAAATATTATGATGTGTCTCATCCACTGTATTAGCTCAGATCTGACACCATGTGATTTCTGGCTCTTCATCAAAGTCAAAATGACCATGAAAGGTAAATGTTTTGAATCAATTCAGGACATTAAGGCAGTCGTAACAGTGCTACTAAATACACTCACAAAACAGGACATTCAGAACTGCTTTTAGAGAAAATGGCAAGGACAATTTAATAAATGTGTTAAAAGTGAGGGGGAGTATTTTGAAGGGGATTAATGGCAGTGTGCCTTTTACTGTACTGGATTTTTTAAAATAAACAATCACCATATATTTCTATTATACTTCATGTAGTTTTGATTTTTGACAGAATGTCACCTAAATGGAATGATGCCACATTTAACATTTTGAGCCTAGCTTTTTTCTGTCAGTATCACGCCTTTGAGCTCCATTTATAACACTGTATGCACTGGTAGTCTTTTCTTCACTGCCTTTAGTATATTTTATGGATAATACATGGTTTATACATCCATGAGTTGAAACATATTTAGGTTACTTCTACAGTTTTATAGTCATGGATAAATCAATTTCAAATCTTGTCTGTACACAACTGTGGTGGGAATCTTTGATAATATGGTAGATTTATATCTGATACAAGAAATAGTCAAATGGTTTTTCCAAAGTGATGTATTTCCATCTGGAATATATGCAAATTGTGATTGTTCTACATCTTCACCAACACTTCATATTTCTAGGATTCTCCTTTGCATTTTTATTGTTTTAGCCATTGTAATAGGCACACAAAGATACTGCAATGTCAAATTAATTTGTATTTTCCTAGTGCTACTTTTACTGTGTTTATTTTCTGTACATATATGTGCTCAGTAAAGTATCTTCAAATATTTTACCATCTATTTATTAATATTTTACCTTCTATTTATTAATAACACCAAGATATAAATTAACTTTTAGGTGACAGGTTTTTTTTCCTTATTGAGTATGAGAGTTCTTCATATATTTGGAATATAAGTTGTCAGACATATGTTTGCTGATATTTTTTCCTAGTCTGTTGCTTACCTTTTTATCTTCAAAATAATATTGATAGAATTGAAGCTTTTCATTTTGCTGAAATCAAATTTCATTCTAACTGAAAGGTTCTTCCATTAGTATAAACTACTGTACAATTATGGCAATTGTCTAATGTGGCAGAAGGCCAAAGCTGGAACCCTTACCACTTCCTGCTTCTTCTTCAGCCCTAATTGCAACTCCCCTTCCTGTTTGCACACACAGAGAATTCCAATCAGCTCCTCACATGTCATCAATGCCCACCCTAAGCACCCCCACCCCCACCCCAGGTCAAAATACATATGCCCCATACCCCATATTCCAGTTGAAGGAGACAGCCCTGCTGCCATGGGTTGTGTGCTCCTTCCCATGTCCTCAACTCAATAAACCTGTTCATTTTTTACTTTTGCTTCTCTATTGCACCAGAATACTTTATCACTATTTTATGAGTTGTGCTTTTGATATTATATCTAAGAAATCTTTGTCTTAACTGAAATCATACACTCTTTATTCTAGTTTTATAGTTTTAAATTTTACAGTTAGATCTGTGGTCCATTTTGACTTAATTTTTGTATAGATGGGTAAATATCCATTGTTTCTGCATGTGGATAATAAATTCTCATAGCCCTGTTTGTTGAAAATATTACCTTTCTTTACTACACTGCCTTTGAATCTTTGCTGAAAAATCAATCTTATTTGCAAGATTCTATTTCTGGACTCTCTATTCTATTATTATACAACTTTTGTATTTCTTATATTTTTTTTCAAAGATGCACACATAGGTACTCCAAAACTGACTCTAGCAGAAAAAGAAATCTTAAAACATCATTAAAGAAAATAAGCTGGTAATTAAAAATATTTCTTTTATTTTCCTCTCTCCAACTTAAGAAACCAGGTTGAAATATATTTTTTTTCAGCTTAGTACTACCGAATCTACCAAGAACAGATACATTTTTTTTTTTTTTGCAGACAGACTCTTGCTATGCAGTACAGGGTCACCTTGAACTTGCTTATATAGCTTAAACTGGCCTCAAACTCACGGAGATCCTCTTGCCTCACCCTTCTGAGTGCTAGGATTATAGGCACCCAACTAAAAACAGATGCAGTATAAGAAGTTTCAAAGAACAGAAATGGATAAACCTACCCAACTCATTGTATAAAGTTAATACTAAAACAGGAAATGAACATTATATGCCAACCTCAATAGAAACATAGACATAAAGATGAAATCCAGGATATTTAAACTTATACCAGATCAAACTATGACACATCTGCAAAGATATTTCAACAAAAGCCTATCAGATTTGTGTGTGTGTGTGTGTGTGTGTGTGTGTGTGTGTATACCAGGGACTGAACTCACAACCTTGCACTTGCCAGACAGGCACTTAGGCCACTGAGCTAAATCCCCAGCCCCTACTCAAAGATTTTTTAAAATACCATATATCAAAGCATGTAGAAAAGAATTGTAGAAAATACAACATTCATTTCTAATTAATGCACTGGAACGTGAGAAGACTCTTCTATAAACAAAATTATATCATACTCAATGATAGATTTTTAAGTAATTTCATTTAAGGGAGGCAAGACACAGATGCCAAATATTACCCCTGCTACTCTACCTAATACTATCCTATCCAATGTAATATTATAAGGAAGGATTAAAAAAATTAAAGTTGCCACAATTTAGAAATGCTTTGACTGTCCATATAAAAGATCCTTAAGAATCTGCAGATAAATTATGAAAATCAATACGGGTTCCATTTAGTAAAACTGAAAAAAAAATACTGTTCATAATAGTTACAAGCATTTATAAGGCTCTAGGAATAAATATAATATTTCTAAGTCCAGTATAGAATTACAAAGTGTTAACATAAAAAATTCTAAATGAGAATGAATCAGCAAGATGGCAGAAAACCAAGCACTAGGTTTTCTCCCACTGAGATACTGACTTACAAGAGTATCGAATTGTCTCTGTGAGAACTTCACAGCCATGAAAGAGTTGCAGAACTACAGGTAAGCACAAAGTCAAGAAGAGCCACATCAAAGAATGATCCAGACTAAAGTAGACACTTCCATCTGAGATATCCAAGCCTAATAGTAGAAGCAAAGGAAACACCACTGAAACACATACTGGCTCTTAAAGTTTCTCCTTAAAGATTGCATACATTATTTCCACTTGTATTTCATTGGCCCAGGCAAACTATATGAAACACCCTTACATCCACAAGGCAAGAAGTATAATTCTCCCATAGGGAGGACAGAAAATATGTTTGAACAAATAATGAAATCCAGCAAAAGTCTCTGAAGTCAGGCAGACTTTGGCTTTATTTACAAGCCATTAGCTCTTGGCCAAGCTCCTTATTTGCTTATAGAATCTAAACATTAGATATTACAATCCCTATCTCTTTTTTGTGGCACTTGAAATTAAACAATATTTTTAAAGAATCTAAATTACCCACTATTTAAAGTCACAGAAATACTTAATACTATAAAATACTGCCACCAAGTTAATCTATAAACTCAATTTAATAGCAGTCAAAATCACAAGAATTTTCATGGAAATAAGCTAATTATAAAATTCAAAAATCTTAAAGACAAAGCTGGGCACACACTCAAAATGCCAGCAGCTAAGGAGGCTAAGACAAGAGGATAGCAAATTCAACGCCAGCCTCTAGAAATATACCAACTGTTTAAGGAAGAAATACTTTCTACAAGAACTCTTCTAGACAATACAAGTACAGAATATATATCCCAACTCACTCTATAAAACTACCATTACTTGTATCAAAACAACACAAAGATATTACAAGAAAACTAAATACAAGTATCTTTTGCATACATAAATGTAAAAATCATAATAAAATTATAGTAAATAAAAGCTAACAGTATTTGCCAAGGATAATAAACTATAACCAAATGGGATTTATCCCAGGAATGCCAAGACTGGTTCAACATACAAAAATCAATGTAACTCACTCACATTAACAACTTTAAAAAGAAAAGACACGATCTTCTAAACAGACACATTAAAAAAAAAAACTTGGTAAAACCCTACATTTATTCCCACTTTTTAAAAGTTTCATTCCTACTTTTAAAAAGCCTTCAGAAAACTGGGACTAAGAGAGACCATTCTCAAATGGATAAAGGAAATCTATAAAAATCCTTCAGCTAATATCCTTAATGGTGAAAGGATAAATGATTTCCCCTTAAAATCAGTAACAAAATCATAAAATCTGATCTTACCACTTATATTCAACATTGTAGTAATTCAGTAAGTCAAGAAAAGAAATATAGTAAAAGGAAAAAATTAAACTATATTTACAGATGCTGTGATAATCTAGAAAATCCTATGGAACTCATGAAAAGCTAATATAACTAATAAGTAAATTTAACAATATTGAAAACTGAAAATATCAATTGTACTTCAAAAACTATGAAGAACAGAATTTTAAGATTTTTTTCATATCATTTACCATAGCATCAGAAATATTTAATAGTGTTAAATTTGATAAAAGAGATATTAAAAATACTATACCTTGAAAACTATAAAATACTACCTAGAAAAATTAAAGATGAGCTTAAAAAATGAAGGGATACACTGTATTCCTGCACCAGAAGACTAAATATTAATAGATGGTCATTCTCCTCCAAACTGATCTAGAGAAGCAATGTAATTCAGAGCAAAACTTTTTGGCAAATATTAACAAGTAAGTTTCAAAATTCAATACTCTACATAGAAGACCCCAAAAACTCCATTAAAAGACTACGAGAGGTAATAAACAAATTCAGCAGTGTAGCTGGATACAAAGTCAACACTCAAAAATCAATAGCATTCCTGTACACCAATGTCAAAATTCATATGGAAATATCAAGGGGCTACAAGTCAAACAACTTACAAAAAGGACAAAGTTGGAGGATTTATACTGTCTGATTTGAAGACTTTTTTTTTTAATCAGACAAGCCTCAATAAATTACCCAAAAGCTCAAGTAACTTTCTGCCTTACCTTTCTGAATGCTAATATTATAATAAGCACATAATGGGCTTGAAGAGTGCTAGGTTTGAAGACCTTTTTATTTCTCTCTTAGAGATTAAACCTAGAGCTTCATGCATGTTAGGACAGCTCTACAACTGAGCTACCTTCCTAACCCTTGAAGACCTACTTTAAAGTGAGGCAGAAAGTTACTTGAGCTTTTTGAGGAATACCAAACTGTTCTCCAAAGAGCCATATTATATTCTACATAAAAATATATGAGGGCTCCAACTTTTCTACATTCCTGTCAAACTTATGTTTATTTTTAATTATATTCATCCCAGTGTGTATGTAGTGGCATTTCACTATGATTTTGACTTACATTTTGTAATGGTTGATACAGTGTGAGCCTGAGAAGTTTAACCAACTCAACAGGGTCCTTATCCTGTGCAAAAGGAGTACAGGGAGATGGTGTGAGTGCTACACTCATTGGGGTGGGGGTGGCCTGCTTACAATATGAGGGAGGAAAAAAAGGCTTCTTCCCCTTTTGCTCTTGCTGCTTTTGCTGTCTCCTGCCACACTAAACTGTTGCCCCTTTGCCATGCCACCCTGCCTTGGAGCCAGCTAACTGCAGACTAAAATCTCCACAAACTATAAGCTAAATAAACCTTTCTCTCCTTAATTTTGGGTGTCAGGTATTTTGTCTCAGCAATGAGAAAAAAGTAACAAAGACAATTTCCATAATGAATAATAATGTGGAGTATTTTATGTACTTATTATCCAGTTGTATATATTAGAGAAATGTCTAGTCAGGTAAGTTTTCATTTTAACTGGATTAATTTTATATCATTGATTTATAGGAATACAATATATAATCTAAGTATTTATTTTCTTGAGCTTTGAGATTAGAGACTTTCATTTTTCTAGGACTTGTCATTGGCCTTTTTAGTTTCTTGACAGTATTTTTCAAAGCATAAAAGTTTTGTTTGTTGCAGTACCTCAGGACCTCTGACACATGGTAGGCCAATGCTCTTTCACTGATCTATGCTGTCAGCCCTTGAAGTATGAAACACTTTTGAATTAATGAAGATTAATTTATCTACTTTTTGTTTGGTTGCTTATGCTTTAAATGTCATATCTAAGAAAATATTGCCTATTCCAAGGTCATGAAGATTTACATTGTTTTCTTGTAAAAATTTTATAGTTTCAGGCTCAAATTTAAGTCTTTGATCCATTTTGAATCAGTTTTTGTGTTTAATTTGATGTCACCAACCACTTTTCAGAACATATCAAATGGCTAACCATAAAGTCTGCTCAGGAAAAAAAGACAAAGCAGCCAAATTCACCACTATAGAGAGCCAACTCCTATGGTTCTAGCTGAGGAGATGAAAGGTATGTGGTTAACTAAAAGACCAGAATTAAAACAGTAAATTCCCAGTTGATTACTCAATAAGTAGTAAAAACAGTTCAAGGATTTTAAGCCAAAGTGGATACAAGGCAGGCTAGCTCCCAACTGCTGAAAAAAGCAGTAACATAAACTGGGTGTGGTAGTACACATCTGTAATTCTAGCACTCTGGAGGATGAGGCAGGAAGATAGCAAGTTTGAGCCTACTCTGCACAATTTAGCCAGACCCTATCTCAAAACAAACAAACAAACAAATAAACAAGCAAACAGCAGCTATATATCACTCGGCCAGGATACGAGTCAACACCCAGGACCTCTAATTAAAACAACAACAACAAAAGCTGTCCTTTTCTTGCTCTTATTCATCCAAATTAAAAAGGTAAAGGAATATGTCTGGATCATTTTTGTTCTTTTTAATCCTCTTCTTTGTCATATCAAATCATAAACATTTTCTCAGTAATAAAATGTGATCAGATAAAGGTAACAGAGAAAAGAATAGCGAAATATTAAAGAAGCAAAAGAAGACAGAAACTCATTTATCTTCTCTTGATCTTTTATCAACCTTTATAAAACCTTGCCAAGTGCTAAGCAAATTTGGCAGCAGGAAACTAGGCTGTATCCAAAACTTGAGAAGCGTGAGTGTGATCTCACCAGAGCTTAATGGGTAACTAGTGATCTATGAGACCACAAACTTTCCCCTTACATCTAAACTTAGTATGTGCATCTGAGATAAGTCTCGGTTTTCTCATCTTTGAAACAGAAATAGTGGTAACACTTTCGTCTGACCTGTCAAGAATGAATGAGATTACAGCTTAAAAAAATGAGCTCCTGGAGGGAAAAGCGTTAGTTAAGTTCTGAGCCTTAAAGTTGTTGATCCTGTAAAACTTAAAGTTGTAATAGATTTGTACTCTTTGAATATAAGAATCTCAGATTTTAAAAAAGCAACAATTCTACTAAGACATTCAAAGAGTTCATTATTGTAAGGTTCTCACTTAATGTTAAACAAGCCTGTTCCAGTAAATCTATCACACAGCACCACTCCTCGCTTCATTTCCCAACAATTAACAAAGAAGATAAAACTAGTAAGGAAAAAGAGCGAGCTGGAGATATAGTTCAGTGGTGCACCACTTGCCCAACAGGTATGTGACTCTGGGTTCAATCACCCATACCACCAAACAAAACCAAACCTCCAGCAGCGTGGAATACAAAAAAGAGACAAAAATTGAAATATCACATCCATGTAACCACATATCAACAGCAAAGCAGTCTTTCCTACTTACAAGGGCTAGTATTGTCACTACTCTTTTGGGAAAAAAAAATTCTTTTGACTTGGAAAAAACATTTGAACTTTTTTTTTTAATGATTGGCTAAACTATATGGAGCCAAATTATGTCAATAAACATGAGAGAACCAAATGGCAGGTCATGGGAGAGTTCAGCAGTGATGCACTAACCTTTTATACACAAAGCCCTGGGTTCAGTCTCTAGCACCACAAAATAAGCAAATAAATAAAAAATAAACAAGGAAATGAGAAAATATTTTTGAAATATAAGTAAATAAATGCAATGTGAATATAAAAGAAAAAACAGCAAAATAGAGAGATATAAAGGTAGCTTTTTTCTAGCAGGGGAGCGCAGCTACTCGTATACCCTTGACCGAGGAACCGTCCTCCTCTATCGGGGGTGGTCGTCCTCTTCGACCGAGCGCGCAGCTTCGGGAGAGACATCGTTGAGGGAGGAAGGGGACACCCGCCTAGCCAGCCAGACCAGCCGAATCAACCCTGGCGATCAAGGGGGTGACAGATGTCGCAGCCAGATCGCCCTCACATCCGAGGTAGCTTTTTTCAAATTCCCAATTTTATTTCTTTACTTAAACAAGAGCATGATAAACATCTTCTCAACCTGAGCAAGTAGGACCAACTAAAACAACTATTTCACTAAACATTTATGACCGTTTCACACAAATGAGAAGTTATACATAAATGAATACATAAGTGGAATTACAGGGCTGGGGATTTAGCTCAGTGGAGTAAGTGCCTGCCTGGCAAGCATGAGGTCATGAGTTCAATCTCTGGTACCAAAATAAATAAATAAATAAATAAATAAATAAATAAATAAAGTTATTGTAGAGTAAATGGAATTACACATAAGTGGATAAGTGTACAATGTAAAACAGTAATATACACAGTAATATATAATAATGGAAAAATCTTAAACAAAAGAATTTATCTACCTTAATGGGCATTTTTCATAGTAAAGGGGATTGTTATCATTGACAGAAAGCATCAAATCTGATGTATTGTTTTTAATTCTAGTAAGCAAATAGGAAATCATTAAGGGAAAAATATAAAGCTATTTTAAACATAATTTATAATTAGTTATATTAAATTACACTTACAATTTAAATAATAATGAAATTATCAAGTAAATTATATAATAGAGGAAAGAAAAATTTTTCCTTCCAAAAAACAAAATTTCTAACCCTGGAGAATTGTAACATTAGTATCACTGAAAGAACAAGCAACACAGCAAGTTAGTTTCAAGAAAATGCACTCCACTTAGACATGTTATAATACAGTATTTCAGAGGAACTCTCAAACAATAGTCTAATTGACAAAGCTTGTATCTTATCCTAAATTCCACTGGAATTTAGGAGACATAGCAGTGACACAGAAGGTGAAAAAGTCTTATCAGCATAGAAATGGTAAAGTTTAAAAGCTGTTTATAGGAGCACAATTTACAACATCTTGATCTTGGAAATAGTATATATGTATATCAACAGATGAATGGATAAAGAAAATGTGATATTTATACACAATGAAGAACTACCTTTCCATAAAGAAAAACTTGAGGAATTCATAGGTAAATGAATGCAACTTGTGAACATAATGTTAAGTGAAATAAGTCAGACACACAAGTTCAAATATGGCATGGTTTATATGGGAAACACTATACATATATACAGTAATATCTATATACATATATAGAATCCACCAAAAAAACATGTACACACTTCAGGAAAAGAAAAATTTAAATATTTTAATACTAAATTTATTGAAACATCGTAAGATTAATAGAAGTTACCTTTGGTCTCTACAATTACAAAACTACTCACAGAGATACCCAATGGCTTCCAGAAATTTATTACTGCAGTGAACTGCTGCTTGGATAACCTTAGTCACTGAGATTGCTGCACACGAATTTTCAGTTTCTTCTCTAAGGGCTGGCAGTGTATTGAGATTTCTGTGATATATAACATTCTCTAGGACTCCCATATTCTCTAGGGTAACATCATCTTTTGAAAAAACATCACACTATTTTTCTTTGCCTGACGTCTATATATTTTTATTTTTGGCAGACTCTGTGTATATGTGTGTGTGTCTGTGTGTGTGTGTGTGTGTATACACACACATATATGCATACATACGTAAGTGGAGAGAAAAATAGAAAAGAGATTAATAGAAAGTAGAAAAAGTTCAAATACTTCCCCAAATTACATATTCCATTTTTATAAAATATTTCAATATAAATGCTAACTTGTTTCATTAATACTTATAATTTATCTTAGTTCACTGAAAAGAAAGTTTGTGCAAGACTCTTTTTTGGCTTATATCTTGTACTAAGTAACTACTTTGAAGACAATAATACACAGTGTAATAACTATTGTTATTGTCTTATTATTTGGTTATGAAAACTTGTTTCATTTTTCATAAAATAAAAAGTTTAAAAGTTACCTGAATTGAACCCTGAATGATGACAATAACTAAAGAAAAAAGGCATACTGGTAACTGAACTTTAGGGAATATCCTCTGGGTTACAAAAAAAGCACAGTACATATTTCCATTATACTTCCATTACAGTCCTCATGACACTCCATTTCCTTTGTGCCAAGGTAGATAGTCAATAAAAGTAAAAGTATAAATAGGGACTAGAGAAGAAAGGGGGAAAAAAAGAACATAGGAGAATAGGCAGATTGCTTTGGTCATTATTTATTACACAGCATAAATAACCAAAATATGTACCTATTTTGTATAGGAAAGTATCTGAATTATTGTAGATCCAGAGCAAAAGTACCTTAATAAAACCCTGGTAGAACATACTGAAAAGTAAAGAGGACTGAATATGGATGGCTCTACAACAGTGTAGTTCCCCTAAAGAGAGGTGGTCTTATTTTAAGCACACAGAGAAATCAACTAAGCAACGAAGACCACAATATAGTTAAACTCAATTCAGAGGCATACTATTAATTTTATATAGATACACTACATAATTCTTTAGCATCAAGAAACTTGATGATTAATGAATCAGCTGCCAGAAACTCCCTGATGAAGCTAATTAAATAGTGTAAATATTAGCAAATGTAGCCATTTAAAGTGGTTTGCTAAACTATTATGGAAATATTAAATAAATAATAATAGTAATAAAGGCAGAACTAATGGTGCAAAAGCCAACAAGCTAAAGGGTTTAAGTCTTAGTGTTCGCCAATTTCCTTTGTCACCTTCACTAATTCACACTGATTAGCACAAATGAATATCATTATGAAGTAGAGGTTATTATTATGAGCTCTGACAGCTGGGAAAAAACTTAGGTTGCAGTTGTCTATAAATGCAACTGACCATGAACAAATGACTCAATTTGTATTGTGAACTTGGTGTACAAGACTTCGTATTTATATAAAGGATCTTTATATAAAAAGTAAAAGTAGATAAAAAAAGATATAAAAAAGTAAAAATAGATAAAATAAAATTACTTTTAGTTTTTAAAATAAGTTAATTAGTTTTTAAAATAAGTTAAATTAAAATGAAGTCATGACACAAATTGTCTAAAAAGTATATTAGCGTAATAAATAAATGGTTATCCTATAAACTATACTCAATTCCTCTTCCCTAGTAGTAATAATGCTAATAACATCATCACCTTTTTCTTATGGCTATTTCATTATTTTTCAAGCTACTTTCACAAATATTAACTGAAAAACCCTTATATATAATCTGACCACTTCTGGTACAAACACATTAAGTACAGAGTTATGTGGCAAGAAATATTTCTGTCACCTCCCTAATGCTAAGAATACACTCCCTTTTTCTGAGACAGGGCCTCTCTAAATTACCCAGGCTGGGCTCTGGCTTGAGATCCTGCGTCAACCTCCAGAGTGCTGGGATTATAGGCAGATGCCACTATGCCCGCCTACGCCCATTTATTTACATGGAATCTTACCACTTTCACATATTAATTGGATAGTAGCATTAGGAATGATCTTTCCATTCTTTGTATCACTCTAAGGGCATAATCCAAAAGAGAAGAACAACTAAATATTGATAAATAAGCTAGGTGACTGTGAGGCAGTTAAACCAAGCTCTTAAACTTAGATTCAAATCTCCCCAAAGTCTCAGAATCAGAGAAACTCCCCAGAACAATAAGTTGCTTCTCCCTTTCTCCAGGCATATGCTTAAGAATAATTAAGATATCTTAAATATGAGCATGAAAAAAAATCAAATCTTTCCTGTTCTCTGCTATAATTCCTCTGTATTGAGCACAGGCCCAACACGAAGTAAATACTCAACAAATCTTCATTGTGATTATTACTAAAGAGAGAACATTATGCCCAAATTCTCATAAAATATCTGCTCAGTAGCGGAGAGCAAAAGTCAATTTTTTGTTGTTGCTATATAAGTTTTCCTCCACAACTGCTGCTTTTACAAAGTGGAACCTTGGGCCAGGGATTCAGCTCAGCGACACAAGTGCCTGCCTGGCAAGCATGAGGTCATGAGTCCAATCCCTGGTACCAAAAGAAAAAAAAAAAGTGGAACCTAAACAAATTTAGGGCCACAGAGAAAATCTAGTAAAAATCTAAAGAGACAAACAAGTATAAGGTAGATTCAGAGAGCAAAGACAACTGAAAATAAACAAAGAATACACCTTGACAACCCTTCATTCAGTAAGCAAGCTCTTTTAAGTCCCCATTCTGAAACTAAAAATTACTTCACTGAAGCATTTTAAAAACATAAGAGTTAGATCTTACATGTCTGTGTATTTATAGTATTCATTTTGTAATTAAATTGCAAAAATAATTTCCTTTGCTTTAATAGGCCCAAAAGAAAGAAACTACAGTTGCTTGACTTATTCAACTACTGAGTTGCTGGAAATTGGGTACAAAATTTTAAACTGATTTGAATTTTACAAAGTACTAAGAAAATGTGCCACTTAAAAATTCTAATAGGTAGCTGGGAATGGTGGTGGACTACCTTTAATCCCAGCACTGGAGGACTGAGGCAGAAGGATCACTATGAGTTTGAGGCCAGCCTGGACACATAATAAGTTCAAGTCCAGCCTGAACTACATAGTGAGACCCAGTCTCAAAAAACAACAACAACAACAACAAAAGGGTAAGCTGGGCATGGTCCTGCATGCCTGTAATCCCAGCACTCAGGAGGCTGAGGCAGAAGGATTACTGTGAGTTTGAGGCCAGCCTGGGGTACATAGTAAGTTTAAGGTCAGCCTGTACTACAAAGTGAGCCTCTGTCTCAAAAAACACTTTTTTTCTATGGGTTAAACTGGTGGCACACACCTGCAATCCCAGGTATTAAGGTGGACGAGGCAAGAGAACTACAAGTTTCAGGCCAGCCTAGAAAACTTATCAAGACCCTACTCAAAATTTTAAAAAGCTTGAGCAATTAGCACTATACTCCCAATCTACCCCCCACCCCGCCAACACACACACACACACACACACACACAGCAACACATTTTAAACATTTATGACATTATGCCTTTCTAATATCCCTTTTTGGCTGTTTCCATTTTCACATATAGCATATTCTCTCAAACATAGTGGCATAAGTCTTTTCTTTAAAAAAAAAAAAAACCTAACTTTCTTATTTAGTTGGAGAAAATTTCTGTTTAAAGTTTTGTGATGGTTAACCTTGGTTGTCAGCTTTATTGGCTTGAGAGACACCTACAAGTAAAGCACATTTCAGGGTGAGTCACGGGGGTGTGACCTTGGGGGACTATATCTGATTCCCAGCGCCTTCCTCTCTAGTTCTTTCCTTGCGTTCTGCTGCTATAAGGTTAGCAACTTTTCTATGCTATGTCCTTCCACTGTGCTGTTTCTGCCACACAGGCAGCTGACCACGGACTGAAAACTCTGAAACTGTGAACTTAAATAAACCCTTTCTCTTTAAGTTGTGTGTGCTGGGTATTTTATTCTAGCAACAAGAAGCTGTGCGATACAAGTTTATCTGTAAATTAACTCATTAGGAAAAGATACTTATATTGAATGCTTATGAACCAAACAACCACAAAAAATAAAAATGAAAGCATAACAATGTGAAGCACAACACTTAAAATAAGCATTATGTCCTTTTGGCTTGCAGGTTATTCTTTTTTTTTTTTTTTTTGTACCAGGGATCGAACTCACGACCACACGCTTGCAAGGCAGGCGCTTATGCCCCTGAGCTAAATCCCCAGCCCCTGCAGGTTATTCTTAAACCAAAGATACCAAAAGCTCCTAATTCATACCAATTTTGGCAGATTATGTGGAAAACAGCATTGTTACCAGTCAAAATTATTTATAGTAAAAGCATGTGTCACGTGCTCTTTCTTTGAAGTAGATAGAGACAAACACTTTACTAAAATTTTTATTTCACAGCTGGGAAGTTTTTTGCCTGAGGTTCTATTCAGAGAATATACAGTGGCATAGGCATCTCGCCTATTTCTACTTCTACAGAGTTTTACAGGTCATCTTTCAGTACAGTTGCCAGATTAAATGCAAGATAATGTATTTCACAAAACATATTTACCCTAAAAAAATTACTGCTTATCTCAAAGTTACTTAGGTATCCTGTATTTTTATTTACTAGGTCTGTCAGGTATATCTTTCAATGTAAATCTATTTCAGAAAATACCAAATTCATTACCAGGAAGTGATTTAGTTTCACAAAAGTTGGCTAATTCCTTACCTTTTAGGAACTTCTTGAGGACCAAGCCATCACAAATGCTTCTAACAGAAGAAACTGTAAAAACAGAATAAGAAAATATGACAGATAAGACCAGTAAATGGAGTTCACTTTAAAAATCAGGGCTAGTTGTACAGATAAGCAGCATACTGCTTGCCTAGCATGTACAAGGTCATGAGTTTAACCCCTGGCAATTCAAAAAGATATCAAATGATAATCTGAAAACACTAATTACAAATGCCTAACATTTAAAGAGAGATCCTACTAATGAATTCAGTTTTTAAAAATGGAAATAAACTGCATAGGCCTGGGTTTGGAGCAGGTGATGCTGAGTGGGGATGGTGGCAGCAGAAGCTGACCACACTCTCTTTGTAGGCAACCTTGAAATTAAAGTGACAGAAAAGTGGCTTTCTATGCTGCTCTGCCAAGGTGGGCCAGTAATAAAGATGAAAATTCCAAAAGATAAAGATGGTAAACACAAGCAGTTTTGTTTGTGAATTTTAAACATGAAGTATCTGTTCCTTATGTAATCAACCACTTAATGGAATCAAACTTTTCGGAAGGCACATCAAAATTCAGTTTGAGATCAAGCAGTAGTCATGCATCACAGGATGTCAGTTTATGATAGTCCCAGAATCACACTGGAAATTCAAGCCCTACCTCCATATTTCCTACAGCAGACAGAAAATGACTGTGGAACACATGACACCATCATCACAGATAATTCAGAGGTCATTCTCTTCTCTAGAAAATTATCAGAGATAAGCAGTGATGTCATATGGTAGGAAATTTGGTTTCCACATGGATTAATCAGGATTTTCACCATCAGTTCAGTCATATAATCATACTTTTAACCAGTCTTTAAGCTCCCAATGGAACCTGGATACATCACCATTACAGCATAAAATCAGAATTCTCATCCCTATCTAGCAGATAGTAGACATTATAGCCAAAAACAGGGTTACACTGATCATAGGCCTAACCATCATTACAGAAGCAGCAGAAAGGATTTCTTCTATAGGAATCATGATGGCTGGAGTTAGAACGATGATAACAGAAGAGATGGTGGTAGAAATGGAAAATGGCACTCATCCTGACAGTAACAAGTATTAAAATATTAAAAGGGTCATTTTAGCCTCTTTTGACTAAGTTGAGCTGGAAATATTTTGAAAATCTATACAGAGCAGCTTTTAAATTGCCATATTTGTTGTTTTTTAAAAAACATAACTACAGTTTAATATAGAAATAAGAAAAATTTAAGGGAGGGGAGGGGAATGGGGAACAAAGATACCATGTACAGATACAAATTCCCTATGATGAATATTAACATTATGTATATCTAAAATGATCTAAAATGCACCAATAAATTTCTTTTAAAAAAGAGGCAAAAAAAATTAGAATTGTGGTTCCAGGTTTTTTGTTTGTTTGTTTTTGTACCAAGGATCAAACTCCCTCACACTTGCCAGGCAGACACTTTATGCCACTGAGCTAAATCCCTGGCCCTCTTTTCTTTTTCTTTTTTCATTCTTTCTTTTTTGTCTTTTTGAGACAGGGTTTCACTATGCAATTCAGGCTGGACTTGAACACACTTTGTGGCACAGGCTGGCCTCGAACTCACAGCAATCCTCCTACCTCAGTCTCCCAAGTGCTCAGGTTACAGGCATGTGCCACCACACCCAGCACCCAGTTTTATTTCATAAACAACCTTTCACCTCAAGGTTTTAAGAGAAAAGAATTCTAAAAAAAGAAAATCCCACAGGTCCTAATCATTTAGACAATTTCAGAAGGATGGATTATATACCAAGAGTGACTAAAAAACGTTTAAACTTTGAAAAACTTAACTGTAACATATTTTTAAAATTTAAACATTCTTGTGCACTTTGATCAAAACTAATAGACTGGTTGTATTATAAAGCAAATATGTTAACTATCTGTTATCCTTTTTCACTGCAAGAAATTTCATGTTAAGTGAACCCAATTTTAGTGTGTATAATAAAAAGTAAGTTGATTGTCTGAAATGACTATTTTATTTAAAAAATCAGAAAATACAATTTTCCCATGATTTGTTTTATTAACAGTTTCAGAAATTTATTAGTTGTTTGGGATAAATAATTTTGCTTAAGTGATTTCAAGCATGAATTCTATGGCATGTTCTTTGTAGCTTTACCATATACAAATACAAATTTACACATACTATTTCATTCTGAACTTTTTCATTAAATCATGTTTGATGTATGACTGGTCACTCAGGAAGCTAAATATCTGTATGTGTACATTTTTACATGAAAAATTACAGAATAATGTAAATTCCCTTTTTCATGAAGAACAAAAATATAAATGCATACTCAGATAAAATGATAAAATGTTTTACTGAAAATATTCTTTTTGGGAAAAATGACTCATAAAGTCTTTAAGTGCTGCCTCTTTTCCTCAAATTTTAGAAATTTTAACATTTTCAAAGTGTCCAAAACATGTATACCAAGCACACATTTTATTAGGGAGATTTACAAGATGATTTTTGTTTGAACATCAGAAAAAAATCTGTTAAAATTTTCTGAAATTTTTAAATCTTAAAATTTTTATGTGTCGAGATACTGTTTCTCATTCATCACAAAATTGTTTATAAAATTCATTCCTTGGAAATATGGATTTTTAAAATATTCATCACAGCCTTTACATTGTGTTACTTTTTAATATATTAAAAACTAAAAAAAATAAATAAAAATAAAAACACCAAAGATGACTGTGAGGTTAAATGACCATCTGTAGGCAGAATGACTTCTTGGAGATGATAATGTAAAAGCAAGACTTTTTTCACCTATACTCAACAATTACCTATAGCTAAGAACAAGAATGCCCCTTTGAATGTTATTATACAATAGCTGGTAGAAAAGAATTATGTGAAGATGTTATTTTCAGATAATGATCCAAGAGTATTCAATTCCAGTAACTCATGTCCCAATATAAGAGTGAATTAAAAGTTTGGTCATTCTTTTAACCAATGTATTCTTAAATAGAAGATATTTTACTAGGCTATCAGATAAGAATTCTTTGTACCTATAGTCCTAAATATGAACATGAGTACATTCAGAGGAGTGATGGTGAACCTTTTAAGAGTTTTCAATGATACAAATATCCCGCTGCACCATGTGTGCCATAGTTTCACCACCACTGACTTAGAGTAGTAATTCTTTAGAACAGAGGATGAAGGAAGAAGCAGGCACATAAGAAATAATACCAGAACTACTTGAAGCCCCCTCTCAAACGCAACATGCCTTTTCCCAAAGGGACGTGATCCCACTGCCATAAGAAAATGCACATTGCCTCAGAAAATGTATACTTTCCATGCAGGGGGGAAAAGTTGAGAATGACTGAACTAGAATGAGAGCCAAATCCATTTCCTAAATGTATGCTACCCAGTATGTAGTACCTAGTAAGTAACATGTGGATATTTAAACTTAGCTAGATTAAAACTTCAGTTTCCCAGTCATACTAACCATACTTTACGTAGTCAACAGCCATGTGTGGCTAGTGGCTAGTGTACTAAAACTACCACAAATATAGAACATTTTCACTGTTACAGAAGGTTCTACTGGAATGTAACACCTTAGATCTCCATATTTTAAGTGGTTCTGGACAAATACTACCTGCTTCCAAAGGTCAGAACCCACATAGCATAGAACATTTAACAAAAGATAGTGTCTGTCTTTTCATGTTCCTCCCAGATGTGCACGAGTTCTTAACATATGGGAGTATGGGTCATTGGACAGCTACTGGCAGGCCTATACTTAAAACTAATGAGGAGCTACAACTTTAAAAACAAAAAGACTCACAGCCAACCTATCTTGCTGTGTCAATGTTTCTTAATTACATATCACAGTTTCCTCTAACATCCTTTCTGTTTTAACAAGTATTCTATCAACAGTTGTTGAAAACAAGTCATTTTTAGTGAATGTGCTCAGGGAAAATTTGCTCCACATCCCATCAGCCCTCAATTGTCAGTTACATTTTTAATGTGTCTGTATTAAAGTAATGAACTTTACTCAGATGAGGACAGTAGGATCTTATTTATGAAATATGTATTTCTAAAGCAAGTATTCCCCAAAATTCCCTGTCAGAAGATAACCTTATAAGTGGACAAGGGGTGCTACAGTAAGCAGCATTTCCTAAACGTTTCGCAGTCCATATTGGACTGTGGACTTTAAAGAAACCTTTTTGTCTTTTTAAATGTCTTTTCATTTTTTAAAATTTCTTTTTTGGTATTAGGAACAGAACATCCCAAACCCTTTTTTAAAATTTTTTATTTTGAGATAGGGTCTTACAAAGTCTCTAAATTTTTCAGGCTTAGCTTGAACTTGTGGTCCTGCCTCTTCTTCTGAATGCTGGGAGTATAGGAGTGCAGCACCATGCCCAGCTTAGAAAAATTTATTTGAACCTGTATTTTCCAAGTTTAGACAATTCCTTTCTCATAACTCTAATATAAGCAGTGGCGGCCACCCCAGGGGGAGAACCAGCCAGCGTCTCCCGAGATCCATACCATGTTGGAACTTAGGGCGCTGGGAAACCAAGCAACCAGCCAGCCTCCCTGGTAAGCAGCCTTGAGCCTACCAGCACATGGGCTGAAAATCAAACATCCCACCCCTCTACCCCGTTAGCAAATGGGAGCCAGAGATCTGAGCATCTCTTGGGAGGTTGACCATGTGCAGTATAACAAATAGGGGGGATTTCATTCTACCATCTCTTTGAAGGCAAATATTGTTATTACTATTTTGCTTTGTTATGATTAATTGTATTGTTCTATTCAATATTCTGTTTTGATAAGCTCTAGAATGTTCTGTATTTGGTTTGATTTTGCTACACCTGATTGAAAGAACTATTGTGAAGATAACGAGATATACTATGGCACCTATTTCTGTTATCCCAGTAACCTGTTTTGATGTTCTGTACCAATTTCACTGCACTGTCTCAACTGGTTTTGTTGTTTCTTGTTCTGCTATATTTCACACTACTTTCAAAATAAAAAAAAATTAAAAAAATAACTCTAATATAAGTGCCCTATAGCATACTTTGGGAAATACTGTGATAAGTAATCATATTTGCTAAAGCCTCCAACAATTATTTGACAGACAAACTGTACAGTCATCTCTCAGCTTTTCATAAATGGACCCTTCTAGACACAAAATGTTCTACTTGCGAGCTGGGTCTGGTGAGATGTGTCTGTAGTCACAGCTATTCAGGAGCTAAGGCAGGAACATCACTTAAGTACCAAAGTTCAAGCTCAGGGGCCAGGGATTTAGCTCAGTGGCATAAGTGCCTGGCTGGCAAGTGCTAGGTCATAAGTTCAATCCCCAGCACAAAAAAAAAAAAAAAATTCAAGCTCAGCTTGAGCAACATAATGTGATCTCATTTATTTTTTTAAGAGTAGGAAAGTTTATCAGAGAACAGGAATGAGGAATGGGGAACAGGGTATAGGAATACTAAGAATAGCTCCTGAGAGACAGAAGTGGTCCCAAATGGGTTGCCCGAGATATCCCCTTTCTTTAAAAAGAAAAATAATATTGAATTTTCTAGTTTATTATGGGTTAAATTCTGTACTCCTAAAAGATATTTTTCAGTACTAAACAGATTCAATCAAGTTAAGATGAAGTCACACTGTATTAGGTTGGTCCTAAATCCAGTGACTAGTGTCATTATAAGTCCCTGTAAAGACACCAATGCAGAAAAATACTGAGAAGTCAAGCAGTGACCTGTCTACAAGCAAAGAAACACCAAGTACTGTTGACAATCACCAGAAGCAAAGGAGGCATGAAATAGATTCTTTGGAGTCTTCAGAAGAAACCAACTCTACTGACCTTGATACAGTACTTGTGGCCTCCAGAACTGTGAGACAATACATTTATTTTGCTTTAAGTCACCCGACTAGTGGCACAGCTTTGGATAACTAATATATGTTCTTCCTCATCAGATCTTTCAAATTGAATCCCCTACTCCCCACCCTGCAATTGAACCTATGTCCTTGCATATGTCACACCAAATTTAAAAGATAACAACTACTTAATATTTCCAGAAAAACAAGACAGGTTGAACATACACAGCTATTTTCGCTGCCTCCCTAAACCTCAATAAAAACACTAGAAAAGATATTTTTTTTGAGACAGAGTCTTTGTCTCTATTTCTCTATCCTTGTGGACTTAAGAAATTTAAAATAATTTCTTGCTGGGTGTGATTGTGCACACACTTGGGAGGTGGAGGCAGGAGGCTTGCCTTGAGTTTGAGGACAGCCTGGGCTATATAGTGAGTTTAAGGCCAGCCTAAACTACATAGTAACACCTCGTTTCAAAAAACAAAACAAAACACCCCAAATTATACCAAAAACAAGCAGACTGAGTGAACATACTGAACACTAACACATCAGCATCACTCTTGGACACACACCCCCCATCCCCAAAATGCAGGAAGTTAAGCTTCTACACATGTCAAAAGCAAAGACCTAAACAACAATGATATTGAAGAGTACAGTGGTCCACAATGAATGCCCAATTAGCTCATCCTTCAGTGATGTTAGCAGTTTTAACATCAGCTTTATAGCCTCCAACCCTTAAAAATGAACAGACAACTAAGAATTTTTAAATATCTGAAGAAAGTTTCCGGCAAGAAAAACAGAAATCAAACTGAGTAGAAAACATAAAAACTAGAAAAATCTTGAAAAAAAATATACTCTTAGAAAAATATGTTATTGTAGCCATGAAACAAATGCAAGATGTGTGTAAACACTGTATTGTCTCCCAGGTGTGAGAAATTGACAGAGTAAATAAGGTACAGTAAATATTTTGAAAGAGGAAGAAATTGTTTAAAAAGAAAAAGAAACTAAGATGGGAAAAGGGCAAAGGAAGGAAGGGAAAAAGGAGAAACAGGCAAATTCTCTATACTGTTCACGTCTTTTAGCTAACTGAAATGGAAGGTTTGTGCTAATATCAATTGGAGAACTCTTTATACACCATATTTTGTACTCTAACTACTTACTTGGAAGATGACAATATGCAATGTAACTATTGTTATTCGCCTATTGTTTCATTATGAAATTCTGTTTTACCTGTTTTCTATTAAAAAAAAGGAAGGCCAGGGATTTAGCTCAGCGGCATAAGCACCTATCTGGCAAGTGCGAGGTTGTGAGTTCGATCCCTGGTACCAAAAAATAAATAAAAATAAAATAAAAAGGATGCTATAAAAACATAAAGGAACATAAAAAGTGCTAAGAGCTCTTAAAAATAAAATTGTGATAGCAAAAATGAGAATATCAAAAGATTAAAAAAACTTGAAGAAACTGCCTAGAAAGTAGAAAAAAATTTTAAAGAGTTGCAGAAATAAAAATAGAAAGAATACAAGAGGATTTTCTCCCGGATCAGAGGAAATGAATTTACACACTGAAAAGACTCACTACGTACTGTGCACAAATGGATGAAAGCACATGAACAGCAAGGAACATTAATGTGAATTTTCAGAACAAGAAAGACCCCACAGCAGAGATTGCTGGTACTTACAAATATTCTGCTCTCTTCTTCTGGAGTACACGATTAGACTACATTTTATAGTTTTCCCTGCCAACTGCAGGGCAATTGTGGCAATTAGACCAAGTCCTAGTCAATGGAGTGGGAGCAGAAATAATATGTATCATTTCCAAGCCTACCCTATAAAAGTCTTTGAATTATAAGATTTGCTCTTTCCCTACACTCTTAGCTAAATAAAAGGGTGCCGAGGGTGCTGAAAGGAGAATGAAGACATAAGACAGAAACAGCTTGGATCCTGCATAAAACAAAATGCATCCCTAAATGTGTGCCCACACACCCCACACACACTACACACACAGAGGCCTGTGAAATAAAGGGCAGGACTATAAAAAAGGAAAAGCAAACATTTTCTGTTTAGCCATTGAGATTTCAGCATTTATCTGTTATATATGCACCTAGCATTACTTATTGCAATAGAAAGTTTAAAAAAAAAAAGATCACATCATCTTACAGGGAGGAAAAGACAGGTTACTGACAATGTAATCAGAAAGACTTTAGAATTTTCAATAGCAACACCTGAAATTAGAAAACAGAGTTACAATGTCACAAATATTCTGAACACAAATGAATTCTGACTCAGAATAATTTATTCAGCCAAACTGCCAAACAAGTGTCATGAGTGTAGACATTTACAGAAATCCAAAGTCTCAATAAATTTACTTCCCAAACCCTTTTTTCAAGTAAGCTACTAGACCCTGAGATTCATCAAAACAAAGGGTATTCCAAGAAAAAAGCAGGATTCAGGAAAGACAAAATCCAACACAAGAGAAAAACTAAAACACTGAATAATGATGAAAAGATTTCAAATGACAGTTGTGGGCCAAGTAAAGAAGGTATCAAGTCAAGATTACAGCATGTCAAAAAACTTTGGGAAAGTTTTTTTAGGAAAATGAAATTGACAGTCAATTGTGTTGGAATGCATGAGGAGTAGATTTACACAAATCCTGGGAGTTCTGGGGTTGACTAATTAATAAAAACAGAAAATAAATTACAAAATTTTTAACTGAAAGGAAAACCTAAATAAAAGTAAGAACAATTTTTATACAGCACAAACAGCAAGGAACATCAATGTGAATTTTCATAACAAGAAAGACCAGAGAGCAGAGATTGCTGGTACTTACAAATGAATTCTGACTCAGAAAAATTTACTTGGCCAAACTACCCCATTTTATAGTCATAACAAGTATCCTGATCTTTATTTTTGGTGGGAAAAGTGTAACTACATTAAAGGAAAGATATATAGTGGAGTTGGACATATCATCCTTTATAATGGGAAGTCAACAAATACATAATGCCTTAAAAAAACGAAAATCAAGATATGGTAACATAAACACCTTTAGAAATAGCATATAAAGCTGAAAGCAGAACCCCTCGGACAGAAAAAGTTGGGAGGGTAGGAGCACGCAGGGAACTGTAAGTTTTCTAACAAGTCGCACTATTTCACTTTTAAAACCACATGTACGTAAGTTGGGCATGGTGGTACACACCTGTAGTCCCATCACTTAGGAAACTCAGGCAGGAGGATTGCTATGAGTTTGAGGGTAGCCACACTACATAACAAATTGAAAACCAGCCTGAGCTACAGAGAGAGATCTTATCTCAAACAATAAATACATATATATGTATCATGGGCATGTGTAACTTTGACAAAGCTTAAAACTAAATAAATTGGTTTGCTTTGGTTCAGTTCGGTTTGGTTCAGTTTTGCCAAAAATGAAGAACAAGTCAGGCCTGGCAGCACAAACCTGTAACCCCTTAGCATTCTGAGAGTCTGACACAGAAGGACTGCAAGTTTAAGCCCAGTCTGAGCAACTTAATGAAACCATCTCAAAATAAAAAAGTAAATAAAAATTTTAAAAAATTTAAAAGGGCTGGAATGTAGCTCAGTGCAAAGGTCTTGGGTTCAATCTCCACTACTACAAAATAATAATAAAATAAAAAATAAAGAATGAAGATGTCTACATTCTAACATGAAATGTTACTCCATCTTACTAAAAAGCACATGACAAAACCGTAATTACACTAATTTGCATTTTTTAAAAACTGATAACTGAACATATGCATAGAAAAATCTGTGAGTATTCTCAGTGCTAATAGTCATTTCAAGGAGTGAGATAACTAGAAAGTCACTCTCCATGACACTTCTATAACGTAATGTTTTGTAATGTTGTAATCACCTTTTTTCCTGCTCCCCTCAACAAGAACTATAAACATAATTATATAGAGATCAGAGACAACAAAGAAAATAAAAATGCCCTCTGTACTAGATGTTATGTAGGCTCAAATGCCTACCAACTTAGCTGGATTTCTTGCCAGAAGCTACTGTGGCCCACGTGTGCTTTAAATGAAATCAATCCTGTTACCCATGGCACAGTTTATTGGACTAGAGCCAATGCAAAAGCTGATTCAACATTATACAGACCAACGACATTCTAGACATGAAACTAAGCATTTCACTCATAAGAGGTAAGAACTCTGCCCATTTATAGTGGCGTGTGCACAGAACAACAGCAAACCAATCTATCACACTCTGGAGGATTTTTAATTCTAAGTACACAAAAAGTAGACAGGTCATTCCAGTTTAGGTAAGCAAATGTCTTACTAGAGTTTGGTATGTTATCCAACCTCAAATGGGTCTCCGAATGACTCCTCTAAGGCTGATGGGACAACTTTATTATAAAGAATCCTTAAACACACATACACAATCAGACAAAAAAGCTACAAGTTCACAACTTCAAGAAAACTAGTTGTTTCACAGCCACTAAATGCATCAGCTTTCTCTCATGAGAATAGATACAAATGACAGATTAAGATTCAAGTGGAAGAGATAATTTCAAACTAATTACAGGTCAGATTATCAAATAATGTCCTATTCGTCGTGTCATTTATTTTCCTTTTCTGTTATTTATTTCTCCTCTTTTGCAACTACAATCATCTGGATATGAAAGAAGAAGTTTATAAAAACTCAATATAATTTTGCTATGTAAGACTAGGTTAAAACCAGGAACAAAAATGAAATTGTTAAACCAGTGTGGTGATGCACAGGGTAATCCCAGCCCTCAGGAGGCCAAGGCAGGAGAATCATCTACAGCTCAAATCCAATGTGAACTACATAGTGAGAACCTGTCTCAAAAAAAACAAAAGCAATGTTTGTAAGTAATCTTAATCAAAGCAAGTTAATGATCTTGTCATCAGTCATTTCACTTTTCCCATCTGACGCATTTGTAATTTATCACCAGATACTTAATCATTTTTTTAACTATGTAAGATTATGACTCACTGAAAATTTTATGTAAACAATGACAATTTACTAAAAAGCAAAAACAGAAAATTTTTCTCCCTCTACTTACTAGTTGTTACACAATGAAGAGCATCTGGCTGGTGCTTAGAATTTAATGCTTCTATGGAAATCACTAGCTGCCCTTCTAGCAACGCTCCCTTTGATATTTCCATTTCACAACTCCAGTGGATTATTAAATACTTCAAAATCTGAAAAGAAAACAATCTTTTAAAATCACAGTAATAATAAATTATGTAATACAGTTAAACAACTCTAACCGTCAAAACTGTATTCCTGCTTGAAAAATGTCAGATTTATATTTGTGCAAAGTATAACATGGTGTCGAAACAGAATGTTTACAGTGACCTAAAAGTGTAAAATTCACAATGACCAACAAGACAGGAAATTGGCACAATAAATTACAGTAGTCAGAGGATAAGTTAGAAATAAAAACTAAGGAAAATTTAGACGGCAGTTTGTTTTTCTTGTTTTTTTCTCCTCCCAAATAAAATCCAACATAAAGACTTTGAATAAGAGTGACATCTGATTATGAATAATATTTAACTTTCATTAAATCAACATTTTTGAGGGTCAAACTATTATTTGAGTGCTGGAGGCAAATACCTGGGTTTGAAACCCTAATGTGACAATTTCAGCATGTGACAAGTTACTTAATCTCTCTGTAACCCAGATTCCTCATCTAAAAAAAATGAAGTAAGCACACTACATTGGGCTACTACAAAAAGTAAGCAAATATAGGTAAAATTCTTAACAGTGCATTTGGCATGTAGTAAATTCTAACAAGTTCAGCTGCATAAAATAATGAGCACAATACGTATTTTTAAACTGATTAAGACATCAAGATATCCAAATAATATCAAATGCTGGTGAGGCTGCAAGGGAAAGAGGAAGCTTCTACACTGTTGATGGGAATGTAAACCAGTTCAAATATTATAGAAGTCAGAATGAATATTGCTCAAAAAACTAAATCAAGCAATTCCATTTGACCTAGTTATTCCCTGCTATGTATCTTCCCAAGAGTTAATGACATCGTATTACAGTAATATATGTATACCCATGTTTATAGCAGCACAATTCAGAATAGCTAAATCTTGGAAGCTACTCGTATGTACATCAACACATGAATGGATAAAGAAAACATGGCATTACACAATGAAGTACTGCTCTGCCATAAATGATAAACATAAGTCATTTGTAGGAAGACAGTTGCACCTTGAGATCAGTGCTAATTGAAATAAACCAGGCAAATAAGCTTAAATATAACAGTTTCTCTTATATGAGAAACCCAAATATAAAGCAAAATAATGAATAGGGAAAACATTTCCTTGGGGAGTTCTTGGTTTATTAATTAAACCATGATTTGGGGCTGGAGATTTAGCTCAGCAGTATAAGTACCTGCCTGGCAAGAGCAACGTGGATCCCCGGTCCTCCCCGCAAAACACATTGTGATTTTGCGCGATATGGTTCCCCACATCTTAACCCCAGTACTAGGGAGGCTGAGGCAAGACGAGTGCCAGGAGTTCAAGGCCAGCCTGGGCTATGTAGTAAGACTATCTTAAAAAAAAAAAAAAAAAAAAAAAACCTGTAGAACTGGGGATTCAGCTCAACAGCACAAGCATCTGCCTGGCAAGCACGAGGGTCATGAGTTCAATCCCTGGTGCCAAAAATTTAATAAAAATTTTTAAAAAGGTTATAAACTTCAAACTTCACTAATCAGAGTTCTTTCTCCATTTGGATGTGAAAAAAGAGAAAAGAAAAACGGGCTTCGCAGGGTGATCAACACCAACAAAAGATATCCAAATAATTCAATCTTGACACAAATTAAAATAGGTAATTTCCATTATTATTCATGAAAGTAGACTCTTCTACCACAGTAAGATACTGGAATTATCTTTTTCTTTCTTTTTAAAGGAGAGAGAGCTGAGTAAGACCACTTGGGAATTAAGATCCTAATTTGTATTAGACTATATCAAGATAGTGTTCAGGCTTTTCTACACTATTTCTTTCGTACATGCACTGACATTCTGGGCTCCCTCTGTTCACATTTTCCCATAGTGCATTTTATTCATAACGAGAGCAGTTGGAGAAAAACACAAAGCTGTGAGTCAGAGCCCTGTGTTCTATCCTAGGTTCTGTCATCTGTAAAATCGACACCCCCCCCAACATCCTTTAATGGTATTAAAGGAGAGGGAATGGGTACACTGTAAGGTGCTCTCAGAGCCTGGGACTCCCGCTGCCTGAGGTTGCAATGGAGTGACACAGGCAAGTATGCAGCACCATCTTCGGGGAGGAGCACAGATCTGGGTGCTCAGAGTGCAGCCTCTGAACCTCACGCTGGCCGTCCAGCTGCTCCCGGACCACGAGCCTACACCATACCCTGGCTGAGCTGCGCCCCGCTCTGCACAGACCCCTCCTTGCGCTGCCCCCTCTCGGGTGGGCGAAGTTCCCAATCTCAGCTGTTCCTCACAGGGGAGCCTGCCCAGCGCTGCCTCGCTTCAGCTTTCAGCCCCTCCTCACAGACTCAGAGAAGCAGGCTGCTTTTCACCCACTCCTGGCCTCCCTCAAAGCCTGCTCCTCCACGGCAGGCCACGCCGGACCCCTCTGCGGGAAGCTCGCGGTCTCCCCAACAAAGCCTGCCTCCTCAGAAACTGTTTTTTTCTGCTTTCCTTCCCTTCCCGGCATCACCTCGCAGACGGCCAACGCCGTCCGCTTCATTCCGCTAGAGAAACAGCGGCAACGCGCTGCTGAAAAACTCGCAGGTGGCCTCGAACGCCTCCTCCTCACAGGCTTCGCGCTTCGATTGAGGCAGGCGCCCACGCCCGGACGCCAGAACTTCAACCTTCCCGCCCGCCCGCGCCTTGGCCCCGCCCGCTAGATACTGCGCCTGCGCACTCCACACCGCCCCCGCCCGTCGGTGTGCAGTCGGTGCCTGGAACCTCTCGCCTCTACCAGTATGCAGGTGGGTGGGCGGGCCGCGCGGGCTGCTGGGCCCGCCAGCTACGGCCGGTGTTGGAGGCGCTCAGGAAACAGGCCTAGCCGCGACTCCTCCCAGCGACTTTCCCACGGTGACGCCGAGACTCGGCGTTCAGCCCTTTTAAGGCGCTTTCACTGCCGTGGGCGCTTCCCAGGTTTTTTCTCCGAGCTGAGAGAAGTCTCGAGGGCTGAGTGTATGACCCCCAAAGGCCTCCCCTTTTGCAGGAGCTGCCCTAATGCTCTAGGCCAACCTACGGTTCCCATGTTTACCTAGCAAGTACGACAAATCCAGGCGGCCAGTTAAAACTGGATTTCAGATAAACGATGACTCCCCCCTCCATGTATGTTTCATACAATATTTGGTTCAGATACTAAGAATATGTTCATTCATTTGAAATTTAAAAACTGGATGCCCCAGGTTTTATCTAACAACCTGTCCCCTCTTCAGGCTGGACCAGGAAGCTTCCCCTCATGCTGCCAGGTTATTGAGTGCACTAAATGTGCAGAGGTAGAAGCAGTCCTGGCCTTTCCCCTGGAAACAGGGGTTTCCAGTTGGAAAGGAGTTCAGTGCTGGACTCTGGTGCATACCGAGAGGGGCTTAAACCCGTAACTGCCTGTGATCTAGTATCTTTTGTTTGTTGAGCAGCTGAAAGAAAATTTTGGTGAGAGAGATTCCTTCCTGGCAGAGTTGCCAAGGAGAAGGGTGGGACAGGGTGTTGACTGTTTTCCCTCCAGGGAAAATTCTTCCATTCCAGCTCCTAGAAGCCAGGATTGGACAGAACAGGTTGCAGAGTTGGCGGAGTGCCTGCCCAGTCCACAGCCTTGGTGCTACTCCAAAGAACATGTCTTTGGGCACCTGAGCCATACCTTCTCCAGGTTGCTCAGTGTTGTTACCCCATCTCCCCAACGCAAGTGTTCACAGGACCCATTGGAGAAAGGTGGCTTTTATTGCTGGAAGATTCATCATACAGGCATGATTTAGTAAGACAGCTGGGTTGTTTTGTTTTGGTGTCCGTTTTGTCTTTTTGAGATAGAGTTTCTGTAATGCAGTTCAGGCCAGTTTGACTTCACTTTGTAGCCCGGGCTGGCCTTCAACTCACAAGACTTTCCTGTCAGCCTCCGGAGTGCTGGAATTATAAGCGTGTACTGCATTGCCCTGCCAGAAAACCGGTATTTGGGGACTCACTTGAGTCGTCCTCACCCTTTAACTCTTTCGCTCTGGCTTGTCCCCTTTGGGAAGGAGAGTTACCCAAGGGAGAGTCATTATTAAATGACTTCTTGTTGGCTCTTAACCTGAATTGTTTCAGTCTTACAACGGTCTTATAAAATAATTATTTACAGTATTTGATAGGTGAAAAACCAGGGTACAAAAGATGAACCTCTGAAATACTTACCATTGGCTGGAAAGTGGCACCTGCCTGTAATCCCAGTGTTCTTGAAGCTGAGGCAGGAGGATCACTGTGAGTTTAAGGACAGCCTGAACTGCACATAGAAACTCTTATCTCAAAAAGACCGAAAAAAAATAATAAAGAAAGAAAAGAAATAGTCACCATTGAAAATGTCAGTTCAGCAGATGTGCTTCACCTTGAGAATGGCACTGGAACTGAAAGGCAGAGAAACAGTTGTGGATGGCAAAGCACCTCAGGTAAGCCAGTCTTTCTGGTTCCTGGCCTTTCACCTTGAAATGAGCCTCCCAGATGAAGGTGTAAGGAAATAACCAAAACCACCCAAGAGGCAGGGGAGGCCTAACTAAGGTCAGCAGGGACACAATGCTCTCCCAACTGGGTATAGGCAAAAGTAAAGTGAGCCTTTGATGTGAGGATCCACCAGCAGGATTTCCATAGTGCCCACCGTTTGAGTCAGGCAGTCTGATGTCAGCTTGACTCTTTCCCCCAGCCTTTTTTTTAAATTACTATTTTTAATTTTGAGATAGGGCCTCACTAATTTGCCCAGGCTGGGCTCGAATTTGCAATCCTTGTTCTACCTCTGCCTCCCAGAGTGCTGAGATTACAGACATGCACTACCACACCCAGCTCAGGATTGACATTTGGAGAGCATTGACCCTGTGTTTCAGTTTTTCTTACTCATCTTTCATAATTTTCCCTGTAAGGGAGGTGTTTATGTCATAGATAATTAAAATAAAAGTCTGAGATGAGGTTGTCTGACAATGTTTGTAAGTGTCAGAGTCAGAATCTGAAATAAAAATCTCTTACCTCTTATTTCTATTTCCCTATAGCTGCTACCTGTCCATCTCCCAGCTAGATGTGACCTGGCCAGCTGCTTAAGACTTCTTAAGCATGAATCACTGATGTTGCCATGGCCAGGAATTTCTTAGAATTCACCTACCTCCAGAATCCCAGATTGATTTTAACACAAACTGAGGGTTTGAGCAGAGCCAGCAATGCTACCCGAGAAACAGTGATGTTTTAGGGACTGTTGAATTGTCCTTTGCTTTTGAATATGCCATCTCTGTGTATGTTATTCCTAGACATTTCTTAGGTCAGACCTTATTCTCAGACTGCCCCAGAGCATTCAAATACCATTATAGATTAAAAACTGATGGTCAACTTAACACCAGCTGAATTAAATCAGCAAGGTGCTGAGCATAGATGTTCGACCTGAGGAAAGTTGCCAGCATAGAGACGTGGAGAAGGAGAAGCTAGGAGTTGTGAGTTTCTCTAAGTGTTGCTCTCTGAGCTGTTGGTTCTCCTGGAGGAGCTCCTCATGACTAGTTTCCCAGTGTGAGTTCGACCATTGTTATTGGAAGAGCTCAGGACCTTGGTGAGAGTGGCTGTGGTTCACTTCGGGGAAGCTCTGGTCCTTACATCAAGCATCGCTTTCTGGCTCCAGAGAGGAAGACGTGTGCTGCTTAATCCCCAGGACAAACTCATCATGCTGGCTTTCTGGCATGTACTTGACTGTTCTTATCAGAGGAGCTCGGGACCTCCATGTCACTGAGGATGGCTGTGTGCTTTTCAGGACAGCCCTGGTCTTTGTTTTGAGTGTGACTTCTGGGCTACAGTGTAGAACCCTCAGCCTATCAGCACAGCTCCTTTACCCCGATGGCATAGACTTTCTAGCTTCCACTGCTGACCTTTGGGCCTTCCCAGCACAGATCCGTAAAAGAGACTGGAGTGAAACCTTCTCATGGGCTCTAGACCTCCAGTTGGACTCATGGGAGGCATTGTCATGGGCTCTAGGTCTTCATCTGGACTCATGTAGGACATTGAGGTTCAGGTCCTTGGCCAAATATTCTATACCTTTAGTGTTGTGGATAGATTTCCTGCACTTTCTTGTGTTAACTCTGGATGACCATCATAAATATTATAAATTCTGTGTCCTAATTCTAATTGTTCTCACAACCCCTGACTACAACATACCCTAAAGAAGCTGACCCTAGGAACTCAGGTGGAAAATATCCCTGAGGCTCCCCTTACCAGGTCACTATAAAGTAAATCCATTTAAGGGTTTTGTCCCCTGGAAAAAAAATCAAGTAACTATTCAAATAGGCTATTTCCCATACACAGAATAGGATCCCATACAGACAATAAGAAAGGGTTAACTGCTTCTCTCGGGTCCCCAGCAAAGTCTGTCCCCTACCAGTTCCCATAACCGGGTTTCCTGAAATGGAGCGGGTCCCCAGTGCCTCTCCACTAATCACATCCTTGGAAATGGGGACATGGCGCTCAGATTAGCTCATTCCTTCACCTTCTTGAGGCCTTCTCCACCTGGAGCACAGAATCTGGGGCAGCTTTACCACTGCTTTCCTCTCAGGGGTCAGACAGAGATGTTCTCAGAGGAATGAGAGGTTGGGGGAGCATTAGAAGCAAGAGTTTTGACTTTTGTGCCAGTGCATGGGCTACCATTCCTGTTCTTCCTGAGACTTGTAGGCGAAGGAAAGATTCTTCCCTGGGACAATACCAAGGTTTTCTTAAGTACCGTATTTTTTTCTTCACACCCATTCTCGTGTTTTCTTCCTTCTTAGAATGACTGCCTGATACTGGGTAACTTCCTGTTTTTTTAGGTTGAGTCACCCTCTAGTCTCTGATTTCTCATCCACCTGCTGGTGCTGGGCCAGCCAGGAGATTTTGTTCCTTTTCTGTTCATGTCCAATTCTCCTTTGCTTAGAGAACCAATAAAATCTCTATCACAAAGTGATTCTTCCCTCTGTAATTTTTTATATCGTCTATATCGTCTAAGTAGGGCTGGATTTGGCCTGCCAGCTGATGTCCACCAGAAGGGAAATAATGCTTTGTGGCTTAGAAAACTTGGGGAAAGAAACATCAGTGTAATCTGGTCACACTGATTCAAATGCCAGATGATCAACTTTACTTGAATGATAACTACATTAATTGGGGCAAAGATTCTTCACCCCTTTAAAGAAGTCGTTGGCTCCAGATATTGTCCTGGGTGGGTCTTTAGACAGTAAGTATACTCTGCAGTATGTCTTATCAGGAATGCTGCTGTACACAGTGTTTAAAATTAAATCTTGCTGAGTGCCATAGTGCATACCTATATAACCCCAGAGCTCTGAGAGGCTGAGGCAGGAGGGTTGCAAGTTTGAGACTGGACTAGGCAACTTAGCAACTTAATGAGACCTTGTCTCAAAATTTTAAAAAACAAAACTGGATATGTAGCTCAGTATGAAGGCCCTGGGTTCAATCCCCAGTACTAGTGGGCAAAAAAAATCTAGAACAACAGTGGAGCTGATTTTTCACTGCTCTCTAAATTGACTTCACTTTCATCTGCTTAAGCTTTAAGACCATTTCCATCTTCCATTTCCTCAACTTTCCTTCTCACCAGTTGACAAGAAGCAATGAGATTAAACATCTAAAAGGGTCAGGAGGTCTGAATTCCTTTCCCATTTTACCACTTACTTTAGATGTTCTAGTTTTCCACAACTAAAATAGGAAAATTCTCCCAAGAATATAGTTAAAATATCTACGAAGCAATTTGAGAGTTTTAGAATCTTTAAATTAGAAGAAATCTTAGGGATCATTTAATCCAGTATTTCCCAGGCAGAGAAGCAGTGTTCATTCCAATTCATTTTCTTCATCCCATCCCTCCTCCTGACTGTTCTGTCTCCTTCCTAGTGTCTGAAGTATGTTGGAGAGCATTGAAGCTGAGTACATGTGCAGGGCTGTGGCGTGGCCCCAGCATGACTGAACTGAGAACAAGGAGATACTTGGGGCAAGATAGGCCACAGCTGAGGCCACCTAGAGACTTTCTGGGGATAGTTTGTCTTAATTAGCATCATCTGTTGCTCTGAAGGGTTCTTGAACCCCCCTCCCAAGATCCTGCTCAGGTTTCCTCCATTGTCCACTCAACTCCTTGCTTGTTCTGATTAAATATGGGCTGCCTAGCGTCAATTGGTCAGCTGGCTAGCCAAGGATTTCACTCCTTCTGCAGCCCTAGACACCATACTACATGTCTCATTCTTTGAGCCTTTGCCCGTGCACTCGTTTGGGGGTTTGGGGGTCTAGGTGTAGACCCCAACAGAGGTAGATGATGGATCCAGTTTGCATCATATAATTGTATTTAACATTGGGAAATACTGATCTACTTCACTTTCCTATTTCATGCAACAGTCATGCCAGCAGTCCTAATAATTTGATACCAAGCTTTGTCTTGAATACCTCAAGTTAGGAATTTTGCCACCTAGGAGGAATTTGCCATTCCAGTTCTGGGCAGTGGTGGTTTGGTAGAGAGTTGTTCACTATATGAAACTAAAATGTCTCCTGTCTTGCCAGCACTGTTCTTCTACACATTGATCCCAGAGCTGCCCTTTGATACCACAGAGAATCCATCTAATCCCTTTATAAAGGAGCATGGGGAATCCTCAGGATTGTTATTGTTAGCTTGTCACAGTGGTTCAGACCTGGCCTGAATGATTGTATCACAGCTGTCCTAGGCTTGATACACCAGCTGTGGTCCTGAAACTGTGTAAACCAAGATTTGTGTGAACCAAATCATTTCAGATATACTGGGAAGTTGACTGTTTACAAGAAATCTTGTCATCAATTCTTTCATAAAGTATCCTTTTGTAATGCAAATAATCTCCCCTATTAACCTTTTACACAAATCCAGATTTTCACTCATGATGTTTTAAGGCAAGATTTACCTATATACAAGATATATAAAACAATGATAGTAACATTTATTGAGCCCTAACCTGGCACCTCGTGCCACCCACCTGACATGTATTATTTAATCTCTCGCCACAACTTCCTTCTGTAAAATTATTTCCTAATTATTCACAGATAAGGAAGAGCTAAGCTCAGGGAAGTTAAATACCTTGTCAAAGGTCACACAATTAGAAAGTGATAGGCCAGAGTTCAAACAAGGTCAGCATCCAGATTCTGGAGTATTAGTTACCAGGAAGTTTCAGGTGCCAATAATAATGGATATGACTAGCTATTAGCTGTGTAGCACAACACAACTAAATTAGGCTGAGATACAGGAACTGACCTAAAATGTTTGCAGCTGCAATGTTGTGTGCAAAACCTATTATTTTTGTGTTCCAGGAATGCAGGTAAATTTTCCAACCAGCTTACATTTTCTAGTGCAATTTGATCAAAGAATCCCAAACAGTTTCCATTAACTATTAGCATTAAGTTGATGCTGCCAAAATTTATTTGGTTGTGAGGCAGATACTTTTTCAAAGAGTCTTTGTATGTCCAGAGGTTAATGGCATGAGCCTCTAGGAAAAAAAAATTGGTTTATTATTGACTGTAAAATTAAAAATATTAAGAATCATGGTTAATCCCAGCCTACCCCCTAGATGGGTCAGAATCACTCAACTGGGCCCAGTTTTTAATGGCATTTAGATTTGCAAGTTAAAAATAGTTTGGGAAGGATGGTCTAAGTGCTGTTTTGAATCCAAACTGGACAAAGATAAATGGATGTGATATTTTTATGTCCTCAAATCAGCTCCAGTTTCCAGAATTTCATCAACAGTAGCATGCGCTCATAACATTGCTCAGGTCAACACAGCCCTTGGGGTCCTAGGACCCTAGACTTTTCTGTACTGTTATGAGGAAGATCAAGGTAGAGCTCTGTTCTATCCTCCATGCCCCACCTCAACCTGCCCCCATCCATCAGAATGACCTATTTGATATAAGACATTATCTGCAGTCTCATCTGCAGAATTTTGCTTTTATTTAATTATTTTTGAGACAAGGTCTTGCTACATAGTCCAGGCTGGTCTTGAACTTACTACATATCCCAGGGTGGCCTCAAACTTTTGGTAATCTCCTGCCTCAGCTTCCCAAGTGCTGGGATAAATGGCTCAAACACAGGTGACCACTATGCCTGGAAACCTATTATCCCAGCACTTGGGAAGCTGAGGCAGGGGGTATCCCAGGAAACCATAGACACCACTATGCCTGGAAGAATTTTTCTTTTAAATATATATTCATCCTTTGCAAATCATGTCCCAAGATGGCCAGGTCTAAGCCAGCTCCTGGTCTACACTAGCCATAGGAAATTGGGTTAGCGCCCTTTGCAAGCCCACCTTTTTCACCTTGACAGCAGGCTTGTTTACAACTTCAAGTCATAGACTCAGGTGAGGAAAGATGTAATTTTCTTTTTTTCTCAGTTCCCATTTCTACTGTGTCAAAAAAAGAATGAGCCTCACCGATTCTAGGCAGCTCATCCACTGCACATTTTAAACTCAATCTGTTAAAATTCTCTTCCCAGCCTCCTTTTCTTGTGGTCTAGTTGAGGGTTGATGTATCATGATAATAACAGGGAAGTGGCACCAAAGCCAAGCCTCTCTTGCTGGATTTGACAGAGTGCAGCTTTCTTTACCTGGCCTTGGCCATTGGGCTCTATGGTCACTGCATTTACAGCAAAGGCCCTGGGGTCTTGCTCTAGACAGAGCACAGTCCTGGTTGCAAGCTTCTACCTCAGCTCCTCTTGGTACCATTGAGCCTCCATGTGAGCTCTGGTCTGGGCCATCCACCTTCAGCCTCTAAGGAGTTCTCACACCTCCTCCACACAAATTTTCACAGGCACCCTAGCTTTCAGCTCTCAGTTCTCTGTCTCTTGCACTTCTGTCAGGGCATAAGTAGGCACTTTACATATTCCCTCCAAATGTCAGAGAGCCAAAGAGATTGGGACTTAGAGGATAAGAAGGCCAGGTGGGGTAAATGGAGATTGGCTCAAACACAGGTGACCATGAATAGAGTAGAATAGTTCTATTTGTTGCCAGCTGCCCTTTGGTAGCATGGGAGGCTCTGAAGGTGATATCTTCTCAGAGTTCCACAAATAGGCAGAAGCCCCTTCTGTCCACTACTACATGGTGGTGGGAGAGCCCCTCAAATACATCTAAGCACTCTTACTCCCCTCTCCCCATCCTTCCAATTCTGCCCAAGCTCAGAAAGAGTTGTATTTTCTATGTGGAAGGGAAACTCGCATGTTCTTCCCAATTCAACAGATGACATAAACTTAGAGCTGTAGATTCAACAGGTTCTTTCTCTTCCTTTTAAAGGGAAGCTTCTGGAGAGAAGCACCTGGGTCTTGCAATTTTAAAACAGGACCTTTCAAGCCTGGGCCAACCCCTTCCTGTGAGCTAGCTGGGCACTCGGGCTAGGAGACAAGAGGTGCCAAGCCCCGCACCCCACCCCACTGTCCTGTAAGCAACCAGCTGATTCAGAAAAATACAGGCTGAGATGATACCCACTGCAGTAAAAAACAACTTAATGCCTATATTGTCTGATTGACTTTGCAGGCTTAGAGCTGGTAGTCTGAGCATTTGGAGGCGGGTACCAGAGATTGAACTCACAACCTCACGCTTGCCAGGCAGGCACTTATGCCACTGAGCTAAATCCCTGGCCCTCTGAACATCTATTTAGCAGATAATAATATGCAGTGTAGTAACTATGGGAGATTTCCTTCTGAAGGTGGTAGCCATTATTAATTCCCTATTATCTTATTTTGAAGTCCTGTATTCTTTTCATTGTTTTGTTTGGTTTTGTTTTATTCTGTTTTGTTTGATTTTATTATATCTGATAGCATGGGCAGCTATTTCAAAGATAACCAGATATATTATGATAGCCATTACTAATTTTCTATTATGTTGTTTTGAAGTCCTGTATCACTTTGTTTTGATTGATTTTATTCTGTTCTGTTTTGTTTGATTTTATTGTGTCTGATCCAATGGGAAGCTATTTTGAAGATAACAAAAGGCAATATGGTAGCCATTGTTCATTTCCTACTACCTTGTTTTGAAATTCTGTATCACTTTCACTATTTTATTTTGATTGGCTTTATTCTGCTTTATTTTGTTTGGTTTTACTCTCTTTAAAATAAATACATAAATAATAAAACAGGACCTTTCAAGAACTTCAAACTTGCCATGGATTTGTATGTATATATATGCTACTGCAGTGGAACCCAAGGCCTCTTGTTTTCTAAACCTTTGTTCTCATGCTACACCACCAGCCCTCGGATACAGGGTTTTAATGATCTCTTTAAGAGTTCAAAAGCCAAGAATTTAACTCTGATGTCTGTATGATGTTTGTAGACGGCAATGCATCTACAAAGTACTTGCTGTTGTTTAAGTAATGGAAAATAGATTATTAGTAAAAGAAATGGGAAACATAATTTGACATGAAAACATTTAATTTCATCTTTTTTTATTATCTTTTTGAGACTTGGGCTCACTTTGTAGACTAGGGTTGGTCTCAAAATTGTAAACAATTCTCCTGCCTCAGCCTCCCAAATGCTGGGATTACAGGAGTGTGCCACCACACTGGGCTTAATTTCATCTATTTACAATGAAAAATCATGTTCTCTCCAAATGTCTTTTCTATCATTCATTAGTTGATTACACAGATATCTGTGTACCTGCTCTGTGGTGCTACAGCTGTGAAATACATAGTGATTTTTTCCTCATTGGAGTTCAGTCCAAAAGGGAATACAAACAGCAAGCAATGATGATTCAGTATGGAATTGTTTTTTTTTTTTGTTTGTTTGTTTTTTTGGTACCAGGGATCGAACTCACGACCTCACGCTTGCCAGGCAGGCACTTAAGCCACTGAGCTAAATCCCCGGCCAGTATGGAATTGTTACGGTTTGCATCTGGATGTCCCCCCTCAAAGCCTCATGCACTCATGGAGACACTTTTCAGGGGCAGGCTTCTAGAGTTTGTGATTGATTCATGGTCCAGTGCTGGGATCATGGGTGTGAGTGCTACGCTTGCCCTGGGGCAGTTAGCCTGCATACAATATAAGGGAGGGAAAAAGGCTTGCTTTCTCTCTCTCTCTCTCTCTTGCCCTTTTGCTTTTGCTTCTTTTATTGTCTTCTGCTGCCATGAACTGTTGCCCCTCTGCCGTGCTACCTACCTTAGATTCAGCTGATTATGGACTAAAACCTCCACAAACTATGAGTTAAATAAACCTTTCCTCCCTTAATTTTGGGCATTGGGTATTTTATCTCAGAAATAAGAGCAAAGTAACTAAGACAGGAATGCTGTCAGAAAGCCAGTCCCAGACCAGGAGTCCAAGGAAGACTTTCCAAGGGAAAAGACATTTAAAGTGAGACCTAAAGAATAAGTAACCACTGGGTGAATGGATGAGGAAGAGCGATTCTAGCCAGAAGGAATAGCATGTCCAAAATCCCACAACTGAGAAAACTCTGAAAGGGTCCTTCTGGCTAGGACACAGAGTACTGAAGAAGGAGCAGTAAGATGAGGACAGAGATGTATGCAGGGTATAGAATAAGTAAACTTTGTTAAGAACTTTCAACTTATCCCAAGGTCAATGGGTAGCCACTGAAGGGTTTTCTCCAAAGAATGATCTGTCAGACTGATGTAGAGAGGCCATTCAAGCTGCTCAGTGAATAAAATGGAAAAAGAACTGGGCATTTAGCTCAGCGGCTCAAGCACTAGCCTGATAAGTATGAGGTCATGAGTTCTATCCCTGGTACAAAAAAAAAATTACATAAATAAATAAATAAAATGGCCAAAGAAGGGCACATAGAATAAAAAGAGTCCTAAACAGAACAAATAGCCACCACCAACACCAAATGCAACAAAATTAAATAACAAGCGGAAAAGGAACCCACAAAAGACACAGAGTATGGACCACAGGAGTTGAGGGAAAACCAAGAAAGTGTGGTAATCCCAAACCAAAAGAAAAGAATTTACAGAAGCAGGGCATAATTGAAGCCAATTGCTGCCAAGAGCAACAGGAAGATAACAATCAGAAATAACAACTAGACTTATCAATAGGATTATTGACAAGCTTGTTGAAAGCAGCTTTAGAGGAGTGGAAAACATATTGTGTTGGATGAAGTCAATTGCATCAGTGCTCATTTATCCCCTTCAATTATTACCTGTCTCTACACTGGTATCTTAGGTCAAAACTTCCCACCTTTGAACTCCATATCTATATGCATTTGACCATTAATTATATCCACTTGATTGGTTCAAAGATACATCAAACTCAGATTCCAAAACCAACAGTCTCCCCACCCAAACCTAATCATACTGCCCTATTTGTCATCTAAATGAATGGCACAACTCCTCCTCAACTCCTGTGGTCCATACTCTGTGTCTTCTGCCAGTTGCACAATCCATTCTTGACAAACTCTTACCGCCACTCCCATATATAATTTATGCCACATCTTAATTTTTCCTTCCTATGCGCTCTGTCTCCTAAGAACCCAAAGCCCAGCTACCATCTTCTCTCTCACCTGAACTGCAGTGGTAGCCTCCTAACTGCTTCCTTGCTTCCATCTGTAAAGCCTTTTCATCAAGTCCTCAAAGGCAGCTACAGTAATCTTTTCAAAACACAAAACTGACCATTTCATTTCTTTGCTTTAACCTTTTAATGGTCTCTCAGGGCAAAAATAAAAATGATTTAAATGGTATAAAAGGCTACATGATCTAGACCTTGCCTAGCATCCCAGCTACAATTCACTGCATATTTTTTTCTTGCCCTTTGTTTTTTCTCTGCATGGGCCCTTCATTTCTTACGTGTGCCATCCTTCCTGCAGCATCAGGCCTGGTATCCAAATACTCCATGGCTCATATTATGTATTCAAGTGTCAGATTGGGTTAAAATTTTAGCTCTACAGACTTGGGGTGTAGCTCAGTGGTTGCCAAACATGCACAAGGCCCTGGGTTCAATACTCAGTGTGTGCACACACACACACAAACAAAATCTAACTCTACCCTTCCCACTGGGTGATATTCAGTCTATGTCTCCATTTCCTAATCTGCGAAACAAGCTTAGTACTTGCCTCTCCAAGTTGTAAGAAT
Organism: Dolichotis patagonum; assembly: GCA_004027295.1. Lineage (NCBI taxonomy): Eukaryota > Metazoa > Chordata > Mammalia > Rodentia > Caviidae > Dolichotis > Dolichotis patagonum. The sequence continues at coordinate 144,176 of PVJX010000417.1, forward strand.
TAATTAAAGTGGTAAGTGCAAAGTGCTAGAAATATAGTCCCCAATTAATGTTAGTAACTGATATTATTCTTCATTCTCTAGTTAATGCTTCTCATATTTTCAGAATTCAACTCAAATGATCAGAAGAAAGTCTCCCTCCTCACTCCCTAACCAAGGTGAAATTATCTCATAGCATCCTGAACTTTTCATTCAGAACACACATACTGTACTTTGTGATTATATAGCTAAGAGGGATATTTTATTAATGTCTGTGACCTCTGCTAGAGCATCCTTCAAGAGGACAAGAGGCAGTGTTCATTATCCTCATCATTATATCCCCAGATCCTAGTTCAATGCCTGACACCTAATAATCCATATAGTCTTTGAATGATTGGACAAATGAGAAGTAGAGGTAATGAGTGCAAATGACTCAGGAAGACTGCAGACATGCAGGGCATCAGGGTTTCTTACTTTTTAAATTAGTATGTACTTAAGCATGTTTAATTGGTTTAAATGGAAAGGAGCCAGCCGGGAAAGCTCACCAGAAGTGAGGTTTGTGAGGTTGTGAGAGGGGACAAGACTTAAGAATGGGAGCCAAAAGAATCAGTCTCAGATAGGAGGGCACCCCTTTCATGATACAGAAGCAAGAGCTGAGAATTCACCTACATCAGTAGATTTGGTGGCAGCAGTCAAGACCTTTCCATGAATCTTGGTAATCTAAGCAGCAAATCTGGATTCTCTGAGCAGCTTGGCATACTTGGTGGCAATCATTTCATTCACTTTTGCAACTCACATAAAAGAGAAGCAGACATTTTCTTCATCATTGATGATACTGACTGATTCACTACAGAGCAAAATAACAAGTTTCCAAAGCAACCCAGTGGCAGAGCCGAAATAAGCAATCTCACTGTTCTCTTTATTGAGCATGCTTTCTTTCCAAATTGGGAAACAGTATGATAAAGTAATAATTTTTTTAATACCTGATGATCATTGAATACTTACCATCAGCCAGAAACTGTCCTAGTATTATACCTGCAATAACTTATTTGATCCCCATATTTTATGGGTGAAGAAACTGAATCCCAGGAAGAGGATATGTGTCCAAGGTCACACAATGAGTAGGTGGCAAAACTAGGTTGTATATCCACAAATCCTGACTCCAACATCGATGCTTTTAATCATTCTGGTGTACCCCCTTTCTGAGCATATTAGGAATCGGAAGACCCGGAGTCTCTGTGAAGAACTAATCCTGTGAACTTGGGCATTCACTTGGGTATCTTGGGTATAGCTTGTTCATCAATAAAATGAGGAGGAAAATTAGAATGCTAACCTTACAAGGCTTTTCAAAGGGTTATGAAAGGCTGAAAGTGGGAAATGACCCTACAAAAGCTATTATTATGCTAATAATAAGACCTATTATCTTTGACTTCTAACTGGGTCACAGTTTAATAGGCTGTAGGTGAGACCCTGTGTTCCCCAAGCCAGAATGTCAGGAGCAATTTGGAAGTTCCATTTCCTTTTGTAGGTCAGCCAATTGTCACCCCATCAACTTTTATGTCCCTAACAGTCTCCTTAATGCTCAGTATGAACACCTTGGCTTTCTTCTCCCTAAATCTTCCAACACATATTCACCCTTACTTCTGAGGACAATGCCATTGGGTTTTTTAGTTCACTACCTGAAAGACCAAGTAACTGTTAAAAAAAAATCATAAATAGCCTGAATTACATCTAAGAGTAAGGTGTACCCCAGAAAACTGAGTTCCAGTTTAGTGGTAGAATTACAAGTATCAGAGCTAGGAGAAAACTCCAGGATATTCTTTTAGCACAGTTCCTCTTCCAACACATTTTATAGATGAGGAAAACCAAGGTTAACTGGATAAAATGATGCAGCTAGTTAAGGGTGGTAGCAGTATATTGTTGTACCTTGATAATATTTCAAGCACATTTAACACAAGTTTCACTTCGTCAAAATCGTATCTGCAAGGTAGTTCAGTTGCTTTTCTTGTAACAGTACGCACCCCTTTTCAGAAAGAAGCAAAATCCTAAAATTCATTCATTCATGAAGTCATTATAAATCCTTAAATCCTGCTGGCATACTTGTGAGCACCTGTAATCTCACCTACTCATGAGACTGGGGCAGTTTGAGGCCAACTTGAGAACACAGAGAACCTCCCCACCATCTCAAGACAAAATAAACACAAAAGCACGAAACCTTGAATCCAATAATTCACCAAACACCCATTCTTTGAGTTGCCCTTATTTGGTTATTTTAGGCATTTCCCAGGTGAGCCCACCTCTTCAGAGGTAGGATACAACCCACTGACTCTGTACAAAGCCCATCCTGTTAATTACCAGTTCATCTCTAAGCTTAGTTTAGTTTTCTAGCCCGGGAGAACAGTACCTACTTCAGAGCTGGAGTGGGGGTGGGAGTGTCACATGACATCATGCACTTCTTAGCACCCACCACTAGCACCCACCCTGTGCATTTGTTATCCTTTGGGCATCATTCTTTCCTCTCCTAAGCAAGATAGCAGTTCACCTTGGTTAATGACCTTAGATCCTGGACCACTAGACCCCTAACAAACTAAGAAGAAACCCAGCCTCTGCCGGGTCTAGAAATGTCCACCCCCGCCCCCATTCCCCTTAAGACAGTGACTAGGCCAGAATTCTCCTGGTTGATAAATGAGAGGAGCTCAGGAGCTGCCGTGATGACTGTTCAGAGAATCTGATTTGTGAGAAGGCGAATCTCCACGAGCACCATGGAGATGCTTTTGGACAGCCGGCCAGCCTGCCTGCCTGAAGGAGGAAGAGAGAGGGGGGTTACGGCAGAGAGAAACGCTTAAGGGAGATGGCCTGGAGGTGCCCGAAGAAGAAAATCTGACAGGGGAAACAGAGGTCGAATCTCGGAAACCACCCCTCCGCCGGTGAGTGTCATTCATTGTAAAGGAGGCTTGCGCGGCTCAGGGGTACGGATTTGGTACCAAAAAGGTAATAGGGGCCGAGAAGGGGCGTCCAAACTGCAGAGACCTAGGGCGCTCAGCTGTGGGGGGGGGGTGGTAGCCAAGCGGCCGAGGGGTGACGCGGGGGAGCGAGGGCCGGAAGGCGCAGGTTAAGGAGGACACCCACACAGACTGCTGTGGGGGTCGGAGCCGGCTGCGGAGCTGCCGCCGTTTGCTCTGGGGAAGGTCAGCGACCCGGGCCGGAGAGCCTGGGGAGGACCGAAAGGGGCCGCGGTTGCCATGGCGCCGGGCGGGGAGGGGGTGACTCGGGCCCCGCCCCGAGCCCCGCGGGGCCGCGGGCTCCAGATGGTCCCGGGCCTCCCGCGGGAGCCGGCGGCCTGCGGCAGGGGGAGGCTATTGTCCTCCTTCCGCGGCGCCGCAGTCCCGCCGCTCGCGCCCGCGCACCGCCGCCACGCGCCCCGCTGCCGGCGGCCCCGCGCGCCCCCCGCGCGGCTCGCACCCCGTGACAGTGCCCGCCCGCCGCCCACCGTGCGCCCCGCGGCCGCCCCGCCGCCCACTGACGCCGCCCGCCACCACCGCTAGCGGCCGGGCTGCGGGCGCGGTGACGACCGGTGCGCCCCCGCCTGCCGTGCTCCCGCCTGCCACCCAGGTAGGTGCGGGCGCCCCGGCCCGCTTTGTCCGGGCCAGCGAGGCTGCGCGCTTTGTGCAACCGCGTGCGGACAGCGGCGTCGGGGTCGGGGTCCCGGGGAGCCCAGGTGGTAGGATGCGCTCCTGGCCCTCCCTTCCTCAGAGTGCCCGGGACAGGATACAGTGTGTGCCAGCTACCCAGGTACCAGTGTGAGGGCGTGGGGGTCGAGGCTTGGGGCACGCGGACCTTTCTGGATCGGAAAGAAGAGTCTGGAAGAGTTGGGGCTGACAGATGCGTTGATGGACCGGGGCCGGATGGGCTCGGAGCGTGCTTGACAGCGCCGGCTGTCTGCGTCGCTGAGGCTCCTCCAGCGCGCTGGCAGATGCCGGTCCCTGCGCTGGGGCTGCGCTTGGCCGGCTCTGCCCGGAATCTGGGAGCGCCTGGCTCCCCTTCTCCACAGCCTGCTGGGGGTTTGCTCTGGAGCCGCGTGGGCTTCTCCTTGCCTCTTTGGTAGCGATCTCCATCCTCTCCTTTAGACTCCCTCGCAGTGCGTAGGAGAGAGGGACACAGCTGGTGGTGATAATCATAGCTCTGACAGTGTGGGGAATGAAGCCCAAGATGCTGGAAAACACCGTGGAAGGTGTTTCAGGGGCCAGGACATTTAACTACCGCGCACACATCTACCCAGCAAGGCCTCCTGGCTGAGAGTTACACCTCCTGTTCCACAGCCCATAACCATCAGCCACTCTGGTTCGGATTGACTTTACCCCATTAACCCCATGACATTGCACGCTTGTCAGTGCAGAGATGCAGGCTTGACCCTGTCCTAACCTGCTACATGCTGTCTTTGTGGGTTGTTTCTCAGCAGTCTGGTAGTTTCAAGCATGGTCAGGGTATCCACATACCAGTTTTCTTCTTCAAAGGTGAAGTGGCCAGAGTGAGTTCCAAGTAGGTATCTTAGCTTGAGGTTTGGGGCAACCTATTGGCATATTCAGAAGAGCAAAGAATTTGAGAAAAAAAAGACCTAAGATGGAGCTTAGATTTGCTTCTTAGAAACACTGATGCAAGCCCAGAACTGAAGAAGGGAGGGGGAAAGAGAGCAGGGAAGGGAATGAAAATGAGCCTGAATAATTCCGTCCTAAGTGCAAGATTCTAAAAGAGAATTAAAAAACTCAGCCCTGTTCCTAAATTCCTCTGACAGAGTTCCTCAGGCTTATCAGGCACATGGCCTGGGGAAGGGGTTGAGATTTGGGTTTTTTCCACTTTTCTCCTTTTCTCTGCCCTGGGAGCATCTTTTTCTTGCCTTCTTCCAGGAGCCCTGGGTTTATCTGTGACTAATTTTTTTCTCACTCTGCCAGTCTACCCATTTATACTCTGAGTCAAATAAAATTTTTACTTTGCCAAAGTCCCCATCTCTTCTAATCTATTATTCATCCTGCTGTCATTTATTCAACTCTGCCTTCCCTTGGCTGATCCAGCCCTGTCCTCCTTCCACACATCTGTGATTCGCTGTGTCAGGGCATCAGCTCTGTTTCATTATCTCTAGAGCCTTCTCCATCTTCATTTTCCTGTCTCATCCTCTAGGACACTGTAGGGGAGGTTATATTTGAGTTTAGCGTGGGATAGGGCCTGACACCTACAGGCTATCCAGGATTCTACTCACTCCTGAAACTCTTGTCTTCTCAGCCCTCCTAGCTCTTCCAACCAATCTTGGCTGTTTGTCATCTGTGGACACCCGTGGCCCTCAAAGTGTGCTCCCCATAACAGCAGCTTACTATTACCCCCAAATGGGTTAGAAATGCAAATTCCAAGATCCTATGCCAGAACTACTGAACCAGAAACTCTGGGGTCAGAGTCATAATCTGTGCTTCAACAGCCTTCCACCCAGGTAATCGTGAGTCATGCAAGTTGAAGAATTCCTGCGCTATAGGGATTAACCTAAAGGTACTCCAGCTGAGGAATAGGTCTTTTGCAATCGCATCTTCATTCTTTCAGCTTTTATCCTTTCCTCCATCCTTAACAAAGACATTAATTCAATGGCCAAAAAATGATGCTTTCATTCTGTGTCTCTTTATTGAATATCTATTGTGCTGTGCCCGGCAAACACAAAAAAGGAGTAAGCCCAGCCCTTGTCCTCAATGAGTTAAAAGTGACAAGGGCAGAGAGACACACAAGCAACTAACAATGTGATAAGTACAGTTTGCTGCTTGTGAAGCACTATGCAGAGCACAGAGGAATGATCAACTCTTTGTGAGGAAGGTAAAGAATCAGAAGCAAGACGTGACGAGAGGTGGAATTAGAGTACCAGATAGCCTCTAGCCTGGGGGTAGGATTTCTTGCTTTACATGCCAACTAAAATGGGACAAAGCCGGAGGGGCAGCGGCCCTTGTGGACTGGCAGGAGGCTGAGCAGAGTCTGACACCAGTGGTGCTTGTGTATAGGTTCCAACAGGACCCCTAGCCCACAGCTGGCAGGAGGTGACATTATTCTGGCATTAATGAAGTAAGATACTTGGGTCCAACCTTCAGGTCAGGAGCTAAGAATAAGGGACTAGTGAAGCTATAATCTGGATCAGCTGTTGCACTCACATCCCATGGTTGCCGGAGTTCAGGAATCTCCAGAGAATAAAGTGAGGACTCTCCAGTGTAGGGAGACACAGAGCTCATGAGGCTGGGGTGCTCGCTAACAGCCTAAGGAAGTCTGAACGCGGAAACTTCAGGTCATAGGTGAGAAATTATCTACTCAGTAAAAAGTAACCAGAGCAAGAGATCTGGGTAGAAGAAACTCAAACATAAATCTATAGAAATCTGGAGATAGCAACTAGACATGAATGGAAGACATTGTCTAAACCCCGGGGGAAGCGGGTAGTAGAGTTGCTGCAGAGGTGAAATGTGTGGAAACCAAAACTTTCCTGGCACAGAGATACAGCCATGGTGCTGAATACCAGAAGTTCTCACAAAATCTGTGGAAACAAATCTCCTAGAGTAGCAGCATGGTAGCCCTTTGGGGATTTGTGACCTAAGGACACAAGTGCCATCTTTTCCTTCTCTGTCTCATAATATCGCTGGGAACCAAGATCACAAAGCACATATGTTCCAAACCTGATTCAGTAAAAGGAGCATTTAAATGTCAGAATTTTTATTTGGGGGCAGAAGAAGTTCTAACTCCAGGTTTTCTCCTCAAAATTTAGCATTCTACCAAGAGGCCTTATCAGTCACATCTCCTGGAAAATCTAGATTTCATGCCTGGACCCTTGTAGCTCCTTGGGAGGACCAAGTTGGATCCCTGAAAAGAGGCCTGTTTGAGTTCTGTGCAGCCTGTATGAGACTTGGGGACACAGTTACTTAGAGACCATGTCACAGTTGGCTTCTTAATTGTCTTCTCTTTGTGGAGTACAAAGACTTAAGACAGGGTTTGAAAACTTCAGGGACCTTCAAGAACCCGCAGGTGACATTAATATGTGAGTAAGTCATGTTTGCATAGGAGACAAAAGGGAATGGTGGGGTCTGCAGAGCAAAGGGAAACACAGCCTCACCTAAAGAAATCCAAAATCAGTTATTTTAAAAGCAGCTATCGGCCAAACAAAACACTCCTGGGGCTGGCTTTAGTAAGGTTGTGATCCCTGGTAAAAGGAAAATGGTCATAGAGACTGGTGGTCAGGAGGCACTGGGTGTGGGTGTTTTTGTGGAGAGGTTTGTGCAGAGGTTGAGTGCCAGAAATGCCCATGCCAGAGCTAAGCATGAGAGTGGCCGCTGATTCGGAAGCCTTAATCTGAAGGGTGGAGGGCGATGCGTCCATAACGAGGACTACTCTCTCCTTAGCCACTAGTTTAGGTCATGCCTTTGCCCACAGAGCTCTTTGCTCAGGGCAATTCAACTCTGCCCTAGAATTTATTTTTATATAAACATTTACAGAGTAACTCCCGAGAAATGGAGGAGAGTAACAGAAAAGGAGTCCTAGGACTGGTGGAGATTAAGCTCCCAGTGCTACTACAGTGAATAAAAAATCCAAATCTAGGAACCTTAGACATTAGTTCCCTGATACCTCATTAATGTGACTCCCAGGGACTGTATATGGGGAAAAGGGAGGAGTGACAACCTTGCCCTTCAAGCAGGTCAGGTTCAGCTTCATGGAACCACTTAATGATAGAAGCCAACTTCTGCCTTTGTGCATCTGTGGGAGCACACCATCCTGCCCACTCAAGCCTCACTGTCCATCCCTCCTTTCCCTAAACCACATGAGGCATTCTCCTTACCTCCCCGCTTCCCAGAACCAGGGAGTCAGGTTCACAGCCCTGGCCCCAAGGAAGTAGGATTGAAACATCTACAGATTCCAGAGGTACTAGAAAAATCAAAAATGTAAAATCTAGGATTCTGAAGCATACATGGTGCATACTTCCTGGCCTGCACCTTAGGCTGCGATGGGTGCTGATCCTTCTGGGGCAGTGCTAAAGGGCTCCAAAGATGGTCAGGGAACATGCAAAATGCTTTCTATCCCAGAGGCAGTGATTAAAAATCAGAAGGAATTTTGCTTCAAAACCCAGAATAAAGTTACAACCCCACCCCCATTTCTTTGAATGGTCACTCAGTGCTGTTCAAAACAAGAACTTTGGACAGGGTGAGTTTTTTAAAAATCCCCAGCAGCTAATCTGAAGCCCATTTGTTAGCTCTGAGGACAGAGTGTGTTTGCATAAGTGAAGTCCATAAATAGTCCTGGGAAGCATACATGGTGCATACTTCCTGGCCTGTACCTTAGGCTATAGTGGGTGCTGATCCTTCTGGGGCAGTGCTAAAGGGATCCGGGATGGTCAGGGAACATGTAAATGCTTTCTATCCCAGAGGCAGTGATTAAAAATCAGAAGCAATTTTGCTTTAAAACCCCAGTGCTGCAGGGCATGGTGGCACGTGCTTGTAATCCTAGCACTTAGGAGGCTGAGGCAGAAAGACTGCCATGAGTTTGAGGTCAACCTGAAACTGAGTTCAAGGCCAGCCTGAACTACAAAGTGAGACCCCTGTCTCCAAAAAAAAAAAAAAAAAACACACACACACAACAAAAAACAACAACAACAAAACCCCTAGTGCTGAACTGAGGATGATGGAACACATCTGTAATCCCAGCATGCAGGAGGCTGAGGCAGGCAATTTAGGGGTTCAGTGAAATCCTGTCTCAAGATACAAAAAAATTGAAAAGGGCGAGGATGTTGTAGCTCAGTGTAAAGGCTTGGGTTTCATCTCCAGTACTGAAACACACAACAATAACAACAAGAACCACCTAATGCTGCCGAACCTGTAATCCTAGTTACTTGGGAGGTTGAGGCAAGGGAATCAAATTGTAGGCCTTGACAATTTATTCACCGTAACCCTGTCTCAAAAAAAAATAAAAATAAAAAGGACTAGGGGTGTAGTGCCTCTCATTTTTATCACCAGTATAAGAAAAAAAGAAAGAAGAGAGACAGAAAGAAGGGAAGGAAGGAAGAGAGGGAGGCAGGGAGAGAGAAAAAAGAAACAGGCAAGCTAGTGCTGCTCCTTCCTGCTTGCTGCCTGACCCTGAACTGGTGAGTTAACTTCCATGGCAGACTCAAAAATGGAAAGGGACAGAACCATACTATGTCCTCCTTGGGACTCCTGGGCACTTTGTCCACACTTGCCTATCTGTGCATCAGTCTTCCTGTAAGTCTGTCGTCGCTGTGTCTTAGCTCCAGAGCAGAATCTGGGTCTTTTTATCTTCAGTTGCCTACAGGGTATAGCAGGCTCAGAACAGAAATGGGACTAGGGGATGAGATAACTCCAGTTTCTACTCATTACTGCCCGAAGGGGCCCACATCTGCTGCCTGCATCATCGTGGTGGTGGACCTGCTGCTGTTCTGAAATGCGCTGAAGCCATCGCCACTTTGAGTCCTTGGCTCTGCCCTGTTCCTTTCTGGCCTGGGCCCCTTGAAGCCCTTCCTGGCCACTTTGTGCTCTTAGACACTACTGCTGTTCTCCTGCCTCCCTCTGTGTACACCTGTCATGTTCCTGTCTCTCTGCTTCTCCACAGAGGCTCCCTCTCTCCCACTGGGGCTGATTTCTGCTGACAAAAAGAAAAAAAATCTTGAAAGTGGCACATGCCTGTAATCCAAGCTACTTGGAAGGCTGAGGCACAATGATGATAAATTCAAGATCACCTGGGCAGTTTAGGGAAGCACTGCCTCAAAAATTAAGTGAGGGGGAGCCAAGCATGGTGGCACACACCTCTAACCCCAACACTCAGGAGGCCGAGGCAGGAGGATTGCCGTGAGTTTGAAGGCAGCCTTAGATACCTAGTGGGTTCAAGACCAGCCCGAACTACATGCTAAAACCCAGCCTCAAGAAAAAAAAAAAAATTAAGTGGGGGAAACACTGGAAATACAATTTGGTGCTCCCCAGGTTCAGTCTCCAGTATACTACCCCAAAGAACACACACAACAAAAACAAACAATAAGCACACACTCTGGCCACAAGGAGGGCAGAGCAGAGTTAGGACAGGAAGATAGAAAGCCACGATGAGTGGCAAGCTTGGCAACCCGGAGGTGCCCTTCACCAGCCATGTCTTCTTGCAGGAGCAGGAAGCCACCCACCACCATGAGCAGCACTCTGTCGCCCACAGACTTCGACAGCTTGGAGATCCAGGGCCAGTACAGTGACATCAACAACCGCTGGGACCTGCCTGACTCAGACTGGGACAATGACAGCAGCTCGGCCCGCCTCTTTGAGAGGTCCAGAATTAAGGCCCTGGCAGGTGAGGCCAGGGGTGGTGCTGGGAGGCCAGGGTAGGCGGTTGGTAAGCTTGTCACAGTCCTTTCCTTTTACAAGAAGACAATTTTCTAAGCCACTGCACACAGTGGGAGGCCCAGAGCACCCCGAAAACCCTGGACACTCCCCCAACCCACCCTTAAGAACAAACCTCATGCAATCCAGAACATTCCCTGGTTTCCCTCTTCCCCAAGTCTGGAGATACCAGCTATGCTGACCCCTGGACTCAGCTTCCTGGGCCCTGAGTCATGCTCTTTCATCCTTTTGCACTCTCGCTGTCACGTCTGTCTCCACCTACCTCCTCCCTCACCCTCATCCCCTCCTCATCTTCCTTTGATTTCCACGTCATCTCCCACACCTGTTCTCCCTCCCAGCCCATTCTCCTCTCTGCACCCTCCCACCCTGTGCCTTCCACCTGTCACCTGTTCCTCCCAGTAGTTCATCTACCTGTTCCTGTTCCGAGAAGCAGGTTCTCTCCGCCAGAGGCTGGTGGCTACCACCCATTCTCTGACTTTGCTTTCCGCCCACCTCTGCCCCTGCCCTCCCCTCTGGCCAGGGGCTCTCCCCTTTGGCTGCTCTGCTCTAAGCACAAACAAACCCGTCCAACGGCCTCCCTGCATGCAGGGGGAGGCGTTGTCACGGCAACGACAGAGTGGCTGCCACCTGACACCACCAGCGGCTGGCGTGGAGCTGAGTCACCCACATACCCCAAGGCCACCCACCCAGTCTGGCTTCCCTCCTCCATCCCACCCTCATCATTGCCACTGACCTGCCAGTAACCCAGCCCCATCATGTAAGAGACTTCTGTCCCACTGGAAAGGTAGTGGCCCCTAGGCCACACATTTTACCCAACAACAACTTTTACAAATACAGGTTTCTGAGCCCCTCCCCCTGGGACAGCCAATTAGAATCTTTGGACATACAGTCAGAACTGATTAGTTTTTAAAAGCTCCCCAGGTAATTCCTAGCCAGCCCAACATCAGTCTGATACCCCCGATTGTGGCAGTAGCTTCTGGAAAACCTAAGTCATTTTTTTCCTGGGCTTCCCAGTCTTTCTGGTTGGGTCGTCAGGATGGCTGGTGACATACTCTGATCAGTGCTTCTACAGCTATGAGAAGACAGAAGAAGTGGGGTATGGAGAATGTCACCTTTTTGAGAGAGTTTCCCAGGTCCCTTCTAGGTTTTAGATTTTGTATCCTCTAGAACTGTTAAACTATCTGCACACAGCCTGCACCACCCAGCCCTGCCACTATGTCTGTGCCCAGGACATATGCCAACCGGTCTTGTCATGATCTTCTGTGTGATATGCGCCACCGTGGACTGTTGCTGTGCCTGTGCTCATGCCACATGCCACCCAATACTGTCACAACATCTCTGCACACAAGACCTGTGCTAGCCAGGACTGTTGTGTGTCTGTGCACACACGTGTGCCTCTTGGGGCTCTTGTGAGGTGTTTGTCTACACCACTAAGCATCTGGGTATGAGCTTTGCCTAGCAAATAAATACTAAATGAATCAAGATGGGGGAGGGGGAGTGCACGTGACAAAAGCCAAAACCCAGGGAGAGGTAGGAAGAGAATCTGGTGGGTGTGCCCAGCAGTGGGATGGACCTTAGGGCAGGAGTGCCAGCAGGGAAGGGGCTGGCCCCAGCAGTGATGCTAACAAGTGGAGAGGAAGTAACAATACCTACTCCCCAGGAAAAACAACAAAAGTAAACGCCTTGCCCAGCGCTTGGCTTCGCCTGTTCCAGGATCATCTCGTTTCCAGGTTTCTCTTTCTTTGCCCTCTGAGCCCAGATCAAAGCTTCCTTGCCAGTACGCAGACCTTCAGGAAGGAGGAGCCGGCTTTGGGCGCTCCTTTTGCGGGTCTCCAGTAGGCTTAGGCAACCTGGGACCTGATGGGCAGGTCTCCCGGGGCTGGCAGTTCCCTCCTCCGCCCCCACAGGGCCTGGCCCTGCCCCAGCCCGGCTCCGCCTCCTGAGCCTCCCGCCCCTCCCCCGCCACTGTCCGACCTGTTTGTCTGGAGCTGCCTCCGTCTCCTCTCGCCGGTTATTAGGTGTGCTCATGCTCACTTGTTTCGGGAGCTCAGACATCCTATAACTTTTTTTCCACTCCTTGAAACCCAGCATCCTTGAATCCCAGCACCGGGCAAGACTGCAGTCTCTTGGGACCCTTAGCGCGGGCTCTCGGGAGGGACAGACACTTGCCCTGCCTGGCTCCGGGGAGCATGGGCTGTGGGCCTTGGGCTGTGTAGGAGGCAGCAGGCACCATGAGTGGGAACGGAGTGGGCAGGGTGCATGGGAACGGCCTGAATGGGGCCAGTGAGTTTTACTATGAGGCGGTGGAAGGATCTCAGAACCCTGGGGGCCTCCTGCTCTCACCGGCTGCCTTCATCAACCCTGCGCAGTATGCCAGCGTGCTGGAGGGACGCTTCAAACAGCTTCAAGGTGAGTCCCAGCCAGGGGAGCCCCAAGTGCCTGCAGAGGGTCCTCGCCAGGAGGGGCTGCTAGGGCGCCAGGAGGGACTGCTAGGGCCCAGAAGCCAGCGCTAAACGCTTTCTGTGACCCAGAACTTTGTGATATTTGTGTTGTGAGACACTGTGATGGGACTTATAGGGAATTGTTAAAAGTGGCCGGAAAATCTAAGGATATGGTTGGAATCCGGAAAGGTTTGGATTCACAGGAAGGGACTGTATAGGACAGTATGAAAGGGTGTGACCTTGAGGTAACCCGCTGGGTACAAAGGTGATAAGGATGATGGGATCTTGTGGGCCATCAGCTCCTAGCAGCCTCACCGGTGGCTCACTGTGGGGTTTAACAGTGCTCAGCTAGTGAGGGGAGACCAAGTCAGGGGCCAGGAGCGGGACCCGGAGTGTGTCTCTTTCCTTGGGCTTCTCACTGGGTGTCTGCAGGCCTGTGAGGGGGCGTGTGTGGAAAATAAGGACAATATGCAAAGAAGAAATCTGTGTGCACAGGTCGGATAGATGTCTGAACAGGCGTGTTCCTCCTGCTATGAATATTTAAATGTATTTTGGGCAGTCACTATTTCCTGCTCTGTGTGTGTGTGCAGGCGTGTACACGCCCACTGTGCATGTCTTATGAGGTTACACCCTGGTGCCTGGCTTTATGCATTTTTCCAGCTGCCCCTATTTGTACATCTTCCCCTTTATTCTATCCATGTACCAACGTGGCCTCACTCTAGTGTGCCTCGTAGCAGGGCAGTCCCCCCTGATGACACAAGCCATGCCCAGCTCAGGCAGGGCCTGTGGATTCTGAAAGCAGACCATGGCCAGCCTTATTCCACAGGTGCTAGATCACCCATCCAGTCACCAGGACCCCAGGTGTGGTACAAGCATGGAGCTGAGAAACACAGGAACGGACATGGGTGTGTTGCTCTTTTATGGGCGAGGTGCCCAGGAATGTGAGATTAAGGGAGTTTCTGAGATGCTGGTACTGAGATGGAAACAAAAGTGACTCTTCACGCTGGGCTACTTGGGTTGGGTACCCAGGCTGGGCTTTCTGAGTTGTCACCAGAGCAACTTTTGGTTGCCTGAGCTTTTTCCTTTGCTTTGCCAATCACACGAGTTTTCATCTATTTTTCGGTGGCACCTAACAGCATGCCCGCCTCCAGAGCTACCCCTGGGAAATAGGCAGCAGGACTTTTCCTATGTTTTTCTGAAATTGGCCCCTGACTCTGCCTGCCTTCCACCCTTGTTCCTTGAGTCTTTTCAACTCGCAAAATCTTGTTTCTCTCCTTAGTCTGGGGATGTTGGTGTCCTGGGACTAGATTCCCTGCAGCTTAACTGAGTGACCCTTCCCAGAGGTAGAGTAACTCATTCTTGCTGGGCACAACCTGAGGACAGTGAGCTGACTCAGAGGACTGTGGCCTCTCCACTGTTAAGTCTTCTTGATGACTGCTTGGAAGAGCCACTGCCATAATTTCATGCCACACCCAACCCTTTGTCCACAGTTGAAAGAGGATGGGAAGAGGCCTTTACCACAGTAACTCAACCGGGATCCATGTTATACCAGGCACTGACTAGGCGTCTCATGCCCAGGATCCCATTTAATTTTCACGATGACCCACTGAAGTAGAAAATAATATGCCCATTTTACAGAAGAAAAAACTGAGGCTGTGATGGGTGGAATAAACCTACTCGGGTTTCGTACTTGTTACATAATGGAGTTCAGCCCCAGCCCCTCTTTGGACAGTTTGTCTCATTCTTCTGAAAGCCTGTTTTCTATCTCTCCTTTTTTCATTCTATTCTTTGCTTATCAGCTCATTCCAGTTTCTTCATTATTCCATCTATTTAAGTTCTTGGTTTCCCTCTCAGCCATCTTCCTAACCCTCCTTTTCCTCAGACCTTATTTCTGCTTGCTCACACACACATACACACACACATACACACACCCCAACTGGTGGTGAGAAGTAGACATTCTGTACTTGAAGGACGGAAATGACCTCACGTTGCTACTGCAGATGAGCGAGAAGCAGTACAGAAGAAAACCTTCACCAAGTGGGTGAACTCCCATCTGGCCCGGGTGACATGCCGAGTGGGGGACCTATACAGCGACCTCCGGGATGGGCGCAACCTGCTGCGGCTGTTGGAGGTGCTCTCAGGAGAGATGCTGGTAAGCTGCAGTCATGGGGGCACCAGGAGGGGAGCCTCAGAAACTGGCCATGGGGAGATGCCACAGGAAGGGCCCCAGGGAAAAGACTGACAGGGCAGAGCAGAGCTTGGTGGCCTTCTCTACCCAGAAGATGGTCTCATTCTGGGAGGCTTTGCTGCATGGATTACATGGAGACAGGAACAGTGGCCCCATTGAAAACATTTCTTTCCCACCTACTCTGGGTGCAATTAATTCCCTTGGGAATCTTAATCTGCCCAAGCTGCATCTATAACCTCAGCTTCAGCTCTGTGACCTTTGGCCTGGCCCTGGGGTTGTCCCTGTGTTCCTGAGGGAGGTCTTGGGACACAGTAGGGCACTGGGAAGCCTGGGTGAAAAAGGAGAAGACTCATGGTCTCTTGCCACCGTATCCTCTGTTCTTCATCAGCCAAAACCCACGAAGGGCCGCATGCGGATCCACTGCCTGGAGAATGTGGATAAAGCACTGCAGTTCCTAAAGGAGCAAAAAGTACACTTGGAAAACATGGGCTCCCATGACATTGTGGACGGGAACCACCGTCTGACCCTTGGGTTGGTCTGGACCATCATTCTTCGATTCCAGGTATCTTCACTCAGTGTCACTCAGGCTGTGGGCCATTCACCTGTGTGACAGCAATCCAAAGTGCCCTGTCTTGTGATTTCTCTGAGTGTCTCTGATAACATCAAGAGTCTCTGACCAAGGAGTGAGGGCCCTGCTTGCTTCCTTCTTAGATCCAAGACATCAGTGTGGAGACGGAAGACAACAAGGAAAAGAAGTCAGCCAAGGACGCCCTGCTGCTCTGGTGCCAGATGAAGACTGCAGGGTGAGAAGGCCCAGGGCAGAGGGGGCCATTCCCAGGCTGCGCAGTATGAGAAGGGCGGGCTCCAGGATCGCGACCTGAGGACTGTCCTTGTGTTCCAGGGCTGGATCCCACTCACCGTTTTTCTGGGTCTCCATTTACAGATATCCCAATGTCAATGTGCACAACTTCACCACTAGCTGGAGAGATGGATTGGCCTTCAATGCTATCGTGCACAAACACCGGTAAGCAGGCAGGGACAGCAAGCACATAGGCTGATGACCAGGGAGCATGTACGCGCATGCGGGGACACACCCAAACACACACACACGCGCGCGCGCGCGCGCGCCAAGAGATGAGATAAGCGATATCACAACTATCAGGAATGAGTGCATAAAAGGAATTGAAATGTGGGGGGTATCACACAAGGAACTTGTAATGAGAAGCAGAGGGTGCTACAGGGTGGGTTTGGGGTGCTCCCTTCCAGACAAAACTGAGTCAGAGACTTAGGGGTAAAGATGGGAGCAGGCTGATTTTTCCTCTTTAGGATCTCATGTGCATCTGTCTCCCACCCTTCTTTTTTTTGGGGGGGGGGGTGCTGGGGATTGAACTCATGACCTCATGTTTGCCAAGCAGGCACTTACGTGGCTGAGCTAAACCCCCAGCCCCTCTCTCACCCTTCTACCCCAGGCCAGACTTGTTGGATTTTGAGTCCTTGAAGAAGTGTAATGCACATTACAATCTACAGAATGCTTTCAATCTGGCTGAAAAGGAGCTGGGCCTAACCAAGCTGCTGGATCCAGAAGGTGGGACAGAGCTCCGTAAAACAGGCTGTAGGGCAGAGACAGAATCAAGCTGGGGGTGGCCAGGGGCTGAGGGAATAGATGACTGGGAGTAGCTGCCAATTGGTACTGGGCTTTGTGGGGGAGAGGATTAAAATACTGGAATAAGGTAGTGATGATGATTGCACGACCTTGTGAATATACTTAAAAACACCGACTATATGTGCCTCAGAAGGGTAGGTTTCCTGGTATGAAAATTATATCCTAATTTTTAAAGATCTGTAGAAAGAACAGGAACCTTATCCTAGAAAGACCTTGGTACTCTGGGTTCCATCCCTGGCCCACCACAGAGAAGTTCTGTGACTTACAGCTAGTCATTTAGCCTGTCTGTGACTCAGTTTCCTCATCTCTAAAGCAAGAGGACTGGTCCACATAGTTTCCTAGAACCCTCCTTACTCTAAAATTCTAGAGTCCTAAATTAAGCTACATCCAGGCAGGGTGGCACATGTCTGTAATTCCAATCTTGGAAGGCTGAGGCAGGAGAATCATAAATTGGAGTCTAGCCTAGCCTGCCCAGTGAGGCCTTATTTCAAAATAAAAGTTTAAAAAGGGCTGAGAATATGGCTCAGTGGTAGAGTGCTTACCTACCACAGTGTCAATCTCCAGGATCACCAAAAATAAATAAATCCCTTGAGGTCTTGCCAGAAACTGGCCTGTGGTCAGCTGCCTTCACTGACTTGTTCCTGTGCTTCTGATCGTAATGCCAATGAGATCAGTAACGGCAGCTCAGCTCTTAACTTTGTACCTGGCACAGCATGCTTTAATTAATTGAATCCTCACAACACCCTTTTGGAATCAGTGCCATTATTATCCTCAGTTTATGGCAGAGAAAATGAGGCCTATAAAAGCAACTTACCCAAGGTCATGCAGCTGGTGGAGCGGAAGCTTGAGTCTAGGCAGCCTGACTCCAGAGCTGGTTTCCTCAGCTGCTCTTGGCAGAGCAGGGAGCACTCTGGGTATAGCCAGAAAAAGGGAAGAGAGAGGGGCCAAGAGGTGGCCTGTTGGAAGAGCTCCTTCTTCATGGCTGGCATGTTTGGTCTTGATCGCTTTCTTCCTGTTTTCCATCTCTCATGTAGTCCCATCTCCTATGCCCTCTCAGTCCAGAGTGACAGGTATCAGCTACCTAGAGACAGAAGTAGGTTGAATGCATGGCTTCTTGGAGAGCATTTGAGAAGTGTAGTGTAGAAAGTTGAAGTAAACCGGTGTCCTGAGATGACTTCTGCAGCTCCTGCTGCCTGGGTGTCTTTGGAAGTGGTCCAGTGGCCTTCCAGGCTCATAGTCTCACCTGTGGGTCAAATAAAACTGGCCTAATTAAGAGAATGAGGGATCTCAAGTCATCATCCTCGTAGGTCACGTAGTGGAACCTCTATTGGCTCAAGAGATGCTCATCCCCTTGGGTAGGCCCATGGTTAAGCTTTGGGACTAAGGTTGGGAACAGCAATGGTCTTGCCCTAAAATGGTGCCAGGAGTTGGCCTCTATCCCTACAGCACTTTTCGTCCTTAGTTTGTACTTTCTGTCCCATGATCCCTGAATCTGTTGACTGCTTGGAATCTTCCCAGCCTATAAGTCCATGATCCATCCCCAAATGGGCATCGTTTCTTTTTTTTTCTGTCTTCCTCCAAACAACTAATTTTAGTGTCTAGAAGGCACACTGGCGTCCAGCTTCCAGGCTTCTGGTTTTGTGTTCTACTTGGAGGGCCAGTGCCATGTCTAGGAGGAAGGAGAAGAAAACGATGAGCTTTTATCACACCCTTTTAGTTTAAAATGTTGTCACTTTGGTCTGAAAGGAGCTGAAAAAGATGTCTGCCTTGGGAAGCTGGGGAAACCCCAGGAATGGAGTGATTCAGACTTCGGGCCTGCTTCTGAGAAGTAGGTTTCTGATGTCTGCCTGACTCAAATGGTCCTTTTTCTCAGATGTGAATGTGGACCAACCAGATGAGAAATCAATCATTACCTATGTGGCTACCTACTACCACTACTTCTCCAAGATGAAGGCCCTGGCTGTGGAAGGCAAAAGAATTGGCAAGGTATCTCTCACCCTGAAATAGTGGGCAGAATGGCCAGAGAAGGCCTGGTCCAGGCAGGGGTCTCACTCCCCTAAAGCAAGGGCATATTAGAGCTGTAAGACTGGGCAAGGGAACCCCATGGGCAAGACCCCCACATGTCTGCCTCCTGTCACGCAGGTGCTGGACCATGCCATGGAGGCAGAGCGCCTGGTGGAGAAGTATGAGTCTCTGGCCTCTGAACTGCTGCAGTGGATCGAGCAAACCATTGTCACTCTCAATGACCGGCAGCTAGCCAACTCCCTGAGTGGGGTCCAGAACCAGCTGCAGTCCTTCAATTCGTACCGCACCGTGGAAAAGCCACCCAAGTAAGTGCCTTAGGCTCCACTTTGCCGGGGCATGCCTACCTGGAAGCCTCCATCAGGGCAGCCTTTAGGGAGGGACATTTGGCAATACATACACCCAGCAGAGGTTCATTTCCCCAGCTCAAATGCCAGAAGCATCTAAACAGCATAGTTGTTCCAAAATAGGTTTTAAAAAAATAATTAGCCATTTTAACAAAATCATGTGTCCCTGCCAGATGCAATGGTGCATGCCTAAAATCACAGCACTCGGGAGGCTGAGACAGAAGGATTGCCTTAGGTTCAAATGAATTCCTGAACATAGTGAGACCTTGTCTCAGGAAAAACAACAACAACAATGACAAAATTGTGCCTTGGAAATGATTGCAGTGTTGAGTCAGTTTGATCCATCAGATAAGATTACTGGTTGGGCTGAGCATGTTGTTACATGCCAGAAATCCCAGCTACTAGGAGGCTGAGGCAGGAAGATCATAAATTCAAGGCCAACTGGGTGAGACCCAGTCTCAAAATACAAAATATAAAGAGGCTTGCAGGCAGATCACAGCCAGCAACACTGTGATCTGATAACATGACTATGCCGAGGTTCTTGTCATTTATTCACTGTTTCCATGTGTAGAATTGCTCTTAGATAGTTCTTAATGGTACATGCTAAAACTTGTGTGACTTTTTTAAGTCATCAAGATCTTTTGGAGTTAATGTGCCAGCTTGCAAACTAATATTATTCAGAAAATAGCTGTTCCCATAAAACCTAGGGAATGATTTGAGGTGTGTTCTTTGCCTAGAAAGTCCTTTTCTGGGCATTAAAGATGCACCTTTGAGGATGTTCACCATCATGACCTTTGTAAAAGAAAAATAAGTCACAAGGCAATTGCTGAAAGTAGTACCAGAGAAACACATTTATCGATGTGAAAGATTCATGAAATATCATCGGCGACGCGGGCTACCAGTTTTTTGTGAGCTACCGTGAACAAAGTGCCCAAATTCAAATCCTGGTTCTGCCACTTGGCAGTTGTGATAGTTGAGCAACATATTTAGACTTTCTAGGTCTCAATTTTGTCATCTGGGGAAGAGGGATAATAAGAGACTGTAGACAACGGTGAGAAACAGGTAAGTTAATGCATGCAGACTGCTGAGAGCTGGCCCAGCTCACCGCGAGTGAGTCCATGATCATGTTAGCTATGGTTGCACTAGGATTCCATTTGTGTGAAACAAAAACTAACTCTTGCCAGGGATTTAGCTCAGTGGCATAAACACATGCCTAGCAAGCACAAAGTTGAGAGTTCAGTCCCCAGTACCAAAAAAAAAAAAAAAAAAATCAATGCTTTTGTGCTAAGGAGTAACAGTGCTTATTGTTTCTGTGTGGCTTTTGGTTGCTTTAAAATAATGTCTTTTGGTTTGTCAGCATTTTCTTGCTTTCACACAAAGAACCTGTATTGCTTTTGCGAGAAAGAAAGCAACACAGAACACTCCGCCTCTCACTCTGACTGGGCCCCTGCCTCAGGTTCACCGAGAAAGGGAACTTGGAGGTGCTGCTCTTCACCATCCAGAGCAAACTGAGGGCCAACAACCAGAAGGTCTACACACCGCGCGAGGGCCGGCTCATCTCCGACATCAACAAGGTGCGTGTCCTCCCCTGTGTCACACGAATGCCACCTACCATACCTGGGCCTTCTTGACCTACACCAAGCCCTACTTCCTTAATTAAATACTTCATCTCACTGCCCCCAGCCTCAGATGTGAGGCTGGTGTCTTCTCCTGTGTTACTCCTGTTTCCCTTTTCTTACTTTCCATACAGGGTCACATTCGGAAATTATTCCCCAGTTCATTATCTTGTTCAACATGTTACTTACTCGCTATCTCTATTTTATATTTTTCACAAACAGCATTAGAAGATTAATAAAATCAAGATTTTTATTAATTTATTAAAGATTAGTAAAATTAAGTTCACCCACAGTCCTGGCACTGCAAACACACCACGCGGTTTCCATTGATCTCCCTCCACCCTCGTCCTGAGGCAGCTGTCATTGTCCCAGAACCTTCCTGTCTCTCGCGAAGCCACGCGCAGGCAGGCGGCCTCGCCTGTGGTGTTCCACAGCCACGCTAGACCAAGTTTCCGTGGACTCCCCTGGGCCCCGGCCCCACTGACCTGGCCAGCCCTGGCCTCTTGCACTAACCCTGCGCCTACTGCACAGGCCTGGGAGCGGCTGGAGAAAGCAGAGCACGAGCGGGAGCTGGCCCTGCGCACAGAGCTGATCCGCCAAGAGAAGCTGGAGCAGCTGGCTGCCCGTTTCGACCGCAAGGCCGCCATGCGGGAGACCTGGCTCAGCGAGAACCAGCGCCTGGTGTCCCAGGTAGGACATGGCAGGAGGTGGGGGGCCTCCAAGGACATCCAGACTGGTGGGGAGAAGCGAGAGAGAGGCCATGATGGGTGAGTAAGGAGTCCTGCAGTGCAGGGAAATGATGAAACAGGAAACCCAGCATGCAAATAGAACGAGCAAGAAACTGAGGACCCAGCAGGCAGAGGGTTGAGCAGGATAGAGGATAGTGAGATGAGAGGGAATGGGATGGGATGGGACTGGATGGGAGGGGATGAGGTGGGGTGGGATGGGATGGGGTGGGGTGGAGTGGGATGGGGAGGAAACTGCGAACTGCCTTGTGGAGTTGGTGTCTTACAGCTGGAGCACTTTGGAGCATAAGGAAAGCAGAGGCACTCTTCTTTGGTTTCTAAACTTCTGTCTGCCCTCTGTCACAGGACAACTTTGGACTAGAGCTGGCGGCAGTCGAGGCAGCAGTGCGGAAACACGAAGCCATTGAAACAGACATCGTGGCCTACAGTGGCCGGGTACAGGCAGTGGATGCTGTGGCTGCAGAGCTGGCTGCCGAGCACTACCACGACATCAAGCGCATCTCGGCACGGCAGCACAACGTGGCACGGCTCTGGGATTTCCTGCGGCAGATGGTGGCTGCCCGGCGGGAGCGGCTCCTCCTCAACCTGGAACTGCAGAAAGTGTTCCAGGACCTGCTCTACCTCATGGACTGGATGGGAGAGATGAAGGTAGTGGGGGTGTCTGATGGTCAGCAGTTGTGGGGTACAGCCGTGGTACTGCCTTTGCCCTTCAGCCTGTCTTTGTAGAGTATATGCTAGTGCTGGGGCTCCCTCCCCAGTTCTGAAGAACAAAGCCAACAGGCCCCTGTTCACATGGAGCTCACAGCGTAGTGGGAAGAACTGCTAATAAAACCCAGCGATACACTAGCAGGTGGTCATTAGACCTGTCAGGACCCTGGAACTGGGTGATTGGGCAAGGCTTCTCTAAGAAAATGCCATTGGAAGTGAGGCCAAGTCCAGATAGATCAGAGGAAAGAAGGTTCTGGGCAGAAGGGACAGCTAAACTAAGGTCTTTGTGCAAGTGTGACATGTTGGGATGAGAAGGAAGGCCAGTGGGGGATGAGAAGGGGGTTCATGGGAACAATTAAGGAGGGAGTGGCCAGCTCACTTAGGGCCTTATGGCCTGGTCAAGGAGTTTGGATTTAATTCAAAGTAACGTGGAAGATTAGAAGCTGGACACAGTGGCACGTGCCAGTAATTCCAGCTACTTGGATGGTTGAAGCAAGAGGATCAGAAGTTCAAGGCCAGCCTGGGCAACGTACTGAGACTCTTGTCTCAAAACAATTTAAAAGGGTGGGGGTTGGGGATGCCTCTGAGCTAGGGATTGGGGTGTGGGGGTGGTGGGGTACAGCTCAGAGGCAGAGCACTTGTCTAACAAGGGGTTCTATCCCTACTGAAAAAAAAATAGAGTGATTATAAGGCTTTGAAATAGGAAAAGATGTGCTTATGCCAAAAATTTTAAAAGGGTCCTTTTGGGCTACAATGTGAAGACCACCCGTGGGCAGCCGGAGTGGGGGCAGAAAGACCAGTTAGTCTATTGTGGTCTCTAAGAAGTGGGCAGGAGGGTAGGTCTCGGAGAGGAAGGTTGCTGGGTGTTAGAGGCGGAGCTGTGATAGTAGGAGGGTATCACTGGTTTTGGAGCTGAGAAGATGAGTCACAGCAAAGATTCTAGGAGCAGGATTCAGCAAGAAAGCTGTTCCATAGGAAGGAAGTTCAGGGGAGGAAATTGGATGCCAGGACAGAATTGGAGAGTCCCAGTGTGTGGGAGTGAGCAGGTGTGCGACACCTGGAGCCACCTAGAGAGATTAGAGGGAGACGCGGCAGGGTTGGCTTATATAGCTGGCTAAGAGGGAACGAGGCAGCGCTCAGAATGACGGGCATGCTACATGTGCCTGGCAGGGCCGGCTGCAGTCCCAGGACCTGGGCAAGCACCTGGCTGGTGTGGAGGACCTGCTGCAGCTGCATGAGCTGGTGGAGGCAGACATAACCGTGCAGGCTGAGCGGGTGCGGGCTGTCAGTGCCTCTGCCCTGCGCTTCTGTGACCCATCAAAAGGTGAGAAACTGGGGAAGCCCTGGAAATGGATGGGTAAGGAAGAGGATCTTTAAGATCTGGAGCAGAAGTCTGGAAAAACCTGGGAACAGAAGAGCTGGTGGTTAGATGCTAAGTGACAGAGCTAGAGCTGGAAGGGAGGCCTACCAGGATTGGACGGGGAGATTAATAGCCAGGGCTGGGGATTTGCAGAGCTCTTCACCTCTGGCTTTTGCAGAGTACAGACCATGCGACCCACAGCTGGTATCAGAGCGGGTGGCCAATCTGGAACGGAGCTATGAGGCCTTGTGTGAGTTGGCAGCTGCTCGGCGGGCTCGCCTGGAAGAGTCTCGGCGCCTCTGGCGGTTCCTGTGGGAGGTGGGCGAGGCTGAGGCCTGGATACGGGAGCAGCAGCACCTCCTGGCCTCTGCTGACACAGGCCGGGACCTGACTGGCGTCCTCCGCCTGCTCAATAAGCATACAGCCCTGCGGGATGAGATGAGTGGCCGGCTCGGGCCCCTGAGGCTCACCCTTGAGCAAGGCCAGCAGCTGGTTGCTGAGGGCCATCCTGGAGCTAGCCAGGCCTCTGCACGTGCAGCAGAGCTCCAGGCCCAGTGGGAGCGGCTGGAGGCCCTGGCAGAGGAGCGTACCCAGCAGCTCACGCAGGCTGTCAGCCTCTACCAGTTCCAGGCAGATGCAAACGACATGGAGGCCTGGTTGGTGGATGCGCTGCGCCTTGTGTCCAGCCCTGAGCTAGGGCACGATGAGTTCTCCACACAGGCCCTGGCCCGGCAGCATCGGGCACTGGAGGAAGAGATCCGAGGCCACAGGCCCACCCTGGATGCCTTGAGGGAGCAGGCTGCAGCCCTGCCTTCTGCACTGAGCCACACACCAGAGGTGCAGGGTAGAGTGCCCACTCTGGAGCGGCACTACGAGGAGCTGCAGGCCCGGGCAGGCGAGCGTGCGCAGGCCCTGGAGGCAGCGCTGGCGCTCTACACCATGCTCAGTGAGGCCGGGGCCTGCGGGCTCTGGGTGGAGGAGAAGGAGCAATGGCTGAACGGGCTGGCTCTGCCTGAGCGCCTGGAGGACCTGGAGGTGGTACAGCAGAGGTAGGACTTGCAGCTGCCTTGGGGACAGATGACCTCCAAGCTAGGGATAGGGGTGTGGGGTGCAGGGTGGCAGATTCCCCCACAGACTGCCTGGTACTTCTCTCTGTGCCTTAGTTACCTCCCTCTGAATCTTAATGGTTATCATCTGTGCTTAGGTTTAATGAAAATGTTAAACACTTCGTAACAAATCCCCAGTATACCTATCGCCAGATTCTGTCATTGTCAGTATTTTGCTCTTTACTTTCCATGGCAATGATCCCCAACATTCCGTTCCTACTTTCTTCAGGGTGCATCCTTTAGAAAAGATAAGAAAGCACCCTTAGGTACCATATATTTACTTTTTAATTGTGTATGGACTTGAAATAGCTGAGACTTTGAAGTTATCAGCTCTTTAGGCAGAGATACTGATTAACCTCTTGTGAAATAACTTTATTCACAAAGCAATAAACTTACTTAAAAATATTTTGCTCATAGAACATCAAAACCATTATCACTTAGAATAAAATTAGTGATTCCTTGGTATCACATACTATAAAACCTACCATAATCAACTTTGGTGGGTTTTGTTTTTGTTTCCAATATCCTATTGCAGGGTCCAGCAAACAACAACCCTTGGGGCAAATAGACCCTGCTGCCATTTTTTTTTTTGTTTGCTTGTTTTTGCTTTTTTGTAAATAAAACTTTATTGGGGCAGAACTATACCCACTGAATTGTATATTGTTTGTGGCTGTGTTCAGCCATAACACAGAATTGAGGATTTATGACAGATTGTGGCTCACAATCTGTTTATTCCTTTGCCCTTTATAGAAAACCTTTACAGATCCTGCCCTACTAGAATATAAAAGGTCCTGAGAGACTTAAATTATGTTTTACATCTTTATCATTTAGACACATTTTTGGTTACCACTTCATTTTTTAGCTCATATTAACGGGGGTGGGGCCTGGGTAGGCGGCTAAGGGATGAGCACCAGTAGGAACAGTGAGGTTTAGTAAAGGTGGGGTCCTGTTCATGCCAACATTGAGTTTAACTTGAGGTACAACTGTGCCTGACCTCCAACCATCAGCATCTTTTGGACAATCCTAAACAAGATAGTTTTTAATGCTTGTTTGGGGGGGGTTAGAGGCTCCTCCCCCAGCCCCCAGGTACTGTGTACCTTGTGAGCTAAAAGGTACAGGGACACTGGGACAGAAGCCTCGGACTGAAGGAGAGGCGTTCCCACAGCCTCCCTGCTACCCACCCTTCATGCCCACTCTTCTACCCCCTTAGGTTTGAGACCCTGGAACCTGAAATGAACGCCCTGGCAGCAAGAATTACTGCTGTGAATGACATTGCTGAGCAGTTGCTGAAGGCCAACCCCCCGAACAAGGACCGAATTATTAACACACAGAAGCAACTCAACCAGAGGTATGCTTGAGGGTAAACCAGGGATGGAGAGAGAAATGAGGCAGCTGGAGTGGCAATTGGGAGAGAGTTTGCTAAGGCCTAGAAAAATAAGGACTACATGTTGGGGTGGAGAAATGAATGGCATGAAAAAGGGGGTCAAGGAGGTCCAGGGAAGCTTGTGACTAGATAGGGAATGGTCAAGAAGAGGAGGAGGCGAGGCAGGTGAGGAAGTGTCTGGGTAAATACCAAGCAAGAGAAGCTAGGAAGACACCTCCAGATGCACCTGGCTGGGGCAGCGAAGCTGAGCAACTCTAAACTCCAGACCGCCCCTCCCCTATTTGTAGGTGGCAGCAGTTTAGGTCCCTGGCTGATGGCAAGAAGGCAGCTCTGACATCAGCCCTGAGCATCCAGAACTACCATCTAGAATGCACAGAGACCCAGGCTTGGATGAGAGAAAAGACCAAGGTCATTGAGTCCACCCAAGGCCTGGGCAATGATCTGGCTGGGGTGCTCGCCCTGCAGCGGAAGCTGGCCGGTACCGAGCGTGACCTGGAGGCCATTGCTGCCCGCGTGGGTGAACTGACCCAAGAAGCAAATGCCCTGGCTGCTGGCCATCCAGCTCAAGCCCCTGCCATCAACACCCGGCTTGGAGAGGTGCAAACCGGCTGGGAGGATCTGCGAGCCACCATGCGACGTCGAGAGGAGTCCCTGGGTGAGGCACGGCGACTGCAGGACTTCCTGCGCAGCCTGGATGACTTCCAGGCCTGGTTAGGCCGCACACAGACCGCCGTGGCCTCTGAAGAAGGGCCTGCCACACTGCCTGAGGCAGAAGCCCTCCTGGCCCAACATGCTGCCCTACGGGGAGAGGTGGAGCGGGCCAAGAGCGAGTATAGCCGCCTGCGGGCCTTGGGCGAAGAGGTGACCCGAGACCAGGCTGACCCCCAGTGCCTCTTCCTGCGGCAGCGCCTAGAAGCCCTGGGCACCGGCTGGGAAGAGCTGGGCCGCATGTGGGAGAGCCGGCAAGGCCGCCTGGCCCAGGCCCATGGCTTCCAGGGGTTCCTGCGGGACGCACGCCAGGCCGAAGGTGTGCTCAGCAGCCAGGTGAGAGCCAGAGGCAAGGCCCCTGCACATCAGGAAGAAAATGGGGATCAGGGGGAGTTTGAAGGAGCATGGAAGAGGGGGAAGACCATACTAGAGGCCAGAGTAATTGAGGAAGCAAGAAGGTCAGGAAGAACATATTAAAACCATGGAATTGAAAAAAAATTTTATAGCAGCACAACTCATAAAAGCTAAAGTTTAGAAATGGCCTATATACCCATCAACAGATGAATGGATAAAGCAAATATGGTGTTTATACATGATAGAATACTACTATGCCATAAAGAAGGATAAAGTTGGGTCATTTGTAGAAAAATGGATATACCTGGAGACCATAATGTTAAGTGAAATAAATCAGACATACAAGCTTAAATATCAAGTAACTTTTGTTATGAGAAAGCCCAAAGTATATGATATGATATGAGAAGCCCAAAGTATAAAAAAGTCTTTAAAAATAAAAGATAGTAGGACACAGGAGACAGATCTTATATAAACAGAAGGGGATCCAGAGATGGAGGGAGGCAGGAGGCAAGGGAAGGGGAATAAAGAGAATTGAGGTATGATAAGTACATGTGCCTACTCCCTAAGATGCATGTAAACATTATATACTGCAAACATGTACTAGTAATTTTTTTTAATGTAACATACATAACAAAACTAACTTTAGAAGAAATAGAAAATCTGGCTAGTCATGACCTATTAAATCAGGAGCTACAAATACATTGGAAGAGGATCTGGACTGGTAAAAGTCCTCCAGCTAACTTTCCTTGGAACTTTGGACCCCAACATGAGAGACCCTCTCCCGCTCTGTCTTCATAGTCGGGTGAACTGTCCTCTCCGTCTCAGCTGTGCCTCTTGGTAGGTCCCCTCTGAGGAGATGGACTCTCTGCTTTAAGGAGTGAGCTTGTTACCACCCTCCCACACAGGAGTATGTCCTGTCTCATACGGAGATGCCAGGGACACTCCAGGCCGCGGACGCTGCCATTAAAAAGCTGGAAGACTTCATGAGCACCATGGACGCCAATGGAGAGCGCATCCGCGGACTCCTGGAGGCTGGGCACCAGCTGGTGTCAAAGGGCAACATCCACGCTGAGAAGATCCAGGAGAAGGCAGACTCCATTGAGAGGAGGTGCGAGGAGGGTGCTGGAGGGGCTGGAGGGGGAAATAAGTGAAAACAGGGTGGCCTTAAGGATGGAGATGTGGCACAGGTGAACTGACAGGGTGGGCTTGATAACCAAAGTAGAGGGGAAAGAATAAGATGCTCAAGAGGAGCTGGGCCAGGGTCTTGGAGGGACTGTCCCCCAGCTGGGGCAAAAGGGAGTCTACTGGGGCAGCAGGCCTGGAAATCTGATACCTGGGGAGTCACGTGGGGCTCCTTGGAGGCGTTATCCCCAAGGAGGAAGACTGAGGCTGCTCCATGAGCTAAAGGGCTGAAACCCTTTCACAGCAAGGTCAAGGTTTCACAAGGGGCTGTCATTACAGACACAGGAAGAATCAAGAGGCAGTGCAGCAGCTTCTGGGCCGTCTTCGGGACAACCGAGAGCAGCAGCACTTCCTGCAAGACTCTCATGAGGTGAGGTTCAGTTCCTTGGCGTTCCTGTGGCATCCTGTAGCCTTCTTCCCTTTCCCACATGCCCTTGCTCTGTACCTAGAATAAGTGCATCGCGGTGTCAGCAGAGCCTGTGAACCACTTTATGGCTTCTTCTCGAATCCTCCATGTCTACTGGCCCCCCTCTGCCCCTCTTATTTTCCACTCTTGTCCCTCCCAAATGTCCTCTGCCTTCTCCATCTCTGCTTTTGTTTGCTCCAGCTAAAACTCTGGATCGATGAGAAGATGCTGACAGCCCAGGATGTATCCTATGATGAGGCCCGCAACTTACACACCAAATGGCAGAAGCACCAGGCGTTCATGGCTGAGCTGGCAGCCAACAAAGACTGGCTGGACAAGGTGGACAAGGTGAGCAATGGGACAGAAGCAGGGAGAATGAGTTTTTGGAGCTGCCTCTGGGCAGGGTCCTGGGTACAAGCAGGCTGTAAGAGGCCTAGTTCCAGGGCATGGTTGTTTGAGGATTAGAGTTCATGGGCCTCTGAGGCCACAATGCCATGGTGTAAAGTTGTGGCCTTGGGGCTGCGGAACAGTGACTCTGGAACTTTGAGAAAGTACAACTTAATAGGGAGCCAAACTTCAGTGTTAGCTCAACACCCTAACTGTTCCTAAATCCACTGCAGGATGCCTCTCTGCAGCAAGGGTCCACAAACATGCTATCAAGGACTAGGTAATAAATATTTTGGGCTTTGCAAGCCATATAATTTCTGCTGCAACTTTGTGTCTCTGCCATTGTAGTGCAAAAGCAGACATAGAGAACATTTACACAAATGAATTGATCGCCTTCCAATAAAACTTTATTTATAAAACCAGGAAGTAGGCCAGATTTAACCCATCCCCTGTAGTCCGCCAGACCTTGTTTTTTTTTAAGTCTTGCTGTTCCTGGACTTGGTCTTCCGTCCACACTTCCTCCATTGGTAAGGACAGGTGAAATTTTACTCAGCACGTATTCTTGGAGACTTCTCAGTGTACTCAGCACAGTCAGATGCTGTGTAGTGTATAAAGATACTTTCTCTCTATTAAGGGTGTGATGGCTGGGGAGAAAGGGGACACTAGTGCTTTTTCAGTGTTTCCATTTGCTCAGCAAGTATTTGCTTGGTGCTGCTGTATGCAAAATATTATTTTCAGCACTGAGTGTAAAATGAAAATGATGCTACCGCAGGCTCCACCCTCCAGGAACAATGCTGTAGCCCAGGAGGTAAGACGTGTACATAAATAGCTAAATTAAATCCAGGGCAGAACATGATGCCCAGAAAAGTCCAGTTAAGCCTGAGGGCTACACAGAGGAGACATGGGAATTCTGGAAGCAGGAGCATCCCAGTGCAGTCCCACAGGATGAGCAGAATGTGGACAAGAAGAGATGTTTCCAGGTGGAGGAAAGAGCATGAACAGAAAAGCACCCCTCATGCCTCTGAGGGTCAAGAGGGAAGTCAACCTGGCAGGAGCAGAGTAAGAAGGGCTCCCATGGGAACAAAGGTGGGAAAGCATTAGGGTCAGCTGAAGGACAGCCCCAGTCACCCCACAGAGAGAATGCTTTGAGGTATGGCTCATGCAAAATGCTGTGAAGTTACCAGGCAATGACAGCTTTGGACACTGTATATCCTGACAGCCAGGGAAAAGGGCCTAAAGGCAGTATCTAGATTTCTGGCCCCAGAAGCAGAACCTGAAACCAGCTTAGTGGTAGGCCACATGTTTAGCGCACACACACACACACACACACACAAACATACACACGTGGATGGAAGAGTACATCATCATGTCAGCTACACTGGTAACAACCAGAGCACTCTGGGAGATGATGTGGAAGAATTAAGAGGCGGTGTGGCAGCTCTGCAGCAGCATTATCTCAGCCAAAGCACAACGTCACCAGGTGTACACCCGTCACTTTCTGGTCTGCTCTTGGCTGAGAGTTGCTTTTGGGCCCTCAGTTCTCTGGTATGTCCAGCTTGCGTTCCATACATGCTTTCTACATACACCTCCCCACAGGCAAGATTCCTCCAGCCAAAAGCTGGACATGGGGAGACCAAACGGGACCTACTTCCCTTAGTTCAAGAGAGGAGTAATGATTTGCAAAACATAAAATGATAGCAAGTAATGTAAGTCCATATGCAGCAGAACACTAGAAACCACAGGCACTAGACCTAGAACCTCATATGAGCAAAGATTGCAGTGGCTTTCTTTCTTTAAACAGTGTTGGGAATTGAACCCAGGGCCTTCACACTGAACCACCTCCCAGCCCTTTTTTAAGTCACTCAGTTGCCCAGTCTGGGCTTAAACTTGTGAATCTCCTGCCTTAGCCTCCCAGAGCACTGGGATTACAGGCATATGCAACCACCACCAGCACAAAAGTTTTTTAATTGAAGTGAGATTTAAGCCTCACCTTGAAGGAAGAATAGAGTTTAATCTGCAGAGAGCACTAGGCATTTAGAAGAGGTTAAAAAGCTCTGGGAAGGGTACGTTATGAGCTCACACAGGAACTTTGAATTATTGCCTACACTTTAGGTCTCTACTGCCTTTTCAGCGTCTGCTGTGCTATCAGACTGTACCATTCAGTGGTATCTATTTCCGGCACTTATACCTTCTTTGTCCTGCCACCCAGGAAGGGCGGGAGCTGTCCCTTGAGAAGCCAGACCTGAAAGCCCTTGTGTCTGAGAAGCTGGGGGACCTGCATCGCCGCTGGGACGAGCTGGAGACCACCACCCAGGCCAAGGCCCGCAGCCTCTTTGATGCCAACCGGGCCGAGCTGTTCGCCCAAAGCTGCTCTGCCCTGGAGAGCTGGCTAGAGAGCCTGCAGGCCCAACTGCACTCCGACGACTATGGGAAGGACCTCACCAGCGTCAACATCCTGCTCAAGAAGCAGCAGGTGCACTATGGGCCTTTGGCGGGGAGGGTGAGCAGCAGAAAGGAGGAGGGCACTTGTGGCTCTAGAAATTCAGAAGGTCATTCTAGGGCCTGGAAGTTGACATCTTTTGATATTTTTCAGAGTAACTTCTATGTGCCACTGGCATCAGATTTCCAGAGGTGTGTACCAGGCAGGGCAAAGTCAGAAGCAGACTACAGTGGTAATTTGGACAGGCAAACTATATGAAAAGAATTATTCATTAGTGAAAGGTGGTTAACTATTAAAGATACTGTCTTAATCTTTTTTCTGATGCTGTAACAGACTGCCTGGGACTAGGTAATTTATAAAGAATTCAGTTTTAGACACTGTAAGTCCAAGAGCATGGTGTCAGCATCTTCTCAGTTTCTGGTGAGGGCTTTGTGTTGTGATATAACATGGGAAAAGAGAAGGGAAATGAATGCATGCACGAGAGACAGATCTCAAAGGTCTTACCACTCCTTTTCACTGTTAAATCGGGAACCAGGCTTCATCATGTGTTTTGATCAGATCACATCCAAACCGTAGTAGGTGTAAAGAGAACTTTTTCTATAAGGGACCACACAAGTATTTTGGAATTTGTGAGTCATGTGGCCTCTATCAAAACTATTCAACTCCATCTTTGTAGGGTACAAAAACATTGATAGGCAATACATTAAAAGGGGGGAGTGCAATAGGACTACATTCCAATAAAACTTCATAAAATAAGCAGTGGGCTGTATCTGCTGATCCCAGATTTTAAGAATTCTTGAACAGAAAATGCAGGGGGATGCTGTACCTCAAGGGGCCAAGGAGGAATACCCAAGGAAGGGGTGACATGGCTGGGTTTCAGTTCACACTGAAGTTGGCAGAAGCAGAGGCCCCCTGAAAGGCCTAACATTTTTGCGGGGGTATCATGGGCCACAGCAGTCCTGCAGCTGGCAAGCCCAAGCTGGCCTGGAGGATGTTGCCCGTGGAGCACCAGCAAAGCTGGCCAGAGCGGGAAGAGCCACAGAATCTCTTGCACACACTGCACAGTTTTGTTGTAGGCACAAGAAAAGCATGCTGGAATTTTAGAAGCCCTTCCTGTTGTGTTAGCCCTCTAGCGCTCTCTACTGACAAGATCTGACATTGCACCAGCTCCCCTAGGATTTTGAAAAGATCCAGTTACAACATCTGAAAGCAGAGCAGAGATAACTTAGGGACTGAAAGAATAGTAAATTGATAACAGGCATAGTTACCATACAACCCTGGATTCTTACATGTATTAGAGTTCAAGATCCACTGATCTAGACTATCAAGGGATGCTTTGAGGTGAGCCCGGGAGATAAGAAATCATTAATGCCTGTAATCTTAGCACTCTGGGAGGCTGGGACTGGAGGAGAACAAGTTTGAAACCAGCCTGGATGACATAACATGTTTGTAACCAGCCTGGAGCATAGGGAGACACAGTCTCAAAAACCAAAGAAATCACAATTGGCTTGATATAGACTAGTGTATCCCAGGCTTGGAGGTGGCATTGTGGCACTAACATCTCCCTCCTCTGGTTTGCAGATGCTGGAACGGGAGATGGCTGTGAGAGAGAAGGAGGTAGAGGCGATCCAGGCTCAGGCAAAGGCACTGGCCCAGGAGGACCAGGGTGCAGGGGAGGTGGAGAGGACCTCGAGGGCCGTGGAGGAGAAATTCAGGGCCCTGTGTCAGCCCATGAAGGAACGCTGCCAGCGCCTACAGGCTTCTCGAGAGCAACACCAGTTCCACCGGGATGTGGCAGATGAGATTGTGAGTTCCTGCCCTGGGCATGAGATAAAGTCTTCATGGACAAGTCGCCCCACCACAGGACTCTCAAGCCTCCTTCCTAGACACTGGAGAGGTGCCAGCAGCGCTCCACTCTCACCTGCTTTGGCACTGAGAGGCTTCCCCGCCAAGGAGTCTCTGGGATACCCCCTAGATCCCTTTACCCCAGACCTAGGGATGACTATTCCCTAGCCCTAGGAATCCCCATGCTGCAGCCCCCAGTGCTGGCTCTGCCTTCTGCACTTCCATTGACACACACCCCCCGCTGCCGCCTTTTTCATTCAGTTGTGGGTGACAGAGCGACTGCCCATGGCCAGCTCTCTGGAACATGGCAAAGACTTGCCCAGTGTCCAGCTCCTCATGAAGAAAAACCAGGTGAGACAGGCTAAGGGAAAAAGAAAAGTTCCCAGGAGCCTCCTCTACTTTCCCTGACCCCACTCATTGCTCCGTATCCCCAAACTTGGTGGTTTGCCTTTCCCCATCATAGAAGGGAACTGTGAGGATTGAAGGGACATCATCGTCATGTCCCTGGGCCTGGAGAGGGGATGTGGGCTACGGTCCCTTTGCAAGGCTTTCAGTGTGTCCTTTCCTATGGCTGGGGACAGACCCTGCAGAAGGAGATCCAGGGTCACGAACCTCGGATCGCAGACCTCACGGAGCGGCAGCGTGCTCTGGGTGCAGCAGCAGCAGGCCCTGAGCTGGCCGAGCTCCAGGGAATGTGGAAACACCTCAGCCATGAGCTGGAGCTCCGGGGGAAACGGCTGGAGGAAGCCCTGCGGGCCCAGCAGTTCTACCGTGATGCCGCCGAGGCTGAGGCCTGGATGGGTGAGCAAGAGCTACACATGATGGGCCAGGAGAAAGCCAAGGTGAGAGCCAGGGCAGAACCAGTCTGTGTGGCCAGTCTTTCCTCCCCTGCTCTCTTGACATCCTCTGTGCCCTCTCCCAGGATGAGCTGAGTGCCCAGGCCGAGGTAAAAAAGCATCAGGTGTTAGAGCAAGCCCTGGCTGACTATGCCCAGACCATCCACCAGCTGGCAGCCAACAGCCAAGATCTGATTGACCATGACCATCCAGAGAGGTGAGCTCACAGACCTCAAAGGAGCCCAGGCTACAGGGGATAAGGAAGCAAGCCTGTTCCTGGAAGGTGCAAAGATGTAGCACTTCCTGTAAGAACATTCTAGAAAGCGAGAGAAGCAAGGACTTGGTGAAGAATTGGGAGCCCAATAGGGACAAGGTCTCAGGGAGTAGGCTAGGCATCAGTACAATGTACCCTAAGCGCTGCGGTACCCCCTCTTTGCAGCACACGGCTATCAATCCGCCAGGCCCAGGTGGACAAGCTATACGCCAGCCTGAAGGAGCTGGCGGGTGAGCGGCGTGAGCGCCTACAGGAGCACCTCCGGCTGTGCCAGCTGCGCCGCGAGCTGGACGACCTGGAGCAGTGGATCCAGGAGCGCGAAGTGGTGGCCGCTTCCCATGAGCTGGGCCAGGACTATGAGCATGTGACTGTGAGTGCAGGGAGAACACCCTGTGGGTCAGTGCTGAGGGTCTGAGGACCCGTGTATGACTAAGGCCTCTATCAGGGCAGTGCATGGGGGGTTGGGAGCACAAAACCAGGCAGAGCAGGCACCGCCCCCCTAGGTTTTGAGGTGAATCATTTGAAAAATTATGCAGAAAGGGAGACACGGACTGAGCATAGGGGAAGGCAGAAGGGAAATTAGTTACCAACCACACTTGTTCAACAGAATTTAATAAAATAGGACTTTAGATTTCCCCCTACAGATTGGGGATTTGGACCCTCATAGTGAGAAACATAAGCCAGAGTTAGAGAATCTTTGTCTGAGGACTGAAGGTTTTCAAGCACTTCCGCTGCCTTTGTTAGGGTTAGAGGCATCAGGGAGCTACAGTCACATGCTGCATTGTGACACTTTGGTCAAGAACAGACTGCCTATGTGATGGTAGTCCCCTATGATTAGACCACCTAGTGGCACTAGGCACCTAGTGCCTAGTGGGCACCTAGTGATGCCCAAGCTATCTTTGTGTGTCACTCTGACTACACTGCTTTGAAAATCTGTTTCTTAGTGTGTATTCTTGTCAGATTACACATGAGTGTGGGGTAAGAAGCAGCTGCAATGCTCATTAACTCAGAGATGAGTTCTCAGTTTTGTGGGGGGAGGACTCTGTCAGACAGACACACATACACACCCCGTGTCATATCCTTGTCCTTACAACTTCTTCCTCTGCCAGATGCTCCGGGACAAATTCCGTGAGTTCTCCAGGGACACAAGCACCATCGGTCAGGAGCGTGTAGACAGTGCCAATGCTCTGGCCAATGGGCTCATCGCAGGGGGCCATGCCGCACGGGCCACCGTGGCCGAGTGGAAGGACAGTCTCAACGAAGCCTGGGCTGACCTGCTCGAGCTCCTGGACACGCGGGGTCAGGTGCTGGCTGCTGCCTATGAACTGCAGCGTTTCCTGCATGGTGCCCGCCAAGCCCTGGCACGGGTGCAGCACAAGCAGCAGCAACTCCCTGACGGTACCGGCCGGGACCTCAATGCCGCTGAGGCCCTTCAGCGTCGGCACTGCGCCTACGAGCATGACATTCAGGCCCTCAGCGCCCAGGTCTGACTCCTGTGGAGAAAGTGGGAAAGACTAAAAGGAGACTATAGGAAATGGGGTGGGATGTCCAAAGAACCAGGGGGCAAATCTCAGAAATGCTGGGAAGACGACAACCCGGAGGTGACTCAGAGAGAAGGTTAGAATTGTTCCAGGAGTTGGGTGCAATGACACATATCTGTAGTCCCACCATTATGGGAAGCTGAGGCAGAGGATCGTAAGTTTAAACCTAGTCTGGAAAACTTAGTGGCTCAGCAAGATCCTGTCTCAAAATAAAAAATAAAAAGGCCCAGGGATGTAGTCCAGGTCAGAAGCCTGGGGTTCAATCCAAAGAATCATTCCAGGAAAATATCTCCAGCCAAGAGACATTAGTCACTGCATTCCCTTTTAACGACAACACTTAAAGGATTCACAACATTTTCAAGTGGTCCTAGTGGCTGGAAGATTCTTCATATACTAAAATTTGCCTGTTTGTGACACCCAGGCTAGAGATTAGGACTCGTTAAAATAATGTAAATCCTTCACCCGTTTACACTCAGATTTCTGCTGCAGGCTGCATGTCTCATTTTTAGCAATCTGTGAGGTTCCTTTGGCTGGACTCTGGAAGCTCAGCTGCCTAGTGCCCCTAAAAACCCCATCCCCTGGGCTAAGCCCACACCCCTAGATGAGACCAACAGGGCACAGTGTAGTAAGGCACCTGCCTTCACCTGTCCACCCAGCCCCACCCCTGGCCCTCTGTTCCTTCTCCCGCCTCTTTGGCTGGTAAAACAGGTAGGAGGCAAACAGCAGCAGCCAGGACCGAGTGAAGCTACAGCTCCTTGGAGTCTCCCTACTTAGTCTGTCTCTGGCTTGGGTCCCCACAGGTCCAGCAGGTGCAGGACGATGGCCATCGGCTCCAGAAGGCCTATGCTGGAGACAAGGCTGAGGAGATTGGCCGC
Organism: Dolichotis patagonum; assembly: GCA_004027295.1. Lineage (NCBI taxonomy): Eukaryota > Metazoa > Chordata > Mammalia > Rodentia > Caviidae > Dolichotis > Dolichotis patagonum. The sequence goes on from PVJX010000417.1 coordinate 180,978, forward strand.
CACATGCAGGCTGTGGCTGAGGCCTGGGCCCAGCTTCAGGGAAGCTCTGCTGCCCGCCGCCAGTTGCTGCTGGACACCACAGACAAGTTCCGCTTCTTCAAGGCTGTCCGGGAGCTGATGCTATGGATGGATGGGATTAACCTGCAGATGGACGCCCAGGAGCGGCCCCGGTGAGACCTACGGTGCCTGACAGCCTCCAAAGGTCACATGGGCAAGTGTCTGTGATGGGCCTGGTGACAATGAGTGATACTGTTCCTGCACCTCTCCAGGGACGTGTCCTCTGCGGATCTTGTCATCAAGAACCAACAAGGCATCAAAGCAGAGATAGAGGCCAGAGCAGACCGCTTCTCTTCCTGCATTGACATGGGGCAAGAGCTGTTGGCACGGAACCATTATGCAGCTGAGGAGGTGGGTAAGGCTGGGCCAGCCTCACAGAGCGGACTCAATGCTGGTTTTTCCTGAGTATTCCTTTCTGCTTTCTCTCATTCTTTCTTTGCAAAAAATCTTTCACTTTTTAACCCCTCAGTGCTGTTCAGAGATGTCCTATACACCATCCTTCCAAACTGTCTACTTCTACTACTACCACTACCACGATGACTACCACCTCTTCTTTCTCTCCTTCTCCTCTTCCTTTTTTCTTCTTCTTTTTTTTTTCTTCTAATGTGGTACTGGGGTTAGAACCCAGGGCCTTCACATTCAGTTATATCTCCAGCCCTTTTTTAATTTTATTCTTTTTTTTTTTTATGGTGCTAGGAATGAATCCTAGGGCCACTCTACCACTATACTATATTCCCAGCCCTCTCCAAGTTGCCCAGGTGGGACTTGAACTTGCAGTCCTCCTGCTTCAGCCTCCCTCAGTGCTGGGATCACAGATGTGTACCCAGATCCTTTATTTATTTATTTATTTATTTATTTATTTATTTTTATTTTAAGACAGATTTACTAAGTTGCTCAGGCTAAGTTTAAATTTGTAATTCTCATGTCTTGGCCTTCCTGGATACTAAATGACAGGTGTGTGCTCTCATGCCCAGTTCTTTCTACTTCTTAAAATCACAAGTTCTGGGCCAGGGATATGGCTCAGTGGCACAGCACCTACCTGGTAAGTGTGAGATTGTGAGTTCCATTCCCGGTACAAAAAAAAAAAAAAAGTTCCCCTGGTAACTCACTGGAAAAGCCCTACTGGATGCTAATTCATGTCTGCATCCCAGATCTCAGAGAAGCTGTCTCAACTACAAGCCCGGCGCCAGGAGACAGCTGACAAGTGGCAGGAGAAGATGGACTGGCTCCAGCTTGGTGAGCCACTGTGGGGATACCAGGTCCTGGGAGGAGGGGCTGTGGTTTCCAGGGGAGGGGAGACCAGGAACCCACTGCTCTGGGGCTGTGCCTTCTTCCATCCCCGTTCCTAAGGGCACTGTCCTGCCGTGCCCCCTCTGACCTGCCATCTCTCTGCATCCCACAATCCTGGCAGTTTTGGAAGTACTTGTGTTTGGGAGAGACGCGGGGATGGCAGAGGCCTGGCTGTGCAGCCAGGAGCCGTTGGTGCGGAGTGCGGAGCTGGGCTGCACGGTGGACGAGGTGGAAAGCCTCATCAAGCGGCATGAAGCCTTCCAGAAATCTGCTGTTGCTTGGGAAGAGCGTTTCAGCGCGCTGGAAAAGCTCACTGCGGTGAGGGCCGTGGGTCTCCAGGGTGCTTGCCACCACCCTACCCTTGCCCTGCATTCTCTGTTTTTGAAGAAGACATTTATTCTTTACCCATGGCCCTGGCATCTCCCAGGTGTGAGCTGAGAGGGTCCCACCACACTAGGAGTCATGAGGCTCCATCTCCCCATGACTTCTTGTCTAACACCTTCTCTTCAGATTCTCCCATCTGCCCCGCCTGTTTCATCAGAGCAGAGCTGAGACTTTTCAGCTTCCCCCATGCCCTGCTCCTTACATGAGGCCTTCTACAGGCTGACCTCAGCATTTCTTGACAGCTGGAGGAACGTGAGAAGGAGCGGAAGAGAAAGAAGGAGGAGGAGGAACGGAGGAAACAGCCTCCCGCTCCAGAGCCCACAGCCGGCCTGCCTGCAGGGGAGCTGGTAGACAGCCAGGCGGGATGGGATGGGTGAGAACCGGGACACCTGGGCCAGGAGGACGAGGCTGAGCCCCTGGAAGCCAGAGAGTATTTATTCTGTGTCACCTTTGGCCATTCCAGAAGCCAGCCACAGCAGCCAGCGTCCTCACAGGCACCCAGTGTCAATGGGGTCTGCACGGACTCGGAGTCCTCACAGGTAACTCCACGTCCCGGGGCAGCTCCTTCAGCACCCCCCCACACCCCCAACCCCTCCCTCACCCCTCCCTCACCCCTCACGGTCTTTTGTGCTTACAGCCGCTCTTGGAGCAGCAGAGACTCCAGCAGAGCAGCTTCCCAGAAGGACCCGTGAGTCCCCCTGGAGGTGTGGGTGTGGATGCCTGGGAGATGAAAGGACAAAAATGGGTGGGAATCCTAGGGATAAGAAAGGGAAGAGCTCAAGAGAAACGGGGGGTTGGAAGACAGGTCTTGGCCACAGAGCTCCCCAGTCTCCAGGTAAAGTACCTCTTAACTTACCGTTTTTGGGGAGGAGGGCAGTACTGGAGACAGAACGAGGGGCAGAACCCAGGACCTTTGCAATGAGCTACATTCCCAAGAACCCTTTTTATTTGAGACCAGGTCTTACTAAGTCATTAAGTTGCCCAGGCTGGGCTTAAACTTGTGATCCTCCCACCTCAGCCTCCCAGGGTGCTGGGATTACAGGGGTATGCCATCATGCTTGGCTGTAACTCATCCTGTGACATGACATTGTTTTTCCCTAACAGGGGACTGGTGCAGGGGATGAGGCCAATGGGCCACGGGGAGAGAGGCAGACTCGACCCCAGGGCCCGGCCTCTCCTGTGATGCCCCAGAGCAGGTCATCCGAGTCAGCCCATGTTGCTGCCCTGTCCAGCCGAGGCCCTGAGCTCTCTGCCCAGGAGCAGATGGAGGGGATGTTGTGCCGCAAACAGGAGATGGAGACCACTCTCAAGAAGGCAGCCAACAGGTACGCACACTGGCTGTGCAGTGCCCGTCATCTCTGAACTTCCCCTGCAGATGCTTCCCTGGAGCCTCTTCCTAGACAGAGAAGGGGCACCCTAAACTTCTGTGTCCCCTGGGAAGGGTAGGACTCAGGATTAGCACAGGCCGCAGGGAAGGGAGAAGGGGCCTAAAGATAAGAGTGGAACAACAAGTCCAAGGAAACCTGAGGCAGCCCCAGGGCTTAGGCCCTGCTTGGCTACCCAGTCCTCCCACCCATCTGGCCTCCTGACCCCACCTTGTCCTGCCCAGATCCTGGCAGAACGTGTACTGTGTCCTGCGGAATGGGACCCTCGGCTTTTACAAGGATGCAAAGGCAGCCAGTGCAGGTGTGCCGTACCACGGAGAAGTGCCCGTCCGGCTGACCAGGGCCCAGGGCGGTGTGGCCTTCGACTATCGAAAGCGCAAACATGTCTTCAAGCTGAGGTAGGAACCTGCCAGTGCTCTCAGGATGGGAGAAGTTGGTGCTGACAGGAGGGTGGTAGGTGCAGTCATCTGTAAGGAATACCCAGATGGAACCGCCAAACCCAGCACCGAGGACACCTGCAATGAGGGAGAGCTGGGGGATTCTGGTTGTATTCTACCCTACAAGAAGTGAGGAAACCAAGAAACAAGCTGTGTAACTGACTAGGTCAAGCTGAAAATTTATCCTGGGCAGGAAATCTAGGGGCAGGGTGTCTCCACTCCCCTGCCACCAGGGACCTGCAGGGGCCTGGCCCTGCCTGCCAGCGAGCAGCAGCAGCACATAGCCTGGGATGCCAGTGAGCTCACCCTGGCCCTCCGCAGCCAATCAGAAAGGGCTTAGTTTTGCACATCTGCAAAATCCTAGGAATTTGAAGAATGTGCAAAGCAAGTCTGGTCTGGCTCTGAGGGCTGCCCCAGTGTCCTCCCAGCCAGCTTTGGGGTGAGAATGGAGCTCTCCCATGCTGACCCATGCTGACAGAGTCTCAGCACTGCCCCTGTGGCTTCTGTCTCCCAACAGCTTACAGGATGGAAAAGAATATTTATTCCAGGCCAAGGATGAGGTGAGCTGTCCCCTTCACCCTCCATGTTCCTCTCTCTCCATCCCACTCTTAGGACCCTCCAGTGGCAAATTAGCTCTCTTCCTTTCCTCTCTCTCTTTTTTCTTGTCTTATATATCTCACTCTTGTAATAAGACAGCCCACAATGTGCCAACTGGATGTGTATGAAGGCCATACCAAAACATGCCCCTGTCTTAAAGAGGGCCTTTTTCCTACTTGAGAGGCTGAGGTAGGAGGATCATAAGTTTGAACCCAGCCTGGGCAATTTAGTGAAAGCCCCCATCTCAAAATTAAAAAATAATAAAATCATTTGGGAAAGTAGCCCAACCCAAAGCGCCTGGATTCAATGTTCCACTAGGGAAAAAAGGCCTTTTCTTCCTAATGAGAGGAAATGGCCAACCACTTAACTGCTGTCCCCTTTCATACCTCTGCTGTCACCAACAGCTGCCCCAGCGCAGGGTGCCCGCACTAAGCAGTTGTTTCCCTGTCTATCACCCACAGGCAGAGATGAGCTCGTGGCTGCGGGTGGTGAATGCAGGCATTGCCTCTGCATCCTCAGACTCTGGAGAGCCAGGAGAACCAGCGATGCCCAGTGCCACTCGGGGCATGACTCGGGCCATGACCATGCCCCCAGTATCACAGGCTGGGACCGAGGGGTCCGTCGTGCTCCGAGGCAAGGATGGCAGAGAGCGAGAGCGAGAAAAACGCTTCAGTTTCTTCAAGAAGAACAAATAGTAGCAGGGTGGGCAGACTCCCAGGCCAGCTCCCTCCCTCTGTTCAGGAAACTGCCAGGGACTGTTGACAGGGACCACCCTCTTGAGGACAACTGCCTGCTGCTAGGGTCTGTTGCCAAGGTCAGCCCATCAGCAGGAACTGGCACGGGACAAGCCAGTGTTCCCAAGAGCAATCTTTTCTTCTATTTAATTCCAGACTGATGGCAGGACCCAGGCAACCCCCACATCCTCTCCCTTGCCCTCTTCTCCCTCTTCCCCCACCCTGTGGCTCCATCTGCCACCTCAGTGCAGACAGTGCCGCACCTTGAGAGGCCATGGGGGAAGTGAACTGCCCTGGCCTCAGGGTCATTGTCCCACCACAGCCAGGGCACGCCATCCACCACCAGGTCCCTTGCCCCCAAGGACCAGCCAGAAACCTCTCAGAGCTGAAGCAAGATGGGGCAGGGCAGGGGAGGGGGGCACAGGAGCGCCAGATGATGGAGTCGGAGGTGCTGAAGCCCTCCCTCCCCATCCTGCCTTGTCTTCTGACTCAAGTGGCTGCTCCATCTCCAACAACTCCCCGTGGCTTCCAGGTGTGAGTTGTTCAGGGGTAACCACAGCCTTGAGTCTGGCCAAGGAGGTGATTAAACAACTCAGCTTCTCTCACTGCCTCTGGGTGTCTTTGCTTTCCTGACCACAGCCTCCCCACCTGAGCCCACGTTTTTCCTTTGGCTCTGGTCTTTGCATACCAGGTTTCCAGCCTGCCCCCAGCCCCCACGTCCTCAGAGAACCACATAGTTGTGAAAGCCTCCCTAGCTCGGTCTCACTTCTCTGTAGTAAGGATCTCCCAGATGCTGGGCTGACCAATGCCAAGCCTCTTTTTAGACCAAAGACACTCACTGTGGGTCAGATGATGTTAATAAGCAGTGTGTGCTGAAGCAGTGAGTGCTCTCCTGCCTCGCGTGTTTTCTTGGTTGCATCATGGTTCTCTCAGCTGTCATCAGGGATGGGAGATGGGGAGCACTGCCACAGCCTAGTCTCAGCTGGTGCTGAGCTGACAGTGGAGAACTGAACACATGGAGGGTGATTACTAACCCCATGTGCTATCTCCTTCCCAGTAGAATTGTGGGAGCTTACACAGAGCTCAAAGCAATGGCAGGTTCCCCATCCTCTGACCAACAGAATAACATCACCCTGAGAAGCCATGAGGTGTATCCTAAGCATGTAAAACACAAGTGCACACTGGGTGATACATTCTAGATTGAATGAGATATTAAAAAAGCAGGTGGCTTATTTCTCATCTCTGGCTTGGCAATTAGAAGTTTCGGGGCAATAGTATTTGACTCCAAATGTTGTTGGATGTGATCATTCCTTGGTGACTTCCTGCATTAAGCTTTGTTCTTGCATTGCTTTCTCTACATAAACAACTCCCTTTTCAGGCAAGCTGCCACATCCTTTGCATAATTGGGTAAGGGTCCTGGCACAGCACAGCCCCAGAATGGGTTCCAGACATGAGATCTGGTAGGCCAGGTAGCCCACAGGACAGTTACCCCTTTCCCTTGAGATGGGCAGGCTCGGTATTCCATAATAAACGTGGATAAATAGAACTGCACCAGCCCATCATGAAACGATGCATCAGTTCTACACAGACACCTTCGCTTGTGCTTCAAATGTGGCTGTAACACCCCCTCTGTATGGTGGCAATCACACATTGCAGAGTGCTCAGGGAATATGGGTGTTCGCAGCCCAGTGTGGCAAGCCTGGGAGCTAGGCTAGATCACCGGGAATTTTAGAAGATGTATATAGGGAGAAAAATTACTGGAGAAATGTTCACTGTAATGTAAAATGTGAGTGTATATACGGCAGCCAGTTGACATGGTCCTGCAGAACAGCCATTGAAAATGGAAAGGTAAGATGGACAACATGGTCTTAGAGTCCTCTGCATATACATGGCCACTGAAGCTACTTGAGGGCATGATTCCTTAAGGACAGACTGGAGAAGAGGATGAATGTAGGGTCAGGTAGTCAGTCTTGGGAGAGACACTTTCAGACGTGGATGGAAAAGAGGAAAAACTCCAGGAAAGATATTAACAGATGGAATGGGGCACTGATGAACACAGTACAAGGCAGGGCACAAAACTGCCATCAACACAGGCACACAGATCACTGTGGAAATACGGAGGAGTCACTTACAGGCATGTTTATACTCACCGACCAGGATCTACAGGCGTGGACTTTAGGCCTGTGTTGTCCCATATGGTAGCTGCTGGTTACATGAAGCTGCTGAATGCTCAAAGTGTGGCAAGTCCAAACCGAGATGTGCTGCAAGTATAAAACACTGGATTTCAAGGACCTCAGAGGAAAAATTTTTAAATATCTCCATTTTTGTATTGATTATGTATTGAAATAATAAGTCAAAAATATTAAAGTGGATTTCAAACTTTTGTTCTACCTTTTTGATGTATTTCCTGGAAATTTCTATTTGTTGTGCTGGGGATTAACTGTGGGGTTTTGTGTATGCAAAGCAAGTGCTCCACTACTGAGCTATACTCTTAGCACTACTGGAATTTTTTATTTGATTGATTGCTGAGGGTCAAATCCAAGATGTCAGGGATGCTGGGCAAGTGTTCTACCACTGAGCTATATCCCCAGCCTGCTTTAAATAATAATGTGGCTCAAATTACATTTCTATTGGGCCTCACTATGCTAATGAGACTACAGATCTAAATGTGAAAAATAAAAACTTTAACGGTAATAAAAGAAAACATAAAGCATCTTTGTGATTTGGGGGAAGAAGGGGAGAGCTTCAAAAGCATGAATTTCAAGGCCAAAATTGATTAATGTGCCTGCACAAAAACAAGGATTCCCACTCAAGGTCACCATGGACAAAATAACTTGAGAAATGGAAAAAGGTATTTGAAACAATACGAGTAATATCTAGAATATACAAAAAGTTCTACAAATCAACAACAAAAATGACCCAAAAGACAAAAGACAGAAACAGGAAAATTACAGAAAAGTAACTCAAAAAGTCAAGAACAAGGACACACTCAAAATCATTAGTAACCAGAAATATGAAAAAGCAAAAAGAAAAATACTAGTTTATACCTATGTAGCAGGCAAAAATCGGGAAACTGGAGAGCCAGCAAGCTGGAAAAGTAGTGATGACATTGTCCCCGTGCCCTGCAGGAAGACGGGCAGGCTGGTATAGCTTTTCCAGGGAACAATCTGGCATGCTTAGACAAGCTAGTTTTATGTGTACCCTATGACCCAGTGGGAAATCCCACCCCTGGATTTATGTCCCCCCCACCACATTCTTGTACAGAATTAGGGCACACATGTGACTTGCAACCTTGTTTATAATGATGGGAGCATCCCATAATCTAAGCATTGACTATGTCTTATATCCAGAGATTGGCAGACAAAACACGGGGTTGCACAGCCTGGAGTATTACTCAGGAGTTAGATTCCACACAGAAACTTCACACTTAGTGGGAAAAAGAAATAAGGAGCTGTACACAATGGCTGGACCTTATTTAGGTCCAGATTAGAAGAAGCCTGACTGTGGAAAGACATTTGTGACAATGTATGGGAGGTTGATGCATGAGTGTTAAATATTAACATAGCATATGGACTGGGGATGTGGCTCAGTGGTAGAGCACTTGTCTAGCATGTATAAGACCCTAGGTTAGAACCCCAGCACTGAAGAGGAAAAAAAAAGCATAACAGTGATGTTTTTGATTAGAAGCAGATAGTGAAATACTCAGAAGCATGAGATACATTTTTAAATACTCCAGAAAAAAAGAAAAAAAGAGGAGGCTGGATGAAAATAAGATCAGCAAAATGTTGATAATGTTGAAACTGGATAATGAGCCCAGAGGAGTTCATCATAGTAGCTGGTGTTAGCAAGTGAGGTACAAAAACAACTTAATATTTGTATTGTTTGATTGACTTTGCAGGCCTATAGCCTAAAGTCTGAGCATTTATTAAGAAGATAGTAATATGCACTATAGCAAATATGGGTGATTTCCTTCTATCTTGTTTTTGAAATCCAATATTGTTTTGTTTCATTTTATTGTTTTTGTTTTATTCAATGTTATGTTTTAATTGGTTTTATCCTGTTTTGTTTGATTTTATTATGTCTGATGGTATAGGCAGCAATTTTGAAGATAACAAGATTATGGTGTTACAACAATGGCAATATGGTAGCCATTTTTTATTTCCTATTATCATGTTTTGAAGTCTGTTTTGTTTTGCTGGCTTTAGTCTGTTTTATTTTGTTTGGTTTTATTCTCTTTAAAATAAAATTTAAAAAAAGATATTTAGAGGATAATAATGGTTAATACATTGCATATTGTTATCTTTAAATTAGTTATTCAAAGTACAAGATATCAGCATTTAATCATCCAAACAATATTAGCAAAAATGTTTCTTTTCAATGAACTAACAGAAATTAGTAATATAATTATCTTTTTTTTTTTATCGGTACCAGGGATCAAACTCACAACCTCGCACTTGCAGGGCAGGTGCTTATGTTGTTGAGCTAAATCCCCACCCCCAATTATATATATATATATATATATATATATATATATATATAATTTCTTTCAGCCTCTCACACTGGGGAGCAATACAATATATATGTCAGCCTGTTTATTTCACTTATGAGTATGGTCTCTAGCTGTATCCATTTACCTATAAAAGTCTCGAGTTTATCTTTCTTTATGGCTGAGTAGTACTACATTGTATAAAAATACCACATCTTTTTTATCCATTCTTTGGTTAATAATTTGTTGTTAAAGAAAGGCAAAAGTGCCCATTAAAAGACATGACTTTCAAAAACATGGACAAATCAAATAATGTATATTATGCTTATTAGAATGACTGCCTATGAAGGAAGAGGAATCAAGATTAAAGGGATTAAATGAAAGAATGGAGAAATAGATATGGGATGAAATGGCACAGTCAGCTATGAGAAAAACCAAAATAGTGTAAAAACAGAAAAGGATGTTGAACAAAATGAAAGTTTTAGAAGGAGAAAAACTGATAAGGGGTATTAATTTTAGAGACTTCAGACAATTTGGGGGAATTAGAGAGATTAGAATCAAAAATACAATGTATGAAGGTGGGTAATAGCAAATGCAGACCATCTTTGAGAAGTCTCTCTTGGAGCATCAAAGGAAGCTGTTAGCAATAGTGAAGGTTACTGAAAGCTATCTCAGAAATGGTCAAGGAAGTCTCTAGAGGTGCCTGAAAGTAAAAAGTATGAGTGCAGAGAAAAACTGTAAATACCCCGGAGAAGGGCAGAGGAGAGGTAAATAGAATTAAGTGGAAGACAAGTATGAATGTCATTATTATAATTGGAAGTTTCTGAAATGCCTGGGAAACAAAAAGAATTCAGTGCATCATATCCAAGCATTTCGGAGGGAGGCGAGGAGAAGGGCTTGGGGAACCTGTACCTCAATTCTATCAGTGAAACTCACAGAATCATCACAAGGCGGCACGGTGACTGACAACCACGCTGATACCTCCACTTCGAGGTAAACTCCATCAATCTTCGTAAGCTTCTGTTAGATAGCCGACAGTGAATAATCCACTAATAGCTCCCCTTTGCCACCAGGAGGTGCTCTCGGACCACAACTGAATTATGAATGTTGAGCCGAAAGACGCGGTTGCAGCTTGGTGTGGACTGGGAAGACACCGTCCCACCCCCAAACAAGAATTTTCTTTGGGTCTAGAAACCAACTATTTCTTTGGCTTACCCAAGGACCGGAATCTAGGAACCAAGTATTTCTTCGGCTTTTTCACGGACCAGGAACTTTGATGGACACACGATCAGAGCGTACGCGCTTACTACAGAGAAAACCAGCCCCGTTATATAGCTTGGGTAGAAATGCCTCTTAAATCTACGCTTGCTCTGCCACAGATCATCTTTTTGCTCCTTGATTTTGTTTCTTCAATAATGAAGAAAAAATTAAAATTGTTGTAAGAGCCTCGGGGGAGAGGACGAGGTTCGCTTAAAATATGGCGCGCCTATATATATCTGAAATAGTGCCCCTGCTGCCATAGAAACTGACACGCCTGCTAAGAAAAGCCCATTAGGAGACCCATTGAGATAACCCTTTGTCATCAGCATCCCCCTCCCCGGGTGGCCCAATAGCACAATCCATTGTGAGGGTTAGTGACTCTTCCCATTTTACCAAGACAGTGGTTGCGTCCTGAGCCTTTCTGACGCTTAAACCGCGACCCCCTCCCAGGGCGGTAATTGGCTGTTCGAGGCTGGGGGCGGGCCGACATACGCCCTGCAGTGCCGTCACCAGTTCCCCCCTCCCACCTGGGTGTTGGGCGGCTATTTGTGTGCGGACGCGGGATTGGTCGGTCGCCTCCCGCGAGGGGTTGGGGAGGGGGGTAGTGCGCACTCGCGCGTGCGTGAGCTGGCGCGCGAGAACGGGCCCGGTCGCGCCGAGGCTCGAGCGGCCGTCGCCATTTTGTAAGGTTCTCTCTGACGCGGGAGCCGCCGCCAACACCGCCGCTACCCGGAGGTACGAGGTTGTGTTGGGGATGTGCGGGGAGCCCGCGGGCGGGCTGAGCCAGGCTTCCCGTGGACGGGGATGGCCGAGGGACTTGGTTGTTCACCCTGCTGCCGAAGGTCCTGAGAAGATGAGAGGAGGCGGGACCTGGTCTCCAGAGGGGGCGGGGCAGGGGTCGGGCTGAGTCTTTGTTGGGGTGAAGGAACCGAAGGTTGGGCTGTGAGGAGGAGAGGGGTCCGGGTTTGAGGCCAAAGAAGCGTTTTTATTCTTAAGAGTATTTTGGAAAGTGACACCGCAGCGTGGATAGGTATACAGATTTCCCTCCAAAATTGCGTTACCACGTACACGCTGAGGTTTCTTGCCTCCTGCTTGGGCTTTTCTTTTTCCTTTCTGTTCAGAGACATGAAACAGCTAACCCTGTTACTTAAATGCGCCTCATTTTAAGGAGACCATGTTGTGCGTGCAGACCTCCGACCTCTTGTTGGCACGCCACAGTCTTTAAGAACAAACCTTTCTTCCTCTGTCGAGGAGGAGGAATGGACGTATGTGGGAAGGTTTTGAAGGTGCCAAGAACTTTGGACGCTTAAGCTCAAATGATGCAGTGCATTGAAATTTCCCCCACTTCACCCTGACTTTGGAAGGCTTGCTTATTCTTTTTCAGGCTCTTGTCAGAATGGTGAAGCTGTTCATTGGAAACCTGCCCCGGGAGGCCACAGAGCAAGAGATCCGCTCACTCTTTGAGCAGTATGGGAAGGTGCTGGAATGTGACATCATTAAGAACTATGGTTTTGTGCACATAGAGGACAAGACAGCGGCGGAGGATGCCATCCGTAACCTGCACCACTACAAGCTTCACGGGGTAAACATCAACGTGGAAGCCAGCAAGAACAAGAGCAAAGCTTCAACCAAGTTACATGTGGGCAACATCAGCCCCACCTGTACCAACCAAGAGCTTCGGGCCAAATTTGAAGAATATGGTCCAGTCATCGAATGTGACATCGTGAAAGATTATGCCTTTGTACACATGGAGCGGGCCGAAGATGCAGTGGAGGCCATCAGGGGCCTTGACAACACAGAGTTTCAAGGTGAACTGCTCTGGGGCCTGGGTGGCAGAGTTCAGTGGGAGTGTAGCTCCAAACAGAGGCAAGAACACAAGACCTTGGGGCTGCCAGGGTAGTCTCTTCCAATCTCTTTTATTTAGCTCAGAACAGTAGATTGTGTTTTATCATTTTTAAGTATAATTTACTCTTGGGAAAGCAAACAGTTCCCATTTCAGATGTGCTGAGATATTCCTCAACAACTGCAGGATCAGAAACTGGGTTGCTCTGTCCTGTGGTCTTCATTCATTGATCTGAGTGCTAACTTGCCTGGGTAAATGGGTATTTCCTGGAAGAAGGGGAGATAGACATCTGTGGCTTCCCAAATAAGTCTTTTATTTGATGTTTTAAAAGCTTAGAATTTATGGTCTATTCCCTTGGGGAACAGGTAGTGGCAGGAAAAAAGGTACCTTGAGAAAGCCATGAGTATTACAAATCTGGATGATAAACCTGGATTTGGGGGCGTACCTTTTGGGTACTCAAATTTGTTAAGTTTGTGGACAGTACAAGCAGAGCCAAAAAAGAAAAAATGTCATGGACTATCCTCTAATAACTGTTATTATTTGTGAGGCAGGGAAAAAAGAAAAATTTCTAAAAATTCAAGATTGCATAGGAATGATGGTCTTCTCATCAGATTCCATTAAGGGCATCATGGAGCATATCATATTGTTTAAACCGATAATAAAGGTACCTGTGTTCTCATGTTCCTATAGGAAGTTGAAAACTAGCACTGTGCTGATCTGGTAGCCACTAAATTTATGTTAATTTAAATTAAAATTTAAAATTCACATTTTCATTTATACTGTGTACTTTTCAAGCACTCAGTTCTAAAAGTAATGGCTACTATTTAGCACACATAGAACATTTCCATTATCATAGAAAGTTCTGTTGGATAAACACTGTCTGCAAGATTTTTGTTAACAATGTGTTAGACCACACTTTTCTCCTTCCTAAGTCAACACCCTTTTTTGTTCTGAGTGCCACTAAAAAAGTTGTTGAGGATTTAGACCAGCCTTGGTGGTACACATCTCTAATCCTAGCACTCTGGTAGGCTGAGGGAGGAGAATGGCAAGTTTGGGCCTAGCCTGGCAATTTAGCAATTTAGTGTAAAACCTTGTCTCAAAGTAAAAAGGGAGGGGGCGTAGCTCAGTCTGAATGCCCACGCTTCAATCTCTACTACCAAAGAGGGGGGAAAAAATACTTAAAGGCCCTTCCTCTGCTAAGCCTAGAAAACAGAATAAAAAGAAATAATGAGAAAAAGAAAGAAGTTCAACAGAGAAGGGTAAGAAAGTGTACGAATAGTGGAGACTGATGGAAGAGCACCATCAAGTATCTATGCCTTTAGCCAGTGATATTCTGGTCTTTAGCTGTTCTTTAAAGCAGAGATCATAAAAGTTGTAGGTACGTGCTACCGTTAACTAGAAAGTAAACAAGTGTTTTAACCTCTCAGTGCTTCATTTTACCCACTATGGACTTAGTGATCCCTGCCATACTTCCCTCACAGGATGGTAGTAAAACGAGTGAAGTAATGGACAGTAAAGTGTTTTGAAAATAAAAGCAACGTATGATGAAAGGAGAATGCTATTTGTGGCCACTATTCCTGTTCTGGTTAGGAAATTTGGGTGGTTTTTTTTTTTTTTTTTTTTTTTTTTGGTACCGGGGATCGAACTCATGACCTCGCGCTTGCCAGGCAGGCACTTAAGCCACTGAGCTAAATCCTCAGCCGTTTGTTTTATTTTTTAAGGGTACTGAGGATTCAGCTGTGGGCCTTTGCACTGTACTACATCTCCAGACCTTTTTTTATTTAGAAATAGGCTTACTAAATCATAAAGTTGCCTAGGAGGAGATGGAATTTATGATCCTCCTGTTTAGCCTCCAGAGTCCTGGAATTACAGCTATGCATGTCCACACCCAGTTTAGAAAGTTTTTTAAAATGTAATAATTAACCTCTTTTGATTTATTTACTTTTAAAATTTCTAGTTTTTAAATATAATTTTGAAATGCCTGTGTACACCAGCTTTAAAAGTTATTTTCATTTGATGTGGAAGGAGATCATTGGTGGATAGTGGAGGGTAAGAAAGAAAGGTTCTTTCTTGACAGGTAACAAAATGTAAAAGGTAAAACTCAGCTACAAACTCTGAAGAGATACTCTATTAGTGTACTTCTCTATACCTTTTTTTGTGATTGTTTTGTTTTTGCTCTTTGTTCTTTGTTGGAGTTTTTTGTTTGTTTGTTTTGTTTATTTGCTTTTCAGTACTGAGGATTGAACTCAGAACCTTCACAGTGAGTCCAGGCTGGGGTCAAACTTGCAATCATTTTGCCTCAACCTCCTAGAGCACTGGAATTGTAGATGTTTAATACTATGTTGGGCTCCGCCTTTACCTTTTTAATGTATAACTGAGTAAAATAACAGAAAGGGGCAAAAATATGTTTAAGGGAAGTAAGTTAACCAAGGGACAGTTGGGTTAGGGTGATTGTGAGTTTTTTGTTTCAGTTTTAGGGTTTGTTTCCAATCCCTGGCCGGTTAAGACCCTGTAGGCCTCCAGAGGCCTTGCTGCCCCTAGTTTTGTTTTTTTCTGATCCAGGGGATTGAACACATGGCCTTATACATGCCAAGCACACACTCCACTGAATTATACCTCCAGCCCTAAGGAGTATATATCTCATTTTCAGTGTTAAATGAGAATGCCATTGTGTCTCAGCTTCATTTCCAGCCTTCTCAGGATCTAAACATATGATAGAAGCAAAGGAATTAAGATCCCAAGTTTTGCCACCTCTCAGTGTTTTAATACTCTCTTCTGTTCCAGCTTTCAAAAGAGAATACTTTTTAGTGGGCTAGTTTTCTGGAAAATTGGCAGAAAAAAAAAATTGGCAGAGTTCAATAACTTGGAGGTTACTGAATGCTTTCACTTGTCTACATGTAGCTTGCTAAAATTTAATCAGTTTCTAGTTTTCTTTCCCTGGTTTCTAAAGGTACTAGAGGAGCACAGTACTTTTCAATTATAAGAACTTTAGGAGAGCTGGTTGTGGCATGTCTGTAATCTCAGCACTCAGGAGGCTCAGGCTGGAGGCTCTCAAGTTCAAGATCAGCTTGGGCTACACAGGGAGACCCTGTCTCAACCAAACCTTAGAAGACTTAAAGAAGCCTGGTTGTAACTTTCGGAGTGATTGTTAAACAAAACAAAAACACCTATCACCTGTAGCAGGTCTTTTTAGTTATAGGTAAAAGGCTTTGTTTTTGTTTTTATTGGCATCCTTTTCATAACTATACAGAGGTAGATTTAGTAATTTATAAATTTATAGTTTTTCTCCATCTAAATAAAGGAATGAAGATTTTTAGTATTAGAAACATCAAGGTAAAATTATTAGATTTTGTTTCTCTAAAAAAAGAACCCAGATTCTATGAAAGTAGAGTATTAAGTTTAATTGAATTTTCTTACAAATATTGGATTGAGAACTTTTTAAATTGATATGGTTACTGTCAGAATTGGAGCACAGTTTCTGTCTATCACATACCTTTCTCTTTTTTTTTTTTTTTTTTTTGAAACAGGATTTTGCCATGTAGTATAGACTGGCCTTGAACGTGCTTATGTAAGCCAGGCTGGCCTTGAACTCCTGCCTCAGCCTTAGGAGTCCTGGGATTACAGGTGTGTGCCACCACACCTGACTGGCTGTCACATATCTTAATGTCATCATGCATGTTTGTAAGCCATGTAGCTTCTAATTCTCTAGTCTACAGAAAACTACATTTGAGATATACATGTAGGCAGAAGCTGGGCATGGTAATCCCAGCACTTGGGAAGCTGAGACAGGAGGATCACCATGAGTTGGAGGCCAGACCAGGCTACATAGCTATCTCTAATTGCTTTTGTTTGTTTTGTCTTTTTGAGACAGGGTCTCGCTAGGCAGTTCAAGCTAGCCATGAGCTCACTTTGTAGCCCAGACTGGTCTCAGTCTTCCTGCCTTGTTCTCCCAAGTGCTGAGGTTACAGGCATGTGCTGCCACTCCTGGCTTAAACTAATTTTTGAAGATTGGGAGTATTTAAATACCTAAGAACAGTGGGATTGGTGACTGTCTTCAGATAGTTACTGCTGTTTGCTCTTGATGCTTATCAGTGTGATGGTGTATCCTATATACCTGCGGGTCAAAAATTTGAGCATCTTTGTTTCTGCTAAAGACTTAAACCTAAGGCAGAGCTGGATGTGGTAGCTCACTCACGTAATCCTAGCAGACAATCCCTGTGAGTTCAAGGCCAGCCTAGGCTACATAGTAGTGAGTTCAGGGCCAGCCTGAACTGCATATTAAAACCCTGTATCAAAAGAAAAACTTGAAGGTGAGAAGTATTGCAAACTAGGTAAGGCATTTAGACATTAAGTAGAACTGACTTAGAGTAAAGTGATGTAACCCCACTAACTTGCCACCCTCTGAGCATCAGTGCATGGTGGTACGCTTGCTGCCATCCTGAACTGGGCTGCTTCCAACGGGATAGTGAAGCATGGGGCTTTTGTTGCACAGCTAGTAAATGGTCTGCTGAAAAGAGCAACTTGCTAATGGTGGATGGAAGATTTGTTCTCAGTAGCCTTTAAGAGAGTGGTGACAAGTCCTTGTTCTCTCTGTCTGTACCAACTGCCTTTTGGCTACTATTTAAAGAAGCATTGACTTAATCTGCAGAGTCTTAGTAGTTTGGTACTAAATTACCACCAGGACTACTCCTTTTTCCTAAACTGTTTTGAAAGATTTTGGATGCTTTCATCAGTCAGGGTTCTGGGGTTACACAAGCCCTAAGCAGAGATTGTTTCTTCTCTCAGCTGTTTTTTAGTGCTGGTCATTTCCCAAAAGCATGGATAGGCCATTAGGTAAATGTTGTCTTAAGTAGAGAATCCCCTGTAAAGAATTGTATGCTATGTGGTAGTATGAAATAGTGATGGTTCTGTTACATAGGAATATACTGTCCCTAAGAAGCTGGTACTGTTCCAAGAGCTTTCTAGTTCTTGTTAATAGACATTGGTTAAATAGTAGTTTTTCTTTGCATAAAAAAGTATGTGTGGGAGCTGGGCAAGGTGGCATATGCCTGTAGTCCCAGCACTTGGGAGGCTGAGGCAGGAGATTCGCCATGAGTTTCAGGCCAGTCTGAACTACATAGTGAAACCCTGTCTCAAAAAATCAAAAACCAAAGGGAGAGGGGGAAGTGTTGGCTGTCTCTGAGCATGATGTAGGTTTTTCTAGCTCTGATCTGAATTGAAACTTCATTTCAGCTACGTTTTTGGAGGAGATTGCTGAAATAGTGCTACAGGAGTATGTGTATTTTTGTGTATCTTGTGTTTACTTTTTATTTGGGGGAAAATGTCAGTGAAGCCAGGGGTGGTGGTACATGCCTATAATCCCACCATTCAAGAGGCTGAGGGAGGAGGATTTTGAGTTCAAGGCCAGCCTGGACTGCATAGTGAAAGACTGTCCCAAAACCCCTTTTCCCCAAAAAGAAAAGAATGTCAATGGGTTATAACAAATCTTCTCAAATCTGTTTCCTTAAGGCAAAAGAATGCATGTGCAGTTGTCTACCAGCCGGCTTCGGACTGCTCCTGGAATGGGAGACCAGAGTGGCTGCTATCGGTGTGGCAAAGAGGGACACTGGTCCAAAGAGTGCCCAGTAGACCGTACAGGGCGTGTGGCAGACTTTACTGAGCAGTACAATGAACAGTATGGAGCAGTACGCACACCCTACACCATGGGCTACGGGGAATCTATGTATTACAATGATGCATATGGAGCACTCGATTACTATAAGCGCTACCGGGTCCGCTCTTACGAAGCGGTGGCAGCAGCTGCTGCAGCTTCTGCATACAACTATGCAGACCAGACCATGTCTCACCTGCCTCAAGTCCAGAGCTCAGCTGTGACCAGTCACCTCAACTCCACTTCTGTGGATCCCTATGACAGACACCTGTTACCGAACTCTGGTGCTGCTGCCACCTCAGCTGCTATGGCTGCTGCTGCCGCCACTTCTTCCTCCTACTATGGAAGGGACAGGAGCCCTCTGCGTCGTGCTGCAGCAGTGCTCCCCACAGTTGGAGAGGGCTACGGTTATGGGCCAGAGAGTGAGCTGTCTCAGGCTTCAGCTGCACGGAATTCCCTGTATGACATGGCCCGATATGAGCGGGAGCAGTATGTGGACCGAGCACGTTATTCAGCATTTTAAAAACTGGAGGTGAGAGTGGGGTGGATGTGGTTAGGAGATTCTCTTTAGTTCCTTTGCAAGAGACCTTGCTTCATAGGGGCTAGAGCCCAGCTGTTTGCTGTTGGAAGAATATCCAGGAAGTACAAATTACATGTTAAGTTTTCAGTATTTTTCTACCTTGGGTCATGGATTCATTTGGCCTTTTGAGGATTCATTTGGCCTTTTGAGGTTTTAGTGTGTGGCTCCAACATGTTCCTTCTGAGGGCACAACAAACTCATTTTGCTAGAGAAAATAATAAGTTGAAAATAAATTTGGGTTACAGAAAATAGTGTAAGAGAACTAATATTTATTAGATAGCTCCTGTGTATTTTCAGGCTGGGGATTTAGCTCAGCAGGTCAAGTGCTTGCCTGGTAAGCATGAGGTTATGAGTTTGCTCCCCAGTACCAAAAAAAAAAAGACTATTAAGAAGATGTATTTTCAGCTGGGGATTTGCAGTGCCTGCTTTGCAAGTGTGAGGTTGTGAGTTCGACCCCCGGTACCAAAAAAAAAAAAAAAAAAAACCATAATGGATAGCACAGTGAGAACATAAACTTAAGCCTTTCAGTTTGCTAATAGAACTAATATTGGATCATTAGCCTTCATTATATGTGAAGCTTTTCAAATGGCACATTGGCAAACGAGGTGAAGTACTACACATGTTAAGTTGTAAGATACTTGTTTGAATGCTTAATGGTTTGATGCTGTCCCATACAGTCTTTTTCTTACTCAGATCTACAGCATTTATTTTATATGGACATTTAGCCCATGTAGCCTGCGATATACTTGTGTTTCTTTCAGCAATTTTTGTTTTTTAGAGAGGAACACTTAAGAAATTATTAGATAAAGTGGTAATTTTCTGATGTGCATGAAAACCCATAGGTGGGGCCAGGGATTTAGCTCAGTGGCTTAAGCGCCTGCCTGGCAAGCGCGAGGTCATGAGTTCGATCCCCGTACCAAAAAAGAAAAAAGAAAACCCATAGGTGGTGACTGTGAAAATGTAGTCTCCCTTTGTCAGGAAATGTGCATCAAAGATGCTGGAATGGCAGCAGTAATTAGCATCTATTTCACGAGTAGAATTGGCATCGTGACAACTTTATATTATGACTCCTTGTGGTTTGAAAGTGAGCATCACTCAAGTTGGAGCCCCTAGAGTAAGATTAACCTGAGCCAACCACTAAACTTTTAAGGTTCCTGACTCCCCACCCCACCCCCCACTACTGGTATATTTGTAGAACAAAGTTACAGGAATTTGCTCTTTTTTGTGAAGTAAGGAGTAAATATGGCATGAAGAGTTATATCCTACATGACCATGTCAATCAGACTTTGGGTATTCTTAGACCATTGTACAGCAATATGTATTCATGTGTGTTAGGCAAATAATTCTACAACCATTAATTTTACCAGCTGGATCTACCATGAAGTGAGATGCCTCTGAAGTTGGGTACTGGTCTATTAAATAATTTGTTTTCCTTAATAGTGTTTCTGAATTAAATATTAACTTTGCAGTCTTTAAAGGGTTTTGCTAGGGCATTTTAAAAATAAATTTTAACTGGGAGGCAAGTGGTTGTTCAACTAACCTCTTTTTAGTGATGACTTTTAAAGAAACTTACCTTCCAGGTGTGAACCTCAAATGGACTGAATAACCCTGAGTTGGTTGCAGTCCCAGGAGCCTGATGTTAATGAGGCTGCCAGGATGAAATACAACACAACTGGTGGGGATCCAAATTCGGGTCTCACCTTAGCAGAACTGATCAAGAACGTCACAACTTTTGAAGTCGATTGGCACAGATCAAGACCAAGATTTGGCCCTTTGTCTGTAATAAGTAGAGGAACTTGGTGTGAGTTAACTTTTTTTTTCACCCAGCCATTGGTGTCTGGAGTTTCCATCATCGATGGAAGAATTAGAGAATTCTAGCAGTGATTTATTTCTTCTTTGAGTTGGCAAGAGAGCTTTGGTCAGTTTAGGGAACTATTGGAACTGTGGTTCTAAATCTGTGACAGTGTGACATAATGTATTAGAAATAAGTGAATAACTGACCACTCCTTGAGACTCTGACCGTCATTTTTGGAAGCTTGTTTATGTGGAAGATTAAAATGAAACACTTAGAATGATAATAGTTTGGCTGGGCATGGTGGCGCATACCTCTAGTTCCAGGTATTCAGGAGGCTTATGGATCACTTAAGCCCAGCAGTTGGGGCCAGCCTAGGCATCTTTACCAAAAATAAAAGAGCAATTGGCGATATGAATTTGAAATCTCAACATCTGTTTTTCCTAGACCTAAAAATTAAATTTTAGATCTTGATGTTATGTCTCTGCCCTTTTTTGATGAAACACCTATTCCAGGTTATTTTGCTTAAAAGATAAGTGTCAGCTGAGCATGGTAGCACAGGCCTGTAATCCTGCCACTAAGGGAGGCTGGGCCAGGAGGATTGCAAATTCAAGGCCATCCTAGGCAACTTTGAGATCCTTGTTTCAAAATAATAAAAGGGCTGGGGGTGTAGTTCATTGTTAAGGCCCTGGGTTGAATTCCCAGAGAAACTTTAATTTCAATTCACAGAAAAACTTTAAAAAGGATTAAGAAAATGAGAGCGTTGAATTGATCACCAACACAGCAGTCTTCCAGCTAGATTGCATCTTGCCCTATATATGGCTAAAAGTAGATTTGTGTGTATATATATAGCAATTAATAGACACTTAGGTAATGTTGCAGGATGTCAGTTTGATGTAGTCTGACTTGGTGTTGTTCTGTTCTTTTTCTTCCCCCCCTGGAATACAGGACGGGACCAGGGCCCTTGTACTCGGAGCCAGGCTGCTGTCCAGGCATTGTGTAAGCCTCTTGTGTTGTGCTCTCTTTCAGGTAGGATAATTGCGGACTGAACCCTCGGGCTGCGGTCATATATGAGAACTTGCTCCGCGCGGTCCCTTTTGCCGGGATGTTTCCATTGCTTCATGTTTCAGTAAACAAAGGAGTTTGTGACCAACTATGTTTTCTTTCTTAATTTAATTTTTGACTTTTCTTTCCTTCTGATACTAGTGTCTGTAGCCTTTCAATCTGTTCCTTATATTCTCAGCCTCTGAGCAGCCCTAGGTAAGGATTATGCTGACATCCCTTTTCCTGTACAGTGGAATCCCTCTTATCTTGCTTTTCCTTAGGAGTTGAACCCTTCTCCCTGCAGCATCTCCTTTCCCTTTAAAATGACCATGTAGTGGCAAGCAGCCTTCTCTCTGTTAGCTCTGGACTCTAACATTGAAGCTACTTTTCTGAAATTGCTAGGTCCATTGGGGGTTTTGTTGTTATTTTGTTTGTTTCGTTTTTTGTCTGACCTGTGATCGTGATACAGCATTAGCTGAAATTTAGCCTTGTTTTCTCCGCTCCCACTTTTTTTTTATTTTTTTTTGACAAATAAACATTTCTAACACTTTACCTTCTGTGTGCATGATTGTTTTTACTATCAGTCTTTTTTAGTTCTTTCCCAGTTATCCTCAAGCTACAAAATTCAAATGAATGGACATCTTAAAATTTAGATACAGAAGGAAGGATTCAAGTGTGAGTAATGCAGGTTTCAGAAATAAGTACTGTAATGGCTAAGAAGCTGGTCAGAATCTTGATACACTATACCTGGTGGTCAGGCTTTTTTCTAACTAACTGGAGCTGTTCTTTCATTGTAAAGCCAGCAAACCCCGGTTAGTAGAGAAACCCCACAGGAAGCCTAAGATCAGGAAAAGGCTGGACCACAACTTTTTTTTTCTTTTTTAAATTGTGGGGCAGGGGAGTATCTCAGTATATAGTTTTGGCTGATCATGAACTGAACTCGCCATGTAACCTCAAACTCCCAAGTATTAGAAATGCAGTGAACCATACCATTTCTTAAGGACCTAACTGGCTGACTCAATTTGACCTTACAGTTTGGTGGACCAATATAAACAGTGTACATTCGAAGTCTACTTTGCATCCTTCCCCAATGTTTGTATTTGAGAAGGTAGCTTAAACTCACCATGTAGCCCAGGATGGCCGGGAACTCAGTTCTTGCCTCAGCCCACCACGGCTAGCCTTATCTTTTTTTTTACCTTTTAAAATAATTAAGGGGCAAGGGGACCTAGCTTAGCTGTATAGCACACAGTCCTAGATTCAGTGCCCAGCAGCGGCACAGTGCCTATCTGGCAAGCACAAAGTCCTGAATTTGATTTTGGGTACCCACCTCCAAAAAATGCCCAGCATGCTCAAAAAGTACTTTTATATATGTTCATATACAATCATTAAATTTATTTAGGAGCTATTGCAAGTTCTTTTTTCCCTAGATGTTAAAACTTCTGCTAGATTGAAATACTCTGGCTAAAAGAGTAAGATGGTTTTTACAGGTTTAAAAAAGGGAAGTTATACTTGGAACAGAAAAGCAATTACAGTTAACGATTAGCAGTGGACATTATGAAATAAAGTATGTCTCCTAGTTTTTGTTTTTGTTTTTTAAGAAAATAGACACTTAGTCCCCATGTATCCTGTAAGTTCTGCTCAGCTACCCAGGAGGCAAGACAGAAGGATCACAAGTTCAAGGACAGCCTGGGCAATTTAGCAAGACCCTTTCTCAAAATGGAATGAAGCTGTAACTCAGTGATAAGAATGCTTGCCTAGCATGTGTAAGGCCTACTTTTATCTCCAATTCCACAAAAACCTTGATATTAAAGAGTTCAGAGAGATGGGCAATATATACAATCCTAAAATAGTTTTTCTTCGGGTTTGGGGTATAGTTCAGTAGCAGCTCTTGCCTAGCATTCTTGAAGCCCTAGGTTCAATTCCCAGTACTGAAAAACAAAAGGGTGGGGGGGGTTCTTCATGGCTTAAAATTGAAACTTTACAAGTATTTCTTAAAACTGTAGTAGCTGGGCGTAGTGGTACATAACTGTAATCTCAGCACTCTGGGAGGCTGAGGCAAAAAGATTGTAAGTTTGAGCCCACCTTGGCAAATTTAGTAAGATCCTCAAAATTACAGGGGAGGGCCAGGGATTTAGCTCAGCAGCATAAGCATCTGTTTGGCAAGCGCCATCCCCAGTACTCAAAAAAAAAAAAAGATTCGTTTTAATGCTAGGGATATAGTTTAGCAGCAAAGCACCTGCCTGGCAAGCGCAAGGTCATGAGTTCAACCCCCAGTACAAAAAAAAAAAATTACAGGAGGGTGCTGGGGACTGTAGCTCAGTGCAAAGGCCCTGGGTTCAATATCCAGCAAACCCACTTTCCCCAACAGACCTGTATCAGTAGCCTATAGAGAAACAGTAAATGTTTGTGAAGGATGTTGAAGACTGATGTTCCTGGCCTGGTTTGAGGGGGAGAGGTTACACAGCAAGCCTTTTACCTCCATAAATTTCCTTTTGAGCAGCTGCTATTTGGGGCAGGGTTCTGGGCACATACCCAAGCAAGGTCCAGCAGTAGATGTACAAGGGAAAGTAAACCCTAGCCTGATTGAGCTATCACTGCTAGGAGAAAGCCAGATTCACCTAGGTGATATGGAAGAATTCCATGGGTGCTTGGGCCACACCTCCCCTAGGCTGCTGGGGGTGGCATAGGTACTGAGCTCTACCTCAGCATGGCAAAAGCTCCAGCTGTGAAAGCTGTATCTCTGCCTTTCAGGGCTGAGGCAGCCTCCATCCTACTCTCTTCATTTTAAGCCACACAGTGGAGCTATAGTAGGCCCTCATGATGGCAGAAAACAGTTGGATGCCTGCAAGATGGTTTAGCAAAGGGAAGCAATTTTCCCAAGGTGGGCTTCCTGGTTTTATAGATTTGGAAGAAGAAAAAAGGAAATAAACCATGTTTCTGGGAAGAGATGTCAGCAGAATCAGTCTTAGCATGTTTGAGTGAGAGGTCTGTGCTCTATTGCCAAGAAGAACTGAAGCATAGGAAATCGCAGAATCAGCTCCAAGAACCCACAGAGGAAGAGCAAAAGATGTGGTGCAGTGAATCCTATCAGTAATGCTAGAGCCAGGCATAGTGGCACACACCTGTAACCCCAGCACTCAGGAGGCTGAGACAGGAGGACTGCTGTGAGTTCAACACCAGCCTCAGCTACAAAGTGAGTTCAAGGCCAGTCTGAGCTACCTAGCAAGACCTAGTCTCAAAAACCCAAAAATAAAATGTGCAGAGAATGTGAGGATCCAGGTCAAATAAAAAGTGCACATCCATCATTTCCACTAATCTATAAAAACCCAGCAAGCAGCATGGTTAGCCCTCCCAGTAATTAAGGTAACTGAGGTTTAGAGAGGTTAAATGTTTTGTGCCCCAAGTAGTGAAAAATAAAACACCCCTGATTCCTGATACTTGTTCACTAGAACACTGCAGGTAGAAACCACTTCCAGTGAATAGCTGGCAAAAGGACCCACAGCCCTGAGGGATCACATCCATCCAAGGTGGAAAAAAAGTTTTCAAATTCTTCATACAGCAAGGTGAACTAGGCTGCCAGGATCTGGCTGACCCTTGGCACTAGCATCAGAAGCTAGTGTCAAGCAGGACAGTAGCTGTGACAGGAAAGTGGCCAACAAAAGGGTCATTTCCTGTACTGCTGGCACCGCTGTCCCCTCCACCTTGGGAATAGCCAGTGCACTTCAGTGGCCACGTTCATGATTATAACTCACGCACATGAGGTTAGTTTACCTGGGTATGGCCACACTCCTAAATACTCCTGAACCACACTGCAGTCAATGGAAGAGAGTTCAATCAACAACTCTGCCATCCAGGCAAGGCAAATTCCATGTGTGCTCATCTCTTCTAGACCTTGGGAGTGTCAGCAAAGCTTTATTTTCCACCTTTCCCCACTGATGAACTGGTGATGGTCTTGGTCCTGCCTGAAAGCCAGAGCCCAAGCACACCTGGCCTGGGAGGGAGCTGTGCTGAGCCTACTCACTGTTAAGTCAGGGCTTTGCAGGGGGAAGCCAAGACCCAGTCTTCTTATGGTCTTGGGCATATTTAACAACCTCTCTAAGCTAGCTTCTTGCTGTATTGAATAAGACACCTTTTTCTGGGCTATCTGGAGCAGTAAAGCACTCCATAAATGTTGGCTACATTACAGACTGCTAGGCTCTAGAAAGTGCCTCACCAACTGAGGCAGATCCTCAAATACACTAATCCATGCTGACAGCTATGAAGGAGAAGGAACATAAGGCCCAGTGGGACTGAAAGAAGGTAAGCAAGAAGAGCTACCAGTAAGGCTGGGGATTTAGCTCAGTGGCATAAGCGCCTGCCTGGCAAGTGCGAGGTTGTGAGTTCGATCCCCAGTACCGCAAAAAAAAAAGAGCTACCAGCACTTCCAACTACTGTGAGGGACTGACATCTCAATGCTATAGGCCTTTCTAAGTACAGATATACTGCCATCATCTCTTGTTCTAGATGGCTGAACTCTGAACTGATGGTGCATCCATGGAACCTCTGGTGCCCACTACACACTCTGGCCCTGGGCTGAACTCGTTTCTTTCTTTTGCAGTACTAGGGATTGAACCCAGGGCTTCACACAGCACTCTACCACTGAGCTACACCCAGCTTTCTGAGATAGGGTCACAATACACTACCCATTAAATGTGTTTCAGACACTGTTTCCAGTATAAGAGTATATATTAGGCAAGGAATTTCTTTCTCTACCATTTGTAATTCTGTGAGAATATTTTTTAAAATGTGTAAATGTGGCTGAGCATGGTGGTGCATATCTGTAATCCCAAGACTCGGGATGCTGAGGCTGGAGGATCGCCACAGGGTCTAAGGCCAGCCTGCTGGACCATATAGTTCAAGACCAGCCTCAGCCTGCACTACACAAGCAAGATCCTGTCTCAAAAAACAAGCGTAATAAAGAAATTAGAGTACCACAAAATATACAAATGGGTACAATAGTGATGAACATGACAGGGTGCTTCTACTTAGCAACAGGTGGTATGGGACAGCCTTCTGATGCTTGTCCTTGAAGCAAATCAAATATCTGAAGGATTTTAGAGGATGCCGTTTGGGGGGGGGGTCACCCTAAAATATCTAGATGAAAAGGTAGAGCACTACAGGTAAAAGGGGCTCTGAAGCTCATGAAGAGTTTAGTATAAGAAGGCTTTGAGAAGAGGGACAGCATTAGGAAAGCATGGGTGTGGGGTGAGCTGATGGGTGTGTAGCGGAGAAGATGGGCACTTTAGGGCCTTTTAGTCCAAGGTAAAGGATGAGCAACTTTCTAACAGAAGTTGCTAAAAGGTTCTTAGGATCAGAGGGACCATCTAATTTATATCTGACAAGATCATTCTAGCTACTGAACAGAGACCGAGTTTAAAAGGTAAAAGGAAAAGAAAGATCAGGAAAAGACAATTACAGTAGTCCTAGTGGAAAGAGGCTAGTCAGGGACCATGGTGGTGGCAAAGACATAGACTTGATATATACTAAAGCTGGTATGTGGCACACACTTGTAATATCAGCACTTAGGTTAGCTGAGGCAGGAGGAGTCGATCACAAATTTGAACTCAGCCTGGGCAACTAAGCTATTTACAGAGATCTAGCCTCAAAATAATTTTTAAAAGGGCTGGGGATGTAGTTAAATGTTAAGGCCCTGGTTTCAATCTCCAGTGCCACCATCAACACTCTGAATAAATGATGAGAGAAACCTGGCATGGTGCTAGTCACCTGTAATCCCAGCACTAAGGAGGCAGAGGCAGAAAGATCACCTGGAGTTTAATACCCTGGGATTTACAGTAAATTCAAGGCCAGTCTGAACTACATAATGAGACCCTTGCTCCAAAAATCAAACAAAAACTGCAGAACCAGAACCAAGGATGACTACCAAGCATCTAGCTAGAAGAGGGTAAATGGATGGCAATACCATTTAAAGAGACGGGGAAAAAGTGGTTTTGGAATGGGGATACTTACAGTGAGGGGTATGAAGACAACCAAATATCAAGCAGGACTTTGGACTCTTTTCTTCCTGGTACTAAGACCTTCAGAGTACACCACCCCAGTCTGAGCTACATCACAGACTATTAAGTCTCACTAAGTCAACCAAGTTGCCCTGGCTGATGCCATGGCCTCCTAGAGTGCTGGGATTACAGGCACACCTAGTTGGATATGCAGAAGAGGTTTGCAAACTAGAGATAAAATTTAAGTTTTAACAATGTGGTGGTGCACTTCTACAATCTTAAACTACTCAGGAGGTTACAGCAGGATTATAATAAATTCTGGGCCTGTGTGGGCAACAAAGTAACACCCTGTCTCAAATCTTTAAAAGGATGGAGTGGGAGGACCTAGGTATGTAGTTCAGCACTTTCAGTACCACAAACCCTCTCCCTACCAAAAAAAAAAAAAATAGTATTCACTAGGGACATCTAAAGGGACCAGCTGATAGAAATGCCAGAAGGTTCATATATATACTCAAAAGGTCAGTAAAGTCCCTTTTTTTTTGGCATTTTGAGACAGGCTCTCACTATGTAGCCAAGGCTGGCCTCAAACTCGGTGATCCTCTTGCCTCAGCCTCCTGAGTTAAAGTCTAGTGTTATATGGCTGAAACAGAAGGCAGAAGGCAAAGATAAGAGACAATTATACAGGGCTTACTGGCCCTAGATGGAATTTTACTTCAGCAGTTCAGGTGAGAGGTGATGGTGGTTCTGACTGTGTCATTGATAAAGGTGGAGAAGTAGGACCAAGACTTACTTCCTCATGGATTGGATGTAGTTGTGAACCCCAAAGTTTTTCTTCAGAGTAAGTGAAGGATGGAATTGCCATCGAGACGGGGCATGATGACAAATGGTGTAGGGGTGGTAGAAAGACATTCAGTTTTATGAGCTGTATTTGAAAATTCAGTCAGCCAAGCATGAATGTCAAATGCGCAACAGAACAAGTATGAAGTTCAGGAAAAGAGAGCTTGGCCAGGGGTACAAATTCCAATTTTTATATATAGATGTCACTTGAATTCAGTGGATCACCGAGAGTGCTGAGGGGAGGAACCATGACAAAGATGAAGACCTCAGCTCTGACGCCTCCTATACCAAGAGGTCTGGAGGAAAAGAGGGGAGTAGGTAGGAAAACTAAGAATGCTGTGTCCTGGAAGTTAAAGAAACTGTTTCAAGGAACAGAGTAATTAAGCCAGGAATGGTGGCACACATCTGTAGTCCCTGCACAATGGGAGGTTGAACAGGATTAAAAATTCAAACCCAGCCTGGGCAATTTAGTAACTTAACAAGACCCTGCCTCAAAAAAAGCCTAGGGATGTTGCTCAATATGAATGCCCCAGGTTCACTCCACAGTCCCAAAAAGGGGTGGTGTGGGAAGCAAGAAATGTAATCAACAATGACAAAAGGTCCCACCCAACCCCTTTTCAGTATTGGGAACAAACCCAGGGCCTCATGCAGGTTAAGCAAGATCTCCATCACTGAGCTATATAGCCCTAGTTCCTTTGTTTTTGAGACATGTATATGAAAAGCAGTCTCAGAACTTCCTATCACCATCATTCTGGGAAATCTTCAGCAGGACATCATGTGTTAGAAACTGACAGCACTGAGCAAACTGACTCTAATTTGAAATGCACTTAACATATTCCTGCATTGACTGTCCTATTGGATGGCTTGCACGAGTGATGAAGAAGTAGTACAGTCATGCGTGGGCTGGTCATGTATGTAACACTGGTGGTTCAAGTCACCCAGCAGCAAGACATAGGAATTACAGCCCCATCATAAAATGTGTTAATATCCCCTGGTGCAAACAGGCCTCTCTCTGTAACTCAATCCCCCTACAGTATACTTAGTAATGATGCAACTCTAGGGTAAGGAACCTAGTTCAATTTACCATTCACCCAAGTCAATGCCAACTTTGAGGATACCTGGAAAACCTTTAAGTCAAAGCTACGGAGAGTAACACCAGGGATACGGATGCAGGGATAAGGGTGCAGCTCAGAGTACAGTGCATAGCCTGTGTGAGGCCTCAAGTTCAAAATGTGTGTGTACATACATGAAAGAAAGTGTGGCACAGTGGTGCAGGCCCTAAAATAGCAGCACTCTGGAAGGCAGAAGGAGAACTGCCCCAAGTTCAAGGCCAATCTGGGCTATGTTTCAAGGCCAGACTAAAACATATAGCAAGACCTTTTCTCAAAAAAAAAAAAAAAAAAAAAAAAAAAAAAAAAAGGCAAAAGGTCTACCACCAAATCAAACTCCCAGATCACCACTGTGAGTCCTATGACCTACTCAAAACTAGGCTGGGACAAATCATACGCACCTCTACCTGATTTCCAAGGACAACTATGTGCATACCCATGACTCAGACAGGAATGAACTTATGAAGCAAAATGAAGAGTGGGACTACATCCCGTTCATATGTATATTCTTCACATAACCAACAATGTATAGGTCCAAAGTCCGTTCCTCAGGTGGCTGCTGATCACTGAACTGAATAAATGGTGGAATGCTAAATACCAGTGTATTACGGTATTCATCTTGAAAAACTGACTTTTGAGCTAAATGATGGCAATATAACTTTGTCCACTTATATAGTAAATGGGGCCCCTGATATGCTTGGCCACAAACTTAAAAATAATTTTAAAATAATGTTGAAAAACAGTGAGTTAAATTCAGTCTTTTGAAATGGCCTTTAAAAAATAACTAGAGGGCCAAGGGTTTAGCTCAGCAGTGTAAGTGCCTGCTTGGCAAACATGAGGTCGTGAGTTCAATCCCCAGCACACACACAAAAAAACTGAACCTAGGGTTTTACACATGCTTGGTAAGTATTCAAACACCATGCTACATCCCCAGCCCCTATTTGAGACAGGTCTCAAATAAGTTGCCCAGATGGTCTCAAACTTGTGATTCTCCAGCCGTGGCCTAATTAACTGGGATTATAAGCACGTACCACTATGCTTGTCATCTCACTATCCTTAATTTTCCTTTCAGTGAATCTGTCTGTACATTGTTAGAAGAAAAAGCTTTAGCCAGGTGAGGCAGCACATCCCTGTAACCCCAGCACTTGGGAAACTGAGGCAGGATTGCCATACATTCAAAGGCAGCCTATGCTACATGAGTTCAAGAGCAGCCTGAACTATACAACGAAACCCAGTCTAAAAAGAAAAAAAAAAACATGGAATATAGCATTAATCAAGCCTAGGCAGTGAGTCATGAAAAAACTGCCCTAAGGTAGTCTGTTGCAAGCAGACCAGGTTTCAAAGCAGAAAGCAAAAATGACTTCCTTTGAACCTAGCAATTTAAAAATTATCAGCTCATTTTATAATACAAAAATACAGTCGAGCATGGTGGCATGCACCTGTAGCCCTATCAACCTGGGAAGCTAAGTCAAGAGCACATGCCCAGGTTATCCACTAACAATGTGCCACTTCAAACATTGGGGGTGGGAGGGCTAACTAACAAAGTACATGTACAAATCTTCCAAAATGAAGCCCCATTAATCTAAAATAATCAATAAAAGTGAAAAATTTTCAGGAAAAAAAAATGTATATATACAATGGATTATCCACAAAGGAAATTCTGATTCCAGCTACACTGTGAATGATTCTCCGAGACACTTTTGCAATCTCTTTGTGAAATAAGCCAATCACAAAGAAATACTATACAATTCTGATACTAGTACCCAGAATAGTCAAATTTCTAAAAATACAGTAGACTGGTACTTGCCAAGGGCTGGAGAGAAATAGGTATTACTTAATGGGCATAGAACTTCAGTTTTACAAGATGGATTTTTTTTTTTTTTTTTTTAGTACCAGGAATTGAACTCAGGACTTTGCGCTTGCCAGGACGGCACTTCCACTGCTGAGCTATATCCCCAGTCCATGAATTGTGCACTTTCAAAACTATTTTGAAATTCAGTAACTTAGTCTAAATAACAAAAACTATACCTCGCATAGTACATTTGGTATTAACTATTTTAGACTGACTTAAATATATGCATTGTCTCATTTTTATGTGGAGAATACTTAAAATCTATTAGCAACTTTCAAATAACAATGTTTTAGTCGCCACTTTGTACAATGGATCTACTGAACTTACTCTTCATCTAACTAAAGTAATGTTAGTCAACATTGGCCAGACACTGGCTTTGTCCCTGGTAACCACTATTCTATTTTCTACCTCGTCTTTTTCGGACTCCAAATAAATTGAAACCACGCTGTTGAAATTCTGACTCAGTTAGCAATGTCTCCTGTATTCATACATGTCGCAAGTGACAGGATTTACTTCTTTATAAAGGCTGGGCAGTATTCTACTGCTGAAGTATTGACAGCTAGCTAGACAGATATGCCCATACACATGTATGCGTATACCACATTTCCTTTATCCACTCATGCACAAATGGGTATTTTCTGGTAAACTTAAAAAAGGCCTTTACAGGCCACGCATGGTGGCTCACACCTGTAATTCCAACACCTGGGAGGCTGAAGCAGCAGCACTGCTGAGTTCAAGGCCAACCTGGGCTACATACTGAGTTGAAGGCAGCTTCAACTACATAGTGAAGTCCTGTCTCAAAAAATTCCCAAAAATTGAATTTAAAAAATTTCATGTCTTCACTAACTAGGCATGGTTGCAAATGCTTGTAATCCCAGCATGCTGAGAGGAAGGCAATGTATAGCTCAGCCTAGGCAATTTAGGAGTTCCCTACCTCAAAATTTAAAAAGGGATGATAATGTGGCTCAGTGTTAAGGATCTGGAGTCAATCCCTCATAATGGGGGAGGGGGTGCCATAAGAGAACCACTGAGCATTTAGGGCAGCCTGGGATATACAGCCAGTTTAACAGTCTGAACTATACAGCCCTGCCTCAAAGAATTCATTTTAATCATCCCCTTCTGCGCAAGTTTTTCTACTCCTTTTTTTTTTCGTCTTGCTATATACTTCAGGCTGACCTCGAACTTGCAAATAATGATCCTCTTGCCTCTGCCTTGCAAGGGTTTACAAGTACGTACCACGGTGCCTGGCTTTTGATGTATTTCATCACTATACTCTAAAGCCAGGTATGGTAGTGGACGCCTGTTAATCCCAGCCCTTGGGAAGGCAAAGTTTGAGGCCAAGTAAGGCACTTCTCTTAAAAAACAATTTAAAAAAACCATTCAGAGAAGGAAAACAAAAATTGCTGATCAGAAAATGCATAATGGGCTGCGGATTTGACTCCGTGGCATAAGCGCCTGCCTGGTAAGCACAAGGTCATGAGTTCAACCCCTGGTACCAAAAAAGCATAATATATCCAGCACAGGTTCTCAAATGGAGAAAATCACTGCTTTCTCAAAGGGCTGTTCCAATCTCAACCAAATATGAATTAGAAGGAATCAATCTGGTAGAAACAATAAAAAATGTGAGAAATCATTTAACTGGTTCATTTTCATACCGTATTCCTGAAAGTCTGTCTAGCACAGGTGTTCCACATTTGCCAAGTGAGTGACTGAGAAATAACCTGTGTAGACAAAACCCTACTTTACTGCAGCTTACTGTTGAAACTGGCAGTAAACTACAGCATATCCCTGCAAAGTTGCAGTTCAGAGCTCAGGCCTCAATTGTTCCCAAATTTTTCCTTAGTACATAGTAACTGTTTGCAGAACCCTCAAGTATTTTCCCTGATTTTTTTTTTTGATGAGAAGTTTCAAGTAGCCAACGTCAAAGTGTTACTCTGTTCCCCTTGCTACTGAGTGGTTGCTGCCCTATAACCCATCTCCAGCAGATGCACTAGCATTCCTGCATCACAACAGCTTGTGGTAGGTACTGCTACACAGCATGTACCTATCTCTCTCAACTATTCTTAGTTTTGTTCTTAAGAGTGATGTACCACGATGTCCTGTACTAACACATTATCAATATAGTATTTTATTATAATTACTTAACTGCAGGAAATAGTACAAAGAGGCCTTTTTCTAACCATATCTGAATTAACTGTTTCTCAGTTTGCAGGTGCTCTAGGAATGTAACCCCATGAATTTCAGAGATCATATAGAACCAAACCAAAATAAACCCAACTATAGTTTTGATATACTAAACTCTACCTTGTACCTTGTGGAACCCCCATCCTCACTGTTCAGTGATTGCTAGTCGTTTTTGGCCAGCACCTTAAGGCTGTTACCTTAAGGATAAGCTAGGAAATGCTGATGGGACCATTTGATTGTTTGTTGATGTTTGCAGAACTATACCAACAGGTGGTAAAAGGAATCATAAGGTATTTCTGGCCTACAAAACAGTAAAATGTCCTCTCTGGTTGGAACCACGGCTTTATTTTTCCATATGGCATGAGAGAATGCTAACCTTCCTTCCTCCAAATCCCTCCCTTTCTTAGACCTTTTCCCTAGGGGTAAGTTAGGTTAAGTAAGTTGACTGGTTGGTTGGAATGCTGGTTATAGGAATAGACAATGATTACTTCTCTAACAGAAAAGATCTGTTTCTCAACTGTTAGTAAGCTGTAGTTTGTTTTCTATCAAAAGTGGACCAGCTGGGTGCAGTGGTGTACTCCTGTAATCCCAGTAATCAGGAGGTTGAGGCAGGCGAATCACCACCATGAGTTTACTGGGTCTGGCCTGGAAACCTTGTATCAAAAAAAAAAAAAAAAAAAAAAAAGTGCACCAGTGAGTGGAAGAAGCCTTCACCGGATTAAGGCTGCCTTTTGCCCAGGTTCTTCTCCATAACCTTTATGCTTTGGAAACTACAAGTCCTATCTACAATAAAGAAAATAACTGCAGAGATATTCACCCAAAGCTAAGATTCTTAAACTTTACACCCTCCCCCTTCAAGGCACCAAAAAAAGAACCCAAAAAACAAGCTCAAACAAGAATTCTTTCAAAGCACACATACCCTAAGTTGAAAAACCATTTATTTCACTGGAAAGATAAAAGTGATCCACCTCTAGGTCTAGCCTTTGGGCCAAAAGAAACCCAAGAGCAGTGGTGACTCTCTCACCGAGGTCATTCCCAAATCCAACACTCACTGGAGGCAGGAGGCAGGGAGGAGACAGCGCAGCCCCCACCACAGCTTCTGCATACAATGAGGCCTGCTGGGAAAACAGAACATGAATGGGAAGCTACAGAAGTATTAAACAACAGCAAGAACAGGGTAATGGGCACTAGAAGGAAAAGGAAAGGAGGTCTGAACTTAGCAAGGTAAATTAAGGTCCATGGTTCCTGAGGGACTGAACGCACAGAGCCGAAAACGTCCTGGAGACAGGGTACCAACGAAGGGTGTATTCTCATGCACAACCGCAGCTCGGAATTTCAGCCCACACACATCCCACCTGAAAGAGAGCACAATAAGGGGCTTTACAGCAAAGCTCAAAAGGGCTTTCCTATGTAAAACTTCAAAGAACATCTTTATAAAGCCTGATAATTTGATGCTTCTTTTTAAATTTACTTGTACTCTTCCCCGTATCATTATACTCTCAAAGTTTGAAGGCCAGAGGATTAAGAAGGCTAAACAATCCCAGATTCAGGCCTCTGTACTAAGTAGCAAATCTTTCATGAGAGTAGGCGAAGACCTTACATTGCTCTTGGTGTTAATAGTAGCATTCCCCAGAAAAAGTAATTCTACATCACACTATCATCAGAAAACAGGGAAAGGCTCCAATTAACTCTTGGGAGTAAAAAGGCAATGATATGTTTCAATCTGGGAGTTACTGCCAAGGTCCAAGTTAAAATCTGCTCAAGGTCTTGACAAAAACAGCTGAACTAGTTGTCCAAATGAGTAAGTTGTAAGACCTGAGGACATCCCAATCTGCCTAGGGAAGAAATTAATTTTTCAAAGAAGGTACTGGATGGAGGGCAGGTATAAGGTACAGCAAATTACTCAAGTTTCAGTTTCAGCCCAATTGTGATTTTCTATCCTGTAGGCCTGGGCAAGTCACATAATTCCTACCCTAATT
Source organism: Dolichotis patagonum (assembly GCA_004027295.1). NCBI lineage: Eukaryota > Metazoa > Chordata > Mammalia > Rodentia > Caviidae > Dolichotis > Dolichotis patagonum. The sequence continues at coordinate 216,471 of PVJX010000417.1, forward strand.
AAAAAGATGACAAAGAATTACCTTCACTTTTACTACAGAGTTAAGGGAACAATGGTGAAGTCTGGGACACACTGGAGGTTACTCTAAGGGCTGTGAGAATTAACCCTAAGTACAATAGGAACCTCAAAAACCTAGAGCCCAAAGCTGGCAAGCACTGAAAGAGAATATATTATTCAAATAGAGCCAAATGGATGATGAGGCTCAAAACATTTGGTAGAGGAAAAAGCCAGAGGACTCAAGGTACAGCTGATAGCTCAAGAGCATTAAGTGTCCACAACTAGTGGGAAGATGAAGGGAGTGATCCGCTTATGGCAAAGCTCCCAACCCTGGATTCCAACACTACCAAAGTAAAACTAATACGCGTGACACCTATTATTGTGTATCTTGAGGAAGTCGAGTATGTCAAACAGCACTGTGAACAGTCAAAAAAAAAAAAACCCACACACACAAACAGGCTGTCACAGGACAGATTCAGCATAGTAATAGAGTGGACACTCTCTTGGAATGAATCTGAGGTGAGCAGCTAAGTTGGATTTTGGAGTCCATGCTCAGACTTCCTTATTGAACTTTTTAAGAGATGTGTTCTAGCTCTCTCTGCCCCACCTTACCAAGTAAATTGTATAAAACATAAAAAGGTTGAACTATTCAGGAATATCAGAAACACGCCCCAAGATTAAGATGATGCCATGCTGTTGTTGTTCTTCATAGTAACTGGGACCTGAGCAGTGATGACCAGTTAACTGTAGCTACAGAATTTATCATTAGAGGTCATAACAGACCTGTTACACAGCATGAAGCAAACAGGAAACTTGAAGACCTTAGTAATGTCGCAGCCCTAGGAAATTCAACAAAGGCTCTGAGGAACAGCACATCTAAGACAGAATGTCTGGGTTCCAGATCAGTTCAATTATAGCATATAATGTGACGTAAGATTCACCAGCGTATCGTTCTTTGTTCTTCCAGGCACAATCAGATCGACTCCCATTATCAAGAGTCCCAGGAAAAATAGCCATGAGGGTCAAGGATATTTTCTTACTTCAAAATAAGCATTTAGGACTTTCTCCCTGGACTCTGAACCATGCTACTAACCTCACCCTAACCCTGCAAAAGCAAGCAAGCAGGGCAGCCTAATTGGAGCCCTTTGGTTGCAGGAGGGATGGCAAAACCAGAACAGGAGACACCCCACCACTCTCACCTCAAGCTTTAAAAGGCTGAGTACCGCGCCCGATCCGCATACTGCTCCCGCTCATACCGGGCCATGTCGTACAGGGAATTCCGCGCGGCTGCAGAAGCTTGGGACAACTCACTCTCATGCCCGTAACCGTAGCCCTCTCCAACAGTGGGGACTGGGCCTGTAGCGCGACGCAGGGGGCTCCGATCCCGCCCGTAATATGAAGTGGAAGCTGCAGTAACAGCAGCAGCAGCTGCTGCTGCAGCAGCAGCTGTGGCAGCAGCAGCTCCTGAGGTCGGCAACAGGTGTCTATCGTAGGGATCGAGAGAGGTGGAGGTGAGGTGACTGGCCATGGCTGTGTTCTGGACTTGTGGCAGCTGGGACAGGGTCTGCTCTGCGTAATTATATGCAGAAGCAGCTGCAGCTGCCACTGCCTCATAGGACCGGGCAGCACGGCAGCGCTTGTAGTAGGCATCGAGCGCTCCGTACGCGTTGTTGTAATACAACGAATCCCCATAGCTCATGGTGTAAGGTGTACGCACTGCTCCATATTGCTCATTATATTGCTCGGTCAAGTCTGCCACGCGGCCCGAACGATCTATTGGACACTCTTTGGACCAGTGCCCCTCTTTCCCGCACCGATAGCAGCCGCTCTGGTCTCCCATCCCGGGCGCAGTCCTAAGCCGGCTGGTGGACAACTGCACGTGCATTCGTTTGCCTTGAAGAAACAGACGCAAGAAGGGTTGCTATCACTCTTAGTCACAGCCCAACCCCCTACCCCAGCCACTGGTAATAATAGTGGCTTTGCCTACCAACTGTTAAGGCAGGATTCATCAATGCCAAAAAGACTGGAAAATTTTTAAAAGCCTAACATACAGATCTAATTTATTCAGGCAAAGATCAATTTGATGGAATTTTATAGCTACGACACTATTTTACCACTTAGCAAAAAAACTACACTAGCTTGAAAACATTTCATCTATTGCCAAATAACTAAGCAAAAATCTCCCAACAGTAACCCAACATCAAAGGAATTAAAAATAAGAATGCTCCACAAGTTTCTGACATCTCCAGTCTTCACTATCAAAACTGACTTCATTACATGTAAATGTCAGTTTTACCTCCCCCACCTCAAAGACAATGAAATAAAAAACTCTTTAGTTACCACCATTTAAGAGTGATCAGGATTTGATCCAAGGCAGGGTGTAGCAGGCAACTTTCAATCTACATCTCTGGAAGAAACTTATGAAGTAGAGAGGCTGGGGGACACAATACAAGTTGAAGCAAGGTTTTCTTCCTTAGCTGGATCTTTTAACAATTACTCTATAATACAATCTGCTAATTTTAGTGACCATCAGTAAGGTCAAAGGGAAACAAGGAATGCTGCTCACAAAACTTTTTTGAAAGAAAATTATAAATTCAAAAAAGGGATGAGTAGAAAGTGGAGAATAATCAGTACTATCATCACTCAGTCAACCAAAAATACTCTATGTTCCAAGAGTAAAGCATATTTTCTTCTTCAAGAATGTGAAATTCTAACAAGCATCTAACATTTTTTGAAAATCAGTTTACATTTTGAAAATGAAAAAATATTACTTCTAAAAAGCAGAAACCTTTCCCAAAGTTAAAACTAAGCTCCAATATACCTTATCATACAGATGTCAAAGAGATGGCTAGAACCAAGGGAGAGTCAATGGGTAGGTTCTCTATTACAGAAGTGGTACTAAACTTCACTGCGAAACTGAAGTTAGGTTCTAAGAAACCAGAAAAGGGAGTGGAGGAACCAAAAAACAAAAAATCTCAGCTTAAACGTCATGTCTGGTAAATTTAAGTTGCAAGTCATTACAAGAACAAAGGCAATTAAATACGTAACTGCCTTAAAGGAGTAACCTATGTCTGGCATTTGCCCAGGGGACCACTTAGGCACCTAACAAATCCAGAAAAACCAAGTGCAACCAAAAAACTAACTTCACACAGTAAAAGCACAAAAGCTGTAATAAAAGCCTAAGGACTTGTCAATTTAATACCAGAAAAGAGATGATAAATCTTTAAAAAATAACTGAAATAGATTTTAAGTGGACAAATCAAGACTTTCTACCCAACAATGAATGAGAAACTAAAAAGGAAAAAAAGTCTCACATGTATCAGTGCTCAATATACACACACAGAACTTCACAGTATTAGGAAATTACATCCTTGTAAGTAGGGCGTGGTGGCACATTCAGAGCATAAACTTAAATCCTGCCTAGAAAATTTAGCAAAACCCACCTCAAAACTAAAGTGTTTGGGGATATAAGTCCTGAGTTCAATTACTAGCATTGTCAAAAATAAAGTACATTAGATGTGGTAGTGTATGTCTACCATCCCAGCACTGGGGATGCTGAGGCAGGATTGCCACAACTTTGAGGTCAGCTTGGGCTACATAGTGACTTCAAAGACAGTCTGAACTACATAGTGAGAACCCATCTCAATAAATAAATAAATAAATAAATAGGCTGCCAGCACATAACTAAGGCACTGGGTTTCAAGCAGCAGGAGCCAGCACTCCCTTCTAAAAAAAAAATGGTTTGAAAATGTAGATCTGTGGAAGACCATTTGCCTATCATGTGTTGAGGTGCTAGGTTCACTCCCTGGCACCAGGGGGGAAAAAAAATGCAAGAGTAATACTGTGAATAATTAGGTAACAATGAGCAGTATCAGAAGTAATCTATGATTGAGACTACCGGCTGTATGGGTAATTTGTCTTGAATCAGACTACACTGTCTTCCTCACCCCCATATTAACTGCTACTAGCAGATATTACTTCCATGACTAGATTAAGAGTTGGAAGTGTCCAAAAATTAGATACAGTATCTATAGCGCTCCACAAGAGCAAACTTCGTTCCCAATTAAGCTGTAGACAAAATAATCCTCAACTTGCCAATTAAAAAGAAAACAACTAAGACCTGAGAGACCTGTGACACCCTTTCAAAGAAAGTAACACACAGCAATGCCCATGACACCAGAGCATCCATTATATGGTGAAATGATCAGACCTCCAGACCATAATAATGAGTCTATTTAAGATAAATGAACAACAAAGATAGCACTAAAACACAAAGGGAGTCCGGGGGTACTCTCTTGTTTATCTTAACACGGAAAGAACATAGGTTTGAAATTTACTCATAAGTTACGAGGACACACTGTAATTTAGAAGATAATTACAACCAAAGGGAAAAGACTCTTTTGGACACTGGGGACCCAGTGGGTGGAAACACAAATGAGTTTACTCCTCATGCCTCCTGCCGATGAAGTTTAAAATCTTAAAAAGAAAAAAATTAAATAGTGACAATCCACATCACCACGTTACCCCTGAAGGCATAAAAAGCAATTCATCTAACCAAAGATCCAAGATAACAATGCCCTCCAAATTATTCAAAGATGTTAATGTCAGCATAACCCCAAAACCATTTTTTGGTTTTGTTTGAGGCAGGGCCACACTATGCGGCTCAGGTAGGTCTTGAACTTACTACGTAGCTCAGGCTGGCCTCAAACTTGTGATAATCCTCCTGCCTCAGCCTCCCAAGTGCTGAGATCACAAGCATGCACCACCAAGCCCAGCCAAAACCATTTTAAAATACACCATTACTGCCCTAAATTTCAATGCCTTTCCCCCACACTCCTGAAATCAGACTCTTGGTTCTTTACACTGTGCTGAGGAATTAAATTCACAGTGAAACACAATGTACCCTACTACCAAAAGAGAAAAAAAAATGATTTAAAGTTTTCAAGAGCACAGCATTTTCTCTTGATTTTTTGAGACAGTATCTCACTGTGTAGTTCAGGCTGGCCTCGAACTCACAGCAATCCTCCTGCCTCAGCCTCCTGAATGCAAGTGCTGGAACTACAGATGTGCGTCACCACAACCAGCCTAAGAGCAAAGGATTTTTAAACTGAAAGGCCTTCAAATGAAAACAGGTCCGGTTTTTTTCCCCCAAGACACTTAAATTGCCTTAGGTAAAAACCTCTAAATCCCATCCATCCTTCATTTCAACTAGCTCATCACCCAGTTACTCTTTCACCACCAACCAGCCAGCATTTCTCTCTCTACCAAGTCCCCTTACTTAACCAAGTTCTGTACATAGCCTTGTATTTGGTTCTCTACCCAAAGAGAGTGGATCACCTTGAAACTCAGTATTATCAAGGCCCCTGATGGCCTCCACTGCATCTTCGGCCCGCTCCATGTGTACAAAAGCATAATCTTTCACGATGTCACATTCGATGACTGGACCATATTCCTCAAACTTGGCCCGAAGCTCTTTGTTGGTACAGGTGGGGCTGATGTTGCCCACATGTAACTTGGTTGAAGCTTTGCTCTTGTTCTTGCTGGCTTCCACGTTGATGTTTACCCCGTGAAGCTTGTAGTGGTGCAGGTTACGGATGGCATCCTCCGCCGCTGTCTTGTCCTCTATGTGCACAAAACCATAGTTCTTAATGATGTCACATTCCAGCACCTTCCCATACTGCTCAAAGAGTGAGCGGATCTCTTGCTCTGTGGCCTCCCGGGGCAGGTTTCCAATGAACAGCTTCACCATCTCGACCCAGCCTGAGAGAGAAGGAACAAAATTTCTAACAAAAGACCTTGGTCTCATACCAGTTTTTATTTAAAATCACTAATACTATCTCCTTTTACTCTAACATGTATTTCCACTTTTGTATCTTGTTCATTCAAACCAAAAGGTGTAAAACGAGATCTGTAAAAATATCACCATAGAACCTCTAAAGAGATTATAAACAGGGAGGTCGTCAGCAGACAAAGGGTTAGAGCTGGATACCTCAAAAAAGAAACACAAAAAAATGTTAACTATAGGGCCGGGGGTACAGCTCAGCAGTACAAATGACTGCCTGGCAAGTGGGAGTTCTTGAGTCCGATCTTGGTACCAAAAAAGAAAAAAAAAGTATAATTGAAGACCTGAGGGTTACTGAGCTTTTTTGTCCACTCTGAGGTCAATCAACATTCAAAAGTTTAACTGTACTGGACTCTCTGGCTAAAACTACTGTATATGAACGGTCTCTTCCTCTAGTAATAACCCTAGAAGACACTGTTTCCAGAGAAGTGTAGCTACAGTTAAGTGTTTTCTTTGGAAGCAAGGGCCGCGAGACCTGCGCCAGATTGCTAGGGGTGGAGACCACAGAAAACGTTGGAGTAGGGAACGCTTCTATAGGGCTATCTCCCCACGAGCTGCTGTAGAATGGAGAAATGCATAACCGAAGATTTCAGATGCACTTATCAACAATGTTCCATGGCCTGGGAAATTCTTAAGACAGGCTTGTAAATGGTAAGTTCGACAGAGGTAGGGGTTAGCTCGGCGGAAAGCCGAAGTCAAGTGGGGCAGAGGGAAAGGTGGAGAGAAAGCAATTCTCGAGGTGGTGGGGGAAGGGCTGTTTCAGGCTTACCGCGCAATGTCGAGGACCTGGAGGCTCTCAGAGAAGATGCGCAGGCCGTGACCCCACCAGGACACCCCAGACACCCAAAGGAATGTGACAAGGTTTAGCAAAACAAAAAAGAAACAGTGGAAAGGTTCGGAGTCTCTCACCGCACGGATATCTGCAGAGCCTCTTCCTCGCGGCGCGGACTCTTCCGACAAAACGCTAAAATGGCGGCGACCGCAGCAGTGACTCTGGGTAGAGAGGGGGAGGTGAGCCTACCACAGGATTGGCCGCTCAACAAAGTTAAAGGCAGGCGTTCCCGAAGATCCTCTTCCTGATTGGCTATCGCGAACGCCAATTACCTGAGAGGCCTGGAAGAGGTGGAAACGTCAGTAACCCCGGAGCTTTCATACGGAAGCCAATAAGCACCAACCTAGAGAAGCCGGGCCCACTGATTGGGTAGAAGATCCGCGTGAGGGAGGAACCACAAACGTGGGCTTCCAGGCGAGGTGCCGCCCGCCATTAGGCGGAGCGAGCCAGGGCCCTGGGGTGGCAGTGTTTAGCTTCATGGCGCCAACTTTGTTAACCTTCCACGTTTCGCCACTTCACGTGCTCGCCTTGACAGTATTCCGAGCTCCATTTTACCATCTATTTCAAATTTTTCGTTCTACATTCCCAAATGCCACACCCTTGCAACCAGGATGCTGTGGACAATAGCTTACATAGACACAGATGCTATGTAAAAAAAAATGTATCAAGACCCTCCAAACGGAAAGGAACAACTTTCTCCTTCGGTCAGGTCGTACTATAGCCCTGAAAGCCTCAAAGCCCCCCACCCCCAACGCGCGCATCAAAAAACAAAAACAAAAAAACAAAAAAAACCACCTCTGAACCTCAGTGGGCACACCTTGAAAGATGCACCGGCCCAGAAGGCACTTGAGGCAGTTCCCTCCTGGAACCAGCCTCCTTTCCTCCAGGAATCAGGCTCCTTCCCTTCCGGATCCAACTTGAACTAACTTCTGTGTAATCATGGAGACTGAAAACAGACCCCACCACCACCACCCTGCCATGAGAAAAAAACGGGAGCAGCAAAGATTTTTGTTTTATTTTCTTTTATTGGGCGCCATCAACCAGAGCTGTAGGTTTAAACCCTCTAAAACCGACCTTAGAGGGGGGAAAGGCATTGTCACAATCAACTTTAAACAAATACAGAGAACATTCTGCATGGGGTTCAACTCCCTCACATTCTCATTCTCACCCTTTGGCTGCTTCTTGTAATCCGGTATTCACTGAGTAAACAACTTCATCCTCAAGACCTTTTTGCAAAGCAGCTTTTGAAGAGTGAAAAGGCAATGGCAGGGGTGCAAGTGCTGGATGGAAGAACTTAAAACATAAGCAAACAGGCTAAAAGCGGTGAACTGTTGATGAGGGCAGGAACCATCAGGAGTGTAGATGACACAAATAGAACTGTACTACCACCCAAAGCAGCCACTAAAGAACAAAAGGAAAAAAAAGGAGAGAGGAGTTTTATAAAGAGAAAGGTAAAAAGATCACTAGGAAGGGAACTTCAAAACTCACGTGATTCAGGGATCCAATGGTAGAAAACTGGTCAAGAAGTTTTGAGTGAAAAACTAAGATCAATAAAAAAAGTACAACACATCTGCAGATGAGGTCCATTTCATTGTGGACTCATGCATCTCTAAGATTGAGTAAAGGCCACAGCAAATAATGAAGAAAACTAATTTTGTTAGCCGCTGCACATGCCCTTTCTAAGGGGCTCGCAGGAAACCATAACTCAGTCTCTGCCAAAAATCATCTAATCTCCTTTCAGTTTGATCCTCCCGATTTTTTGAATCCCACACTCCCCAAGTATCATGACAACTTCCTCTGAAACTAGCATCTCTATAGATCCACAGGGGACACTAGGAATATAAATCTTAGAGGATCACAATTAATGCCACTGTGTGAAGATCAAGACTACTGACTTCTTGTGCCCTCCCAACGTAACATTTCCCTTCTGAAAGCCCAGTAGATGTAGTTATATCTGCTTACAAGCCATCAATGAAATTGAATAAACCACATGAACTCATCTCTTGCTTTTTGTTTTGTTTCGTTTTGGAGACAAGGTCTCACTATATAGTGCTGGCTGCCCTTAAACTCTCTTATGTAGCCCTGGTTGGCCTCTCATAGTAATCCTCCTGCCTCAGCCTCCCAAAGTGCTGAACTTCAGGCATGTAAAACCATACCTGGCTTTTGCTCTTTAAAACCCATTACAATTTGGAAGATTTGAAGTTTCTCTCCCTTGACTATAATACCCTACCCAATCTGGTTCTTTCGAGAAACTCCCAATCTGTTTAATTGCTACTATCCCTCCAGACACACTGGCCTTATTGTTCCAAGCTTATTCAAATTGGTACATTATTTAGGCCCTTCATTGATTGGCCTAAAGATCCTTCTATTCCCAACATCATCTTGCAACTGTACCCCATGAATGCATGCTATTTTTTAAAATACTATCATTTGAAATTTTTTTTTTTGGTACCGGGGATCAAACTCGACTGTGTACTTGCAAGGCGGGCACTTATGCCGCTGAGCTAAATCCCTGGCCTCAACTGAAACTCTATTTTCTGCCCTTTTCCTGCTCTAGCAAATACTTATTTCATGCTATATCCCCAACGCTGGAATTGTACCTAGCATGTGGAAGATACCCAAATATTTTGTTGACCAAGTTAACAAAGAAATACATGAGTAAATTTCTTCACAACCAAAAGGAGAAAACTGACTTTCGATTTTTTTGAGTATCAGGTTAAGAACGTGGACACAGAACTAGGGAGGAATGTAACTCAGCAGTAGAGTGCATGCCCAGCAAGGTCTTAGGAACTGGAGGTGAACTGGACACTTGATAATGAAAACAAGCACCCTTATTCATATAACCTGCAACTTTCCAGCCTCCTTCAAATGAAGAGCAGGTGCCCCAAAGCCAAACGCAATCTATGCCAACAGTTTTTGATCACTACTTTTGAAAAATGTAGCAAAATGAACCTTTAGCAGAGAAGTTTATAGTTGCAGTAGCTTCATAATGACATACATTTACTCAAACATATTTTACTGAGAACTAAAGAAAATTGTTTTTTAAAAAATAAGATACCTGGATCCAGTCCTCTTAAATAATTGCCCTATGGAGAATGACACTAGAAAAACTGCTAGTATGAAGTAAGGCCCTCAATAAAATGACACCAGAGAAATACATCTTGTCTGAACGTTGTAGGTGCCATTTTGATGACTTAATGATTCAATAGTCCTGAGAACTGAAGCCAGGACATTTGTACTAACCTACTTCCCCAGACCCTTCACACTTTTTGAGACAGTTCTGCTAAACTACTAAATTGCCCAGGCTGGGCTCAAACTTTAGATCCTCCTGCCTCAGCCTCCCAGACTGCTAGGATTCTGGGTGTGCAACATATCTGGCTTCTTTCCTTTTTTTTAAGACAAGGTCTCATTGTATTGCCCAGGAAGACCTCAAACTCCTGATTTCCAGTGACTCTCCTATCTGTCTCCTGAACACTGGCACCACAGGTGCAAGCCACCACAGCTGGCCATTCTGGTGATTTTTAAAAGTTGCTAACTAGTCAGTCTCTTAAATTCCTAAGATAAAGTGATTTGTCTAAAGTCATCCAGAAGGCTGACATTTTATTGGAGCAAAGGATAAAGATATATTCTGGGTATAAATCTTCAACAAAAAGGTAAGTATTACATGCATATAATTAAGAAATGAAGGCCAGGCATGGTGGTACACATTTGTAATTCAAGCACTCAGGAAGCTAAGGCAGGAGGATCACTGAGTTCCAGAGCACCCTGAACTATATACAGTGAGACTCTCCCTCAAAGAAAAAAAAAAAAGACATTAAAAAAAGAAATGAGATAGCATAGATGAAGAGAAGTAAGGGATGAATCCACATTTAGGGGTAAACAGGGTGAATCAAAACTACCTAGACTTAAGATTATTGAATAATCTGCATTAGTTCCAAACTCTTTAGGGATGAATAAATTATACTTCTTTTTTTGGTATCAAGAATCAAACTCATGACCTCACACTTGCTAGGCAGGTGCTGTGCCACTGAGCTATATCCCCAGTCCGAATAACTTATACTTCTAGTAACTCTGGCTCCCAGGTCAGAATTCAATTGCAGGTCTGATAAAGTCTCAAAGTCAGGGTTATCCATGGTTGCTCACAAAGCCAGTAGGCCAACCAGTAAGACTTCCAATCCCACTGCCAGCCACACTCCCCACTTACTTAGCCTTAATGTCCTGACCTTCATACAGTAACTTTTCCTTACCATCCCCAAAAGAATGTGATCCCAGAACACAGAATACTGCTGCCAGAGACTGGTGGTGGCCACATCTGCCAGAAAGTCACTTCTACACACCACCACTCACTGCAAAAATTGACTGCCTACACAGTAATTTCCTATGTGTAGTACCACAGCTACATCCAAAGTCTTTTTTTTTTTTTTTTGTGGGGAAGAGGGTGTTTTTTTGTTGCCAGGGATCAAACTCACAACCTTGTATTTGCCAGGCAGGGACTTTGCTTCAGAGCTATATCCCCAGCCCTCATCCAGTCTTTTGCTCAGGCATGTCCAATCTTCTCAGAAGGCTCTAACTCCTCATTTCTACAAGATAGCCAGCATTTAATCAGAAGTTTTCATTTAACCTTCTCAACACTAAAAGAGCAGGATTACAAATAAAGCCCTGGGTGATTCAAATGACTGGTACGATTCCTTGATCCAACATTTTGTTAGCTTTGTGATGTTTTTCAACGGAGTGGGCAGGCTGTAGACTGAACCCACATGTGATCCTAAGAAAAGTTACTTTCCAGGCCAGGGACTTAGCTCAGTAGCTCAAGTGCTTGCCTGCTAAGTGCAAGGTCTTGAGTTTGATCCCAGGTTCTCCCCCACCCCAAAAAAGTTACTTACCTACAGCCCCAATCATCCCACTGAGTATCTAATAAATTTCAGCGCTATGAAAATATATGAAAAAATTTGTTTTTAAGACAGACTCGTTAAATAGTCCAGGCTGGTCCTGAACTTGAGGTGAACTCGCCTCAGCATCCCTAGAGCTGGGATTACAGATGTGCATTACTATGATAAATACTGGATGACCAAGTGGGAGCAGAGTTCCTGATGTACAGTATCACACAGCTAAAAGAGAAAACCAGAATTTAAACTGAAAAATCCGAGACAAAGTCTTAGCTATTCTCAGTAACAAGGCAGTTTTTAAATCAAATCTTATCTCTAGAAAATATTCTCTACTGGGACTGCTACCTTTCCTTTCTAACCTACCACTTAGGCCTTACAATATTTGTAACTGTATCTATTTCACTGAGGTAGTTCTGACTTCCAAACTAGTAATTTCCCTGAGTCAGTCAGAGCTTAGCTTCCTGAGCACTGCATTCAAGCACTATGAACACACATTTTAAATGATTTAGAGGTAGTCTGAAACCCAACTTTAAGAATCTCTTTTTCTCAAAAACTCTAACTTCTAACCCTTGACTTTTTCTAAGGCAGCTATAAAATTTAAGTGTAAATTTTCCATGTTCTATCCATCTTATTTTCTCTATTACCTAGCACACTAATCCATAACCTATTAAATTTGTTTTGTTTTTAGACAGGACTAATGCTATGTCCAGGCCTTGAACTATGTAGCCCAGGCTAGTGTCAAACTCACTGCAATCCTCCTTCCTCAGCCTTTTGAGTGCTAGGATTATAGGCATGTACCACCACACCCAGCCCTACTATTTTAATTATTTCTCCAACATTCATGTTACAGTCCCCTGACTTGGTCTGACAGCACAGACTGTTTGAAGAACCTACAGACTGTTCAAGGACTTTCGGAAAGCCTAACTATGTGGTCTGATGGGAAAGATAGCCTACCTCAACAGTGACCGTCCCATTACTTCTAGTACAATAGACATTGCCCCAGGTCCACAGTAGACAAAATTTAAAACAAGGTTCAAACTTCAGAAGACAGCAGGCTGACAAAGGAAGATACCTCTATGTGGTTTTATTCATGGAATAAACTAAAAAATTCCTCCAATGAAATGATGGACAGGTTGTAGAGATGATAGATATAAAAGCTGAATGATCCAAAGATGGGCTTACAGCCTACTTCCCAAAGCATATACTATATATTTGTCTTCCCATTCACTAAACTCAACTTTCCCCAAGATACAGGACCTTGGAAATCAGAAATTGACAAACAGCAAAGTATGAATGGATTACAGGATCAACATAGATGGTATAATTTGAATTATAAACGGGAGACTTTAAAACAATCTGCAAGAAAAAGAAAAATGAAAATGATTTAGCTTTGCAGCTCCTGATTTGAACAAGAAATCTCAGAGCTGAGGCAGCAAGGACATCAGAACCTAAAGATGACAGGAAGACTGGTCAAATAGGCCAGGTTTCTCTGAAGAATTAGGGCTGCAATAAAGAACATCAACACTGGCTCAAGAGCACATTAAGCGGTTTTTGTAAGAACTTTAAGGTTGGGGCAATGGCAGAACCTTCACTGAAAAGAAAGAAAAATACAGAAAGCCACACAAAGAAAGAAATATTGCAAAATACACAGGCCACAATCATGGCTTTACAATCAACCCAATTTTCCAGGGTAATAATCAAAGCTTAGCTTGTTAACTTGGCCCTCAGATCATTCCATCATCACACAAAAGAGTAACAGGAAATCTATTAAACTCCTCTTCCCATTCTTCCCCAATCCCGCAAAGAAATAGAGCAGCAAAGCACCTCTGAAAGCAAAGCAATGAGCAGAAAGGGAAGCAAAGTAAACAGCTATGGCCCCAATCCTCCCTGAGATTACCCCAGTTAGCATCCACAGAGGTCACTGTTGTAAGACAATTTTTTTCACTCTTGGCAAAGGAAGAGGACATGGAGGCAAACTACTCTGTTGCCAGCAAGTGCCCATGAAGCAAATGGAAGCAGATAACCCACCTGGACTGTATTTGACTGATATATATACACACAACCCCAAGTCCCCTTGCTCTACCAGGCTCCCAAATCATCTCTAAAGTATCCTTTCCCAAAGGAGCATCATTTTCCTGTTCTCATTCCAATCAACCAATCTTCTTTCATTCACCCATCATTAAGTCCAAGCCTCCATCTTGTCCTTGGTTGGAACTGCCATATTTTTTTGCCCAGGTCCTCAACCCCCAGCTCTGGAACAAAAGTATAAAAAGAATCCTCAGTTCTCACCCAATCCCAGCATCCCCACTTGGTGATGCTTGCACCCCATCCCCTTCCCATAGTCTGTCATCACACCTTCAAATATAAACCCAGCAAAAACACATCTGTAAAGTGTGTCCCCATCTTTATTTGTCCCCATCTGTTGTAAGACAATTTTTTTCACTCTTGGCAAAGGAAGAGGACATGGGACAAATAAAGGAGTCTCAGGTGCTGTGATGGCAGGACACAGGAAGGACACTCCATGGTGAAGTTCAACAGGCGAGATTACCAGGACTCTAGCCAGAATGCCCCAGAACTGCTCCAAATTTTCCCTGCCCCCCTCTTGCAACCACAGGGCATTACCAGACAGTGACATTATCCCCACCCACAATAGCTCCCTTCCAGGTCCCAGCCCCAGAAATCACTACAGCTCACTGTCTGAAGGATCCACAGCCTTATAAATACCACAACAGCCCATTTCCCACTTGTAAAAAGCCACACCTCAGAACCACCCTGCTGGAGCACAGGTTATTTCTAAACCAAGGAAAGGGAAAATGGTTTAACATAAACAGCAGAAAATAGGCATTATTTACTATATTTTGGTGTGATCAATTCAAATTGAGGACTGAGGACATCCAATCACTTGGTCTGGACTCTCCAGTCCTAAAGATGGCATACTAGTTGGATGCCAATGAGCTAAATCCCATTTGGCACCACAGATCAGTCAATTCTAATCCCCACATTCAAACCCATTCCACACACCCACCCTAGGTTCTCAAGGCTGCCTTCCTTTTAGCTGTTGTCTTCCTGGATGTCAAACTGGCTTCTCTGACACTGAGTGCAATCAAGACAATGACAACCAGGTTTCCAAACTGCAAATTGCCCCAAGTTTTATTTGTAGTCCATACAAAAGGAAAAAAAAAAATTAAGGTCTTCTAACACCACCTACTTAGGGAGATGGGGAATTGGGACTGTGCCACTCACCATCAGCTAAAACATCAGCGGTGAGCAGGGATTTGGACACATACCAACTGACTGTCCCAACAGGATCTCAGTCTCAACAGTCTTACAAAGGGACAACCAGGGGCCCCCTGGACTGCTGGCATAGCCTGGCGCATAGGAAATGGTTAAACTAACCCTTTCCTGGCCTCCCTCACATCTAAAAAGAAAAAGGCGCCGCCGACCTCAGTTGCAGGCTGTCTCCCCCTCCAGATGACCTTAAATATCGCGCACAAAAATAAAAGGGAGCCGGGGGGAAAAAACAAAAGAAATTCCCATTCTGAAGAGATGGGAGGCAGGGTACAGGGAAACCGCAGATCTAAAGCCAATAGCAAGATGTACTGCTGAGGCGAAAGAACAAAGTAGGTTACTGCCAAACACTCAAAAGGATTATCTCCTGGGGAAGGCCCACATGGTAGAGGGAGGGGGTGAAAAACCGCAACCAGGAGAGGTATGGGCCAGAGTGCTTATAACCTGGGTCTGCGCCCTATCTACCTCTCCTCTCCCTCCCTCCCTGTGGTGCCCCATCCCCAGGATGGCCCTACATGCGGCGCTGGTAGCCAGAGTGCATCTGAGCTGCCCGCAGGTAATCATTATAGGAGCCCGAATAGCGTGCGTAATCGGAATGGGCATCGGGCAGGCGACGGTAATCCAGCGAGGACTTTGTCGGCGAGCGGCGGAACGAAAGCTGCGACTCTGATAAACGGCGGTAATCAGAGAGCTCGGCTAAACGCCGGTCGGAACCATACCTAGTCAAGAGAAGAAGACAGTTGGTGAATGAGACAATTGAGGGGAAGGCTCCAGGTGGGCATGGGGGAGATGCCAAGGGGATAGGGAGGGTGTGATCACATTGGTCTCCAACAGTTTGGTTTCCTTTTGTCAGAAGGTTCATCGTTCTATCCAGGCCAAGAAATCAAGCCTGGGTTCAACTCAGTGGGAAACCAAGGCTCCACTGAAGCCTGACCTGGCCAAGGTGAATTTTGGTCTATATTCCCAAACCACAAACGAACTATTCCCATCCCTGGGCCCTGTACAGAAAGATTTGGTTGTTTATCAACAGAACGGCGGACGAAAGCAAGGTCCCCAACTTCCCAGAGTGGACGCACCTCATAAGCTCGCCTTCAGCCAGTGAATGCCAAAGGGACTACTCTTTCACACCCACCCTCAAAGCCAGGACAACCAGGTAAGAGGCTTAAGGATCCTTCAGACAGTGGGAAACGCTATGGGCCACAATCCTACTGGCAGTGTCTCCAATGGCACTTGGACTAGCCTAGACTGGTGACACTTATACCAGCCTGAGTGGTACCACCCCAGGCTGAGCACTATGCTCCACCTGAACCCTGGTGATCAGGAGAAGTACACAGACATCACCCATCTCGGCCTCTTTACATCCCACAGGAGTAAAGGAGAGAAGACCGAGGGAGGGGCCAATGGCTCCAGTTTCCCTCCCATGCCAACCTCAGCCCCTTGCCCTAAGCCCCAGCTGGGGGCAGAGGCGGGGGGGGCATACAGTACCTTTTCGACATGGCGACAGCCTTTTTGTAGGGATCGTCGTAGCTGGCCCGGGGTGGGGAGAGGCGGGTACGCTCATAGGGCGGTGGGGTACTGTTGGCGTTGGCAACGGCCCCCTGGGACATGGACAGGTAGGCTGCAGACGGCTGACCTGCCCCATCGTAGGCATTGCCAGGCTGGCCACGGTAGGAGGCAGCAGCCTGAGGGTGCTGCTGGGCAGCATAGGAAGCAGCCAACGAGGCTGACGACTGAGTGCGGTAAGGAGCTGCCAGAGCGGCAGAAGGCTGGGCCCCATAGGCAGCTGCAGCGCCATAAGAGCCAGTGGCTGCAGCAGCCGACTGAGCCCCATAGGAGCCTGAGAGGCCCATTGATGCTTGAGCCCCATAACTATTCAGCTGGGTCTGAACAACCGGCTGAGCCCCATAGGAGCCAGCCATTGGGGTAGTGGCTTGTGCAGCGTAGGCAGCTGGCTGGCTGGCATAGGCAGCAGCTGTGGCTGGCTGTGCCACATAAGCAGCAGGCTGGGAAGAGTAGGAAGCAGCCTGTTGTGCAGCATATGGGGCAGACTGGGCATTGTAAGAGGCCGAAGGCTGGGCATTATAAGAAGCTGCCTGGGCTCCATAAGCTAGTGAGGAGGCTGCAGACTGGGCCCCGTAGGAGGCTGCCTGAGCCCCATAGGAGCCTAGGGAGGAAGCTGCTCCCTGGGTGTTGTAGGAAGAAGCAGCTGCACGAACCCCATAGGAAGAGGCAGCCTGGGCGCCATAAGAGGATGGCTGATTACCATAGGAGGCAAGGGAGGAGCCCTGAGCCCCATAGGAGTTGAGCGAAGAAGCTGCAGCTGCCTGGCCCCCATAGGAAGAAAGGGCTGAGGCCGAGGGTTGGGCTCCACCATATGGGCCAAGTGAGGAAGCTGCAGCAGATTGGGAGCTAGGGCTAGCCAGCTGGCCCCTATATGGGGCCCCAAGGGAGACAGAGGGCTGAGCGCGGTAAGAGGCTGCCTGGGCTGTCATGGGCTGAGTCCGATAACCGACACCCAATGAGGCAGAAGGCTGGGCCCTGTAGGCAGCTCCCAATGACACTGAGGGCTGGGCCCGGTAGGTGGCTGGCTGGGCCGTCAGAGGAGCCACATAAGAGGCTCGGGGAGGTGAACGGCGCAGGGGACTGCGGTCGCGACCAAAGAAGGGTGGTGTGGGCTGACGGGCTTGGCCGTCAAAGCCACCAGTGCTGTTGCCAAAAGCCTGCTGGTAGTCGAAGGTGGCAGAGAAGCCACCAGTTCCAGGGAATGCCGTATCCCCAGCCCCTGGTTTCTTGGTCTTGTCCCCAGACTGGACAGCCAGGCCAGGCCCCTTCTTCTGACCCTTGGTTGAGAGTTCCACGTTGATGCGCTTGCCCTTCACTTCTTTGCCGTTGAGCTGCGCGATGGCGGCTTTGGCATCTGCTTCCTTCTCCATGTGAACAAACGCGTAGTCTGATAAAGCAGCAGACAGAGGGTTAGCAATTAGGGGGGCAGGGCACGCTATCAGAGGGTTCCCAAACTGGACACACAACAGCACCCAGCTGTTGCCAGCTACCTCCAGGCCTCCAAACCCTCCTCTCCAGGAGCATGTCATAAAATGTGGCTCCCATGTAAGACAGCTGCTGACTGTCTCAAGCAATCACCTTCACTATGGCTGTTTCCCCATTCTCCCCTTAACTGCTGCCACCTCTCTCAACTCCCTGGTGAGAGAGAAAGAGCAAAGATGTACTTCAATGCAAAATAATAATCTTCACATCTCCTTATGTATAAACCAGCAGATAAAATACACAAAAGTTCCTAGAAGACTAAATTATTCACTGTTCTCAACCCAAGATTACCAAACCCTACTATTTATCCTTGAGCTCTTTAACACTGAAAATGAGCACTCACATTCTGCATAACCCATTTCTCAGCCTAGGTTCAAGTAATGCAAAAGTTACACTGCAATGAACAAGCAGTTCACAAAATTCCTCCAATATAATCTTCCTTCACTCACATTCTTTCCAATATTTAAAGCACTTCCATGCACAGGACCTCACAACAATCCCATGAAGCAGCAGGACAAATTATCTCCATGTGTAGGTGGAAAAACATGCTAAGAGTTTCTGCATAACTTGCCCTCCCAAACTAAAGTATATTAATGCTAGAAGCAGTCTTAGCTCTTATGCGCCCTTTGCAAAGTCAGTCTACCATAGAAGTCAACGTATAAGGCAGGTCTATATACTGTGAATAAAAATGTAAGCTTAGAAGGGAAGAAGCTAGATCAGTATGGAAATGGAAACTACCCAGACCACATTACATCCTTCACCATTTCTTCTTTAAAAGGACATAGATACACCTTTACCCCTTGGGTTTCTGTTCATAAAGCAGACTGTTTACCCAAAAGATCTGGTTTCTCAGCTAGACGAAAAGAAGCTGCAATTACTCCAACTAGCAGGTTTCCTACCCAAGAATCTCATTTAAAAGCTGAATGGGTTGTGCTGGCAGTAGATGTCAGATAGTATGTTCATCTTAAAAGCTCTACTCATCCATCACAACTTAAGTGGGAAGAAATTCTTCATGTCCATTCTCATAAACCACAACAGTGCAAGCAAGATCTGAACATTCTGCTCATAAGAACTAATGTCATGCACTTAACCCCATTTTGAACCTGTGAGTACTTCTAAAAGGAATCCAAGCACCAGGATCCAATCCATCACAGCAGTTTAAGAAACAAAAGTTACCTGAATGAAATTACTAAGGTTCCAGTCTTCAAAATAAATTCTTTCAATGGCTTCCAAACAAGTGTCCTAACTTTTAAAAATTTTCATTCTAGGATGCCCTCTCTACCTGTTCCTATAGGACAAGTAATTTCCTTGGATTCTGAACAATGCTACTAACCTCACAATAACCAATAGATAGTGGTCAAAAGTGTGGTATATGTGGGATCCCAGGCTAGGAAGTGAAAGAATCCAGAGCTAACTGCAAGTATCACAGACTGTTGCAAGATTTTAAGGAATTCACCGTATATTTCCCCATCTGACAAGTTCTATCCTAACCTACCTAGAAGTTAGAAAATTCAAATGAGAAGACAAAAGTGCCATTTAAGATATAAACAGCTAGGGACCAGGGATTTAGCTCAGTGGTATAAGCACCTGCCTAGCAAGCGCAAGGTCATGAGTTCAATCCCCTGTACCAAAAAAAAAAAAAAAAAAAAGGAGGAGAGGCCTGGGGATTTAGCTCAACGGCATAAGCGCCTGCCTTGCAAGCGCGCAATCATGAGTTCAATCCCCAGTACCACAAAAAAGATATAAACAGCTATAGAATGACAGGAGAATTACGACTTTTCAAGTCCAAGAACACCCAGAGGCTTATTTCCGTACAGCATATTATCTTTTATTTTTAATACATCACCATCCATACATGCAAAATTGGAACCTACTAGAGATGCTAAAAAAAATAATAATAAACTATCATAAATCTCAGTTTTCAACATCTTCACAGCTGAAGTTGAAGTCCTTATTTATTAACTGTGAAATCTACATGTTACTTTCTATCTAGCCATGAAGTGCCAGAATTGTCCTCTGATCTTTATTCTCTCCTTTGGGTAAGGTTAGCTAAAAATAACAAGTGGTCTAAGATGTCTTTAAAAGCAAAGGCTGAGATGACCCCTAGAATGTCGAAAACCGCCTGGGGAACAACAGCAAGCAGAAAAGTCCACTCAAAAGTAAAAAAATCTGTTGGAGTTGGTGGACAGATGGAAGGAAGATATGAAGGGGGACAATCTCCAGGTACTGAGAGATATTAAGGAAACCACACTATAGTATATTCCTGACCATTCTGTCCATAAATTCCTAAAACCAGAATGAGCTCTGAAAAACACACAACAATAATCTCATGAGTTTACATGAGTGAGCAGCTGGACATCTCACTGTCTACTGCCTACCTAGCAGGGTTTTATTTAGAGGTAAAGTGGTTAAACTTGAAAATTGAGATTTCAGGCCTGGGGATGTAGCTCAGCAGTAGAGAATGAATTCTCAGCATTACAAGAGAAGAACTAAAACAGAAAAGCTAGGTATGGTGGCTCATGCCTATAAATCCAAGGCCTCATTTGGGAGGCTGAGGCAAAAGGACTACCATAAATTTGAATCCCACATGGAATATATTGTGAGCTTGAGGCCAGCCTGGAATACTAAGAAAACTGAAGTCAGGCATGGTAGTGGATATCTGTAATTGCAGCACTTTGGGAAGCTGAGCCAGGAAGATTAGAAATTCAAGGCCAGCCTGGGCAACTGAGAACCTGTCTCCATAAAAATAAAAGAGCTGGGCATGGTGGCACATACCTGTAATCCCAGAACTTGGGAGGCTGAGACAGGAGGATCGGAGTTCAAGACCAGCCTGAGCTATATAGTGAGCTTAAGGCCAGCATAAACTACATACACAGGGAGACCTTGTTTCAAAAAAATAAAAGAAAGAGAGGCAGAAAGAGGGTAGGAAGGAGGGGAGGGAAGAGGAAGGGAGAAGGAAGGTACCAAGGGTTCTAAGGACATAGCTCAGTGCAAAAGGCCCTAGATTCAATCACAGATACAGGAAGGAGACAGGGAGGGAAGGAAAAAAACAAGATTTTTTTTTTAATTTCACATGTACGATTCAACTGACCATTCGGATGTGCTGTTTAATTGATGGGGTAGGAGAACATAATAAAATTATAGCCAAATTATACCAGAAATTTCTTTTTTTTTTTTTTTTTTTTTTTTTTTTTGGTACCAGGGATTGAACTCACAACCTCACACCTGCCAGGCAGGCGCTTAAGCCACTGAGCTAAATCCCCGGCCCATACCAGAAATTTCTAAACCTAATGTTGGAATTGTGATTAGATTGTTCAGCTAACTCAATTATATCCAGGAGAAGCACATGTAAGCATCCCAGACCCAGCCCCATCAAAGATGCCTAAAAATCCTACTACCCCTAAGACAATGAAGATGTGAAGAACTCTAGGGAACCTTTGCCTGGAGAGCTGGTTCAAGGAAACTTTTCTGATGGAAATCACTGCATTAACCCAGCAAAAAGTGTTTTTGCAAACATCTCCAAATGGTCTGGTGCCATCAAAATTCCTCTAGTACCAAAATAAAGAGAATCAAGAAAAATGAATTTTCCCCATTCTGTGAAGACTAAAAGTATTTAATCTGAAACTAGAGCTCTGTACACAATGACTACCCACCAAAAAAATGCTATTTCCCTCTTCTGACTTTCAGACCTCCCCTCAAGTCTGTAAGTGGTTCCTGAAACTGTTCATCTTTCAATATCCAATAGTATATAGCTGAGGAGAGTGGATACCTGGGGAGAGTGGTTACCATTGTTGCTGTGGAGACTTTTGTTCTACAAATCATATCTAAGCTCTTGGAGTAACCAAGCAGCTACATTTTTTTGTGAGAGAAAAAGAGACTGTGTGTGTGTGTTTTCCTGTGAAATTACACAGAGCTAGTTGTCCTGTGCACTATAAAACTTCAATGCTTTTCAAAAACCTGACAAGGCTAAGGAAGCAGCTCAGGAGTAGAATGCTCGCTCATAAAGTACAAGTTTCTTGGCTCAAATCCCCCACACCAAAAAAAAAAAAAAAAAAAAAAAAATCAAGCACCTGACAGCCAACACTAGGAGACTCAATCAAATGCCCATTCTCAGCTTAAGAAATGAGTACGTTATTACAAAGCCAGAGCCAGTCTCTTCTACTACACTCCTAACTTTAAAACCTCATTTTCTTTTCATGCACCATACACCCTGCCTCAGCACCCAGCAGGAAAGCCTGATTCCGAGTAATCATGGTCTTGCACGACCTGAGTTAAGAAAAATACAACCTAGTATTAATGTAGAACGATTTGTTCTCAATAATCGACACTATGACCCACTTCCCCCACATAGAAAGGACAAAAAATGGCTCAAAGACATGCCTTTTGAGGACAGCAAATGGAGCATCTTTGGTGAGAACAGGTACTTGCATCCATATTTATTTTTTTTCTGCCCTCAAAACTCCTCACACAGCATATAATCGAGTATGATACAAAAGCAGGTACAAGCCATGCTCCCAGATACTCCCAGGTTGCATCCTTGAAAGATGATTAAGAGCAAAGTCAACTCTGATCTATTCCCAAGTAGATCACCAAATGGCCACATAAGGGCTTTCTCATCAAATCTTGTCAGTATAAAAAAAGAGCTTAAAGAGAAAGAACTCAGACTGGAAAAAACAAAATAGTGACACATTTTTCTCAAAGAAAAGACTAACTAAGGATCTGTTCTGGGAATTTAAGACTACTATATTCAAACAATGACGACTACTAAGTAAGTCGTGTTTAGCCAATGTTTAATGGAAAACTTCAAACACCCCTGCCCATCTTCCTCTCTGCCACAGTATGCTCCCTTGCAAACTCACCAACTTATAAAAGAATGACACTAGCCTGGAGCACTGGTTTGTCATAAAAAGTCTACGCAGAAGACGACCTTCATAAAACAGGCCTCCTTCCACATACCAAAGGTCCAGGTTTCCAGTTAACCAATTAAAAACCCACGTGTGAGGGAGGTGAAAAGCAGACCTACCACGTGTAACCCACCAAATACTGAAAAGGTCAAAGTGTTTCGGAAGGGACCCCTCCTGTACCCACAAGTAGACCCAGGCCAGACAATACTAAAAGATCCCAGCCCGAGAAACGTCCAAGGGCCCCGTTACCTTCCACTCGAGAGTATTCATCGGGAGAACACGAGGGCGGCCTTGGGGCGTTAGCCCCCACCTTTTCCCTCTCCCCTCGCTCTGACCGACGTCTGGAGAGTAAGTGGGGAAGTAGCGAAATCTTCCCCGCTCCACGATCCGGCTTGAGCCGTCACTTCCCAATTTCCGCTCGGTGCCAGGCCCAGGAGACTAGGAGAAGGCGCGCCCCCGGTACACTCGCAAGGGTTTGGCGTGTCCCTGGCCCTAAGGCTCGGCTCACAGTGGCCGCCGCACCCACCCTGAGCCGCTTCCTCCCACAAGGTGAACCGTGCTTGGACCGCAGAGGAGGGGGTGACTCTACCCAACGCGCCCCCAACACCTCCGGCTCACTCCCGCGCACTTCCCCACCCTTCCCTACCGCGCAGTGACCGACCCTCGGGTAAGGGGCGTGGCTAACAGGCAGAGTGCCCCGAGCGCGCCCCCGCCCCGAGCGCGCCCCCGCATTACCTTTCACCACGTCACACTCGATGACGCGTCCGCGGCGCTCGAAGAGGCTGCGCAATTCCTGGCTCGTGCAAGCAGCCGAGACATTGCCCACGAAAATCTTCCAAGTGTTCAGAGGCCTTGGGCGAGACATCTCCACCACAAGCGCGCGCCCAGGCCGCAGCTCGTGGCCGTGCAAGGCCTCGATGGCGCGCAGCGCGCCTGCGTTCTCGCGCATGTGCACGAAGGCGAACTGTTTCATGACGGCGCAGCTCATGACCGTGCCATAGGGCGCGAATAGAGCTGCCAGCTCCTCCGGCGTCGTATCCGCTCCGTCGACGTTACCCACGAATATCTTCATTTTGCCGCCTCAGCCGCCGCCTTCCCGGAGATCCGGGACCTCTGCTCCAGCGACTGGCGAGACGTCCGACCGACCGGCAGTCCTCCTCAGGAATGGCTGGCTACCGAGAACCCCGCCGCGCAGGCGCCCTGACGAAGCCAATCAGAGTCCGCATCCCGCGGGACAATAACCAATAAGAGAGGCTGAGAGAAGATGCACTCAGGCACAGCCAATCCCAAAGGGTCTGGAGCCCGTTCGTTAGCGGAGTGGGTGGGAGAAAGACGACGGCGCGCGACCAACCGCCGCTGCCGGGGGGTGGGGGTAGAAGGAGGGATGCAGCGAGCGAGCGCGCGCGCGCGGGCTCCGCCGGCTGTAGAGGCCTAGTCGGTGAGGCAGTTTCCGACCCGGGTGGGGCTGAGCCCCACAGGCCCCGAGGAAAACTTTGTTCCGTCGGAAGTCAGGGCTTCCTCCCCTTCTGGAATTCCTGTCCAAACCCGCGTTTGGAGGTGCAGCGTGAGTGTCCGCGGGAAGACCAGGCCTTGCGCGAGAAACACATACGCCTTCAGGCAGCAAAGGGCTCCAGGGACTGTGCTTGGCCGACCTGCGGGACCTAAAGGACGTCTGCCCGGAGAAGACCGTGTGCCATTAATTCATTCTTTGCAAGCACCTTCCCTGGGGATGCGGAGGGCCTGGCAAACACTGCAGATAATGAAAAACAAATTAAAATCCGTCTCAACGGTGATGGAATTTCCAATCCAGAAATAAAGATGACTGCTTTATGTTTGAAGTTTTCCACAATAAAGAGTTTAACAAAATTAAAACCACTCCTAGCCTGGCGTGGTGTTGCATGCCTATAAACCCATCACTCTAGGAGACTGAAGCAGGACAATGGAAAGTTCTAGCACAGACTGGGATTTAAGTGAGATCCTATGTCAAAATAAAAATTTTTTAAAGGATTGAGATTGTAGTTCAGTGAGATGGCCCTGGATTCAATCCCCAGTGCCACAAAAATAAAATTCTAGAGTGAAAAAAGTTCCACTGTTTTGAGTATGTAATTTAAAAGATTTGAAGCCGGGCATGGTGGCACAGGCCTGTAATCTCAGCACTCCGGAGGCTGAGACAGGAAGATTTTTGCCAGTTTGAGGCCAGCCTGCACTGCATAGTGCGCTCTGTCTCAAAAAAGACAAAAATAAATAAAAGATTTGTGCATGGCAGAAGACACTAAAACATGGTCATATGACAAACTCAGAACAAAAAGTGACAAAAATTCCAAACTTCTTGGCATTATGGTAGGGAGAAACAATAAATAAGTAAAATGTACTACATCTGAGATAGTGATAAGTGACTTACGGTAACTAAAGAATAAACTAGTTTCTACGGGAAGATGATTCCCACCCAAACAGACAAAGTCTTGGGTCAGGAAGCAGGTCTGGCCAGTTTAAGAAAGAACAGAAAGTTACTACTCCTGGAGCTTGGAACAGTGAGTAAAGGTGGCCCCATTTTGTGGGTCATTGAAATGGCTTCGACTTTCTGAGGCTAGAAGGGGTGGGGGGACAGAAGGGTTGATCTGATCTATGTTTTATAATATTTTGTTTGTTTCATAATTTCATTTTGGGTTTTTTTGTTTGTTTTTTGGTACCAAGGATCAAACTCACACTTGCTTGGCTGGTGCTTGCCGCTGAGCTCAATCCCTGGCCCTGTTTCATAATTTTACAAATACTCTGGTTGCTTGCTCTTTCTTCCACTCTCCCACTAGAGCTGCCCTTGAGATAAGCAAAAACAAGTGAAAAATAGTTGTTCACAATAGTTAGTGCTACTGCAGAATGTCCAGAAGAGTGATAATAATGATGTGATCAGGGTTGCCACAGTAAAATTAAGGAGAACTGGTCAGGTTTGGATGTAGTTTAATATTAGAGTTATCATCATATGTGACTGGATGTGAGCTGAGAGAGGAGTTACAAATAGTACAGAGTAAATGAAATCATGGAGTTGCCATATACTGAGATGGGGAATGTTATAAGAGAAAGTTTTTTTTTTTTTTCTCTTTTGTTTTGAGATGGTTTTGCTATGCAGTTCAGGCTGGCCTTGAACTCACTTTGAGGCCCAGGCTGGCCTGGAATTCACAGCAATCCTCCTGCCTCAGGCTCCAGAGTGCTGGGATTACAGCGTATACCACCATGCGCTGCTGAGATTTTCTGTGAAGATCTGAAATTCAGCTTTGGAGATAGGTGTTCTGCGTGTGTGTCCGTCTTGCCTGCCCCACTCCCTGTCAAATTCCTAGGTTGAAATCGTTTCTGGGTTTTTTTTTTTTTGTGTGTGGTTGTTGTTACCATTTTTGGTTTTCTTTTGAGACAGGGTCTCACTGTGCAGTTCAGGCTGGGCTTGAACTCTCTACGTAGTCCAGGTATCTCTCTGCCTCAACCTCCCAAGTGCTGGGGGTGCAGCATCATGACCAGCTTCCTAAATTGAAATCTGTCCACCAGTGGGATGGTGTTAGGAGCTAAGACCCTTGCAGGGCCTTCAAGCAAAGGGTTCCTGTTCTTTTAAAAGATGTTCTGAGGGTTGGGGATTTAGCTCAGTGGCATACGTGCCTGCCTGGCAAGTGTGAGGTTGTAAGTTTGATCCCTGGTACCAAAAAAAATTAAAAAATAAAAAATAAAAGATGTTTTGGAAGGCAGCCTTGCCCCTCCCACCAAGCGAGGACAGGAGAGAAAGGCATCATTTATAAACCAAAAAGCAGAACATACTTAACCAGACACTAAATCTGCCAGCACTTGCATTTGCAACTCTCATAACTGTAGGAAGTAAATCTCTGTTATTCATAAGTTTCCTACTCTGTGGTATTTTGTTATAGTAAACTGGTAGACATGATAAATTTGAGAGGCCTCTAAATCATCTAAGTGGAGATAGCAGCGGGCAACTGGATATGTGTCTGGCACTCAGGGGAGAGGTCTGGGCTGAAGGAATAAATTTGAGTATCCTGAGGAGAAAAAGATGAGATAAATGAAAAATTTTAAAGGAAAAGAAATACAATTGGCCAAAAAATATGAAACTTCATCTCTAATCAAGGAAATGTGGTTTCCTGAGAAATATCTTTCACCCTTAAGATTTAAAAAAAACAAAAAATTATAACCTCTATTGCTAGAAACTATGAAAAGTACTGTCACATACTACTTGAAAGTGTGAGTTATACATCCTTTGTGTGTGTGTGTACTATTGGGGTTGAATCTGTGGCCTCATGCACACCAGCCAAGAGCTCTAACCACTGAGCTACATCTCCAGTTCCCCTTGTTTTTCTGTTTGGTTTTTTGAGTCAGGGTCTCACTTTGCAGTTCATCTTTCCTTCTCTTTTTCTTTTTGTTTATTTTTTGAGACAGGGTTTCATTATGCAGGTCAGACTGGCCTTGAATTCACTATGTAGCCCAGGCTGGCCTTGAACTCTCAAGCAATCCTCCTGCTTCAGTCTCCTAAATGCTGGGCATTTAGGCATTGCCGCCATTCCCAGCCTTCTTTTTTTGTTTCTGTTTTGAGACAGGGTCTTGCTAAATTGCTCAGGCTAGCCTCAACCATGAAATCCTCCTGCCTCAGCCTCCCAAGTAGCTAGGATTGTAGGCATGTGCTTCCACACATAGCAAACTCAGAATTATCTAATGGCACCAATGCTCTAACAGGTTCTTCAAGATCACCTAAGCCAGGCCAGGCTAGTTACTTTACAGATGAGACATTGAGCACTGATGAAGGGAAAGTAAGTGCCCACCTAGGCTATCAAGCTGGTGACAGAACTGGTCTAATTCAGTAGTCTTTCCATTACCCTGGCTCAAAGAGAGATCCTTCCTTAAATGAGTCCTAGTCTATTTTCTGTTGCTATCACAATACCACACATGAGGTAATTTTATAAAGAAAAGAAGTTATTTGGTCCCTTGTTCTGGAGGCTGGGAAGTCCAAAAGCAGGGTGTCAGCATGTGCTCTGAATCTGCAGTGCATCTAATAATGCCTTTTCATTGCATCCTAGCATGGCACAGGGTATAGGTAGTGAGACACAGCAAGTGTGCTAGGGGAGATCTCTCTTCCTCTTCTTACAAAGCCACTAGTCCCACCATGGGTTCCACTCATGACCTCTAATCCCACAGGTCCCGCATCCAAATATCATTAATGGGTGAATTTGGGGATTAAATTCAACAGTGCTTGGGGTTTTAGGGACCACACCACATGAACTTTGGCAAAATTCCTCACGCCAATAAGTATCACCTTCCTTACCTATAAAATAATGCACCATATCAGTTTTTTTAATTATGTTATTTATGATAGTGTATTAAGAGTTTTATGAGAAAAAACATATACAAACGTATAAGAAATGACAAGATTGACTTACGATGGTCAGCCACAGAGTCGGATGAGGAAACATGCAGAGGGTATCTACATGCTGGAGGCCGAAGGGTTCAATCTGGGTCTGGAGTTCACCCTAGTGTCTCGTGCAAGTCCACACCAGCAGGCTGATGGGTCTGCAACAGAAGGCCCAAGGCTCTACGATGGAAGGGTGAAGAGTCTACACAAGAAGCCAGGAGACGTCGTCCAAACCAAAGGCGAAGACTGGAGCTTCTCCAAAGAATGGAATGCATTTGTCTTTGCTCCTTCCCTTTTATACCTCCAGACGGTGAGCCCACCCTAGGGTGGGTCTTCTACACCCTAAAGTGAAGAGTTGCTAAACCCATTTAGTTAAGCTTCTAAATGTCTTAAATCCCACTTATATGACTTTTTTTTTTCCTTCGGTACTGGGGATTGAACTCACAACCTCATGCTTGCCAGGCAAGCACTTAAACTGCTGAGCTAAAGCCCCAGCCCTGGATGAAGTCCCCCCCGCTTCGGTATATATGACATTTTATAAAGGAAAAACTGTAGTGAAAGAAGATGAGTAAAAGTTTTACCAGTTGTAATGGTGGTTACAAAACTGTAGGTGTTTGTCAAAACTCAAAGAAATGTAGACTAAAAAGGGTGACTGTCATTATATAAATTACATTTCAATTAAAAAACAAAATTCTGGAATTCCACCCTTAGGTATACACTCACAGGTTACTCACAGGTACAATCAACCACTACAGGTAGTAAAAGATACATACAATGGCCAAGCATGGTGGCACAAGCCTGTAACCCCGGCATTCGGGAGGCTGAGGGAGGAGGATCACTGAGTTTGAGGCCAGCCTGAGCTACATAGTAAGACCTTGTCTCAAAAATAAAAAAAAAAAAAAAACATAAAAAACAAATAATAAAATTATATATAATATATATGAAATGTATAATTTATATGTAATTATTTTTATAAAATTTGCCTAAACTATATTTAAGTATATAGTTCAGTGATATTCACATTGTTGTCCAAATATTACCATCTCCAGAAAAATTTTACCTTCCCTAGCTGAAAGTTACTCATTAACTCTTTTCTCCTCTCCCTGGCCTCTAGAAACCACCATGTTACTTTCTTTATGAATTTGGTTACTCTAGATACTTCATATAATGGAGTCATACAAACACTTGTCCTTTATTTCACTAGTATAATGTCTTCAGTATTCATCCATGCTGCATCTATCAGAGCTTCCTTCCTTCAAGGCTGAATAAAATTCCATCATATTTTGTTTTCCATTCATGTAATAGCAATACTTGGGTCACTTCCACTTTTTGGTTATTAAGGATCATGCTATGAAAATGGGTATACAAATAATGTTGAGTCCCTACTTTCACTTATTGTGAGTGTATACCTAAGGGTGGAATTCCAGAATTTTGTTTTTTAATTGAAATGTAATTTATATAGTGACAGTCACCTTTTTTAGTCTACATTTCTTTGAGTTTTGACAAACGCCTACAGTTTTGTAACCACCATTACAACTGGTAAAACTTTTACTCATCTTCTTTCACTATAGTTTTTCCTTTATAAAATGTCATATAAGTGGGATTATACAGTAAGGAGCTTTCTGAGTCTAGTGTTTTTTAGATTACATAAAGCACCTGATATTCACCAATGTGATTGCTTGTATCAGTAGTTAACTTTTTTTTTTTCAGTCAGGAATCAAACTCACACCTTCATGCTTGCTGGGCAGGTGCTTATGCTGCTAAGCTAAATCCCCGGCCCCAACTCTTTTTTTTTTTAATCAATGATTGACTTAGTGTCAATGCACTACCATTTGTTTTCCCTTTCCACAGTTGAAGGACATCTGAATCGTTTGCAGTTTTTGGAGGTTATGACAAAAGTTTGCATATAGATATTTGTGCAAATAATTTTTAATATCTTTTGGTAAATATCTACAAAGCACAAGGTCATTTTGAGCAATAGCAAGATACTATAAAGTGTGACCATTATGTAAGCCACATAGAAGCTCAGTAAATTGTGCTAATAGAGCTGGGTGTGGTGGCACATGCCTGTAATCCCAGCACTTGGGAGGCTAAGGCAGGAGGATCACTGCAAATTCAAGGCCAGTCTAAACTGCATATCCAGACCCTGACTCAAAAAGACAAAAAAAAATTGTGCTAATAGAAAAGTTTGCTACATTTTATTACAAATTAAAACAGTCTATTGATAGGGCTGGGCGTATTGCTCAGTGGCAGAGAATTAATCTATGCAAGGCCCTGGATTTAATGCCAGCACCAAAAAAGAAATCACAGATCATCTTTATCATGTTTTCTGTGCACATCAGAAACACATACATTGACAGGGCCCTTTCCTGCTGAAATTGCTGGCTGTATTATCAGGCAGTGAAAACAGGAGATGCAAAGGGCACTTCCTTTCTCCAGTAACTGCTGGGTCCTCTCTGTTACCGGGCTTCCCTCACCTAGGTTTTTAGGTATCAACTCCCTTCTATGTATAGCTGTGATACAGCACATTCTTTTTGGAAGTACATGATAGAAGTATTTAAATTAGAGGGGGCCAGGGATTTAGCTCAATGGCTTAAGCGCCTGCCTGAGCACGAGGTCGTGAGTTCGATCCCCGGTACCAAAAAATAAAATAAATAAATAAATAAATTAGAGGGGAAGGGCTGGAGGTGTAAGGTAGAAGGCTTACCTAGCAGGTGAGAGGTGTTGTGTTCAATCTCCAGCACTGGAAAAAGAATTGGAAGGGAAGTTTGGAGGATGTTGGAGACTGATTTTTTTTTTTTTTTTTTTTGGTACTGGGGATCGAACTCACAACCTTGCACTTGCCAGGCAGGCGCTTAAGCCGCTGAGCTAAATCCCCAGCCCATGGAGACTGATCTTGAACCCTATTCCTTTGCAGGACCCAAGGCCTCCAGCACGCTGGACAACCACTCTACCACTAAGCTGTGCTCACATCACTGATAAAGATGATCTGTGATTTCTCTTTTTTTGTTGCGTTTTGTTTTGTTTTGTTTTGTTTTGCTTTGTGCCGGGGATCAAACTCACGACCTCACATTTGCCAAGCAAGGCACTTATGCTGCTGAGCTACGATCTGTGATTTCTCTTTTGATGCTGTGGATTGGACCCAGGGCCTTACACATACTAAGTATATTCTGTACCACTGAGTGACACCCCCTATAATTTTCATTTAATTCATAAAATTTTTTACTTAACTTGAAATTAGTACTTTATATACCTTATATAATGTGCTTTAAAATCACCAGAATGATTTTAAAAAGAAGCGGATTTTTACCTAGAGTTTCTGTTTTGTTTTGGTCTTTTTGAGACAGGGCTTCACTATGCAATATAGGCTGGCCTCAAACTTGCAGCAATCCTCCTGCCTCAGCCTCCAGAGTGCTGGGATTACAGGCATGCACCACCATTCCTGGCCTAACCCAGAGTTTCTAATTCAGTTGGTCTGAAGTGCCAAAATTTATATTTTAAATAAGTTTCCAGGAGATGCTCATGCTGTGGCTCAGGGACCACAAAGGACACATTTGGAGAGCCACTGGCAACAGAAAGATTAGGAAAGGCAGAAAGAAGAAAGAGGAAGTGTTTCACAAATCAGCTTTACACAAGCTCTTCAGAAACAGCCCCACATCTTTCCAGGACCTGCTGGTAGCCAGCATTCTTTGGGCAAAGGCTTTGCCACTGCTCTTAAAGGTGAATTCTGACTGCGCCCCTTGGCTAGGATTCAGCCCAGGGGAAGGCCTCCTTCTTGGGAAAATAGAAGGCTCTTTAAATATTCACAGTTCTACAAAACCACAGTGTGGAATCAGGCAGAACTAAGCATGGAAAGGGCACCAGGGAGAAGGGAGCAGAAAAGACCAGCCAGATCGTAATAAATGGGTCATGAAGCCAGGTATGCTTTACTGTAATTTCTGTAACTACTGTAATTTCAGTTCTTGGAAGGCTGAGACAGGAAGATCATGAGTTTAAGGCCAGCCTGAGATACATGGCAAGACTCTGCTTCCAAAATAAGGGTTGGGGGGTGGTTTATGAGCTGGTTGTCAGAGCCACTAAGGAAACAATTGCCCAGAAACTACTAGAGCTACATATGATTTAGGGCACTTTATAGTGAAATTATTTTTACTTTAAAAGGTATGTATTTCTTGTTGACTGGGCATGGTATCACATACCTGTAACCTGGAGACTGGTACCAAAAAAAAAAAAAATCTGAAGACTGATGCATAAAAATCGGAAGTTCAATCCTTGTCTGAGCAAAGTAAGACTCTGTCTCAAAAAAGAAAAAAAAAGCTATGTAGTTCAATGCAAAGGTCCTAGGTTGAATCTCTGGGTTCAATTTATAAATGAATAAAATAAACAAATAAATGTAACAGTCTGGAATTTAATATAATAGGCATTCTAAGTATTTGCTAATATGATTAAGATTTTCTTTTAAAGTAAGTTTACAAGTGAAATGATTTAATTTTATTTTTTTGAGACAGGGTCTTGCTATATAGCCCAGGCTGGCCTTGAGATTCTCTTGCCTCAGCCTCAACTAAAATTATATAGCTATGTGCCACCATTGTTTAAAAGTGAAACAATTTAAGGAAAAGTATTTAGTAAACTATAATACAGATGGTTTGTGGACATGGAAAAAGTTGAAACATTTCACAAAAATGCTTTATGTGGCAAAAATTCCTTTTCTTTGCGAGAACAGGGCCTCTCTGTGACATGGTTTTAAACTTGCGACTCTCCTGCCTCAGCCTCCTGGATGCTAGAATTACAGGTATGCACTACTTCACTTGGCGTGGCAAATTTTCAAACTGTACTCCTGAGCTTTGAGGGAGTCCTGGGACAGGGTTAAGCATCTCTGGCTGCAGATCCACTTCTGCCTTGCAGATAGGCCTTCACGATGTTTGAACAATCTCCTTCCTTTCTTTCCTTTCTTCCTCCCTCCCTTCCTTCCTTTTCCCAGGTCTCATCCCTAGCCTCCTAGAAAGTAGTAAACAGTGAGCCATTTAGCCATAAAAGGGTCATTAGCCTGGCTATGATTCCAAACTAGAGCTAAGACGTCAGGGATGAGCTATGGGCAGAATGCAGGAGTTTCCGCCAAGGACCAGGAAGTGGAGGAAGACATCTGGGCTTCAGGCTTCAGGCTTCAGCGAGTTAGCTGCCAGGGGTCAAGGGAAGCTGGGAAATAACCCAAAGTTTGCCCAGATTAAGCAGAGTCCAGGAACTAGCTCAGGAGGCGGTGCCAGCAGCCTTGAAACGGCAAGGCCT
Organism: Dolichotis patagonum; assembly: GCA_004027295.1. Taxonomy (NCBI): domain Eukaryota; kingdom Metazoa; phylum Chordata; class Mammalia; order Rodentia; family Caviidae; genus Dolichotis; species Dolichotis patagonum. Next base: position 249,942 of record PVJX010000417.1, read on the forward strand.
AGGGCACAGGAGCAGAGCCAAGAGCCTCAAAGCCAAGGCCAACTAACGGTAAAGCCACCACTGCCTTGTCCCAGGCAGGCGGTACAAGAGCAGTTGTAGTCTGACAGCTCACCTGCTGTAAAATCAGCTTTGCCAAGTATGGGCACTCCTGATGTGGTCCAGTGGGGCAGAGGACAGAGCAGTATGCTATTCCCTGATTAGCAGCAACTGGCTTCAAGGGGTGCTTTGCTGGGACTGCCTCCAAGGGGCCCCGTACAGCCTCAGAACTGCAGCCACTGCTCCTTTAACTATGTGCCAGGCCCTATGGCAAGCACCTACTTATTGAGAGTTAATTTAGTCTTTTACTTATAAAATAAATCAACTCAAGCCAGATTAAAATTTTAAGATGGGGGAGCACACATTAGAGGGATACAGGTTTGTTTTTTGAATTGTAGGGCAAGAGGCAACTGGCCTCAGTAAGACAGGGGACTCCAGGGAAGCTGGAATTCTCCAGAAACTTGTTTGTTTGGCTTGTTTTTTGTTTTGTGTTTGTTTTTGAGACAGTTTCACTCTGTACTTCAGGCTTGCCTTGAACTCACTAGGTAGCCTGGCCTAGAATGAATGGTGATCTTCTTGCCTCAGCATCCTAAGTGCTGGAATTATAGATGTGACCATGCCTGGCTTCTCTAGCAACTTTTAGGTTCTCTCAGTGTCTGCTTCATTCTTCCTCCTTTGCAGACTGGCTTTTTCTGATATTCAGATGGTGAAACAAGTGGAAATAAAGCTCCCATATTCCCGCAGTTTGGGTTCAACCATGGAAAGCTGGGTCCATCCTGATTTCTTGGAGGGAAGCAGAGCTCAGCACAGGCTGGGATCCATTTGATTCCAATCATATATGATGAGAGGGAAGGGGAGGGCCACACACAGAAGCATCACCACTATGGTCCCACATCATGACATTGAGGAGGAAGCGGGTCCCTTGGGGAATGTGTGGATTAGGGGTTGCCCTTGATGAGAAGGACAGAGGTAGAAAACCTTTATGTCCACCACACCCATTAAGAGACACGGAGACAACGACACAATACAAAGGTCCGTATGAAAATAGAAGTTTAGTTTGCCAAGGTATCATCACAGCCACTCCTGTGTTTCCTGAACCTTCCTTGTAGGTCTGGGCAAGCAAGGAGGAAGGCACTCAGCTGGGAGGAAGAACAGACCTGAGATAAGGCTCTGCTCAGAGGTGGGCAGGGGTCTGGCCCAAATTCTTCCGGCCCTCACCGGCAATGGGCCGGCCTCGCTCCTCCCAGATGGTGAGACCATCACAAGAGCAGATCTGTTTGGGGTTCTGGAAGAGGCCAGCGGAGCGTGCGATGATGCCACAGGCCAACCTGTGGAAGGATGTGGGGTCAGAGTAGGCCCTCATCTGGTTCCCCCCAGGGCTCCCCATGCCCCACTGGCAGAGCACAGTCTCCTGCTAGCTGGCAACACTCACCTCTCCCCAGAGTTCCCTGTGATCCTGGATAAGGGATGGCCTCCCCGGCCCAGGTCATCTTCTCCTTCATCAATAACCAGGCTGCGGCCAATCACATCCCACACCTTGGAGGGCAGACAACAACCCTCAGCCTACTGTCTGGTTAGGAAGGGTCCCCACCTCCATTTCACCTCACCTTCAGCTGCTCATCCTCTATCCGAAAGATGGCTCGGCCATCAGCATCAGCATGGACATTGCCCAGGTCTCCACGGTGCTAGAATGACACCCAGAAAGAGAATGATCACATGAGGCACAGCTGCTATCATCTGGCTTCCCGGTAGCCATTTCCTTTTCTCGTCTCCCTAAACTACCACTTTCCTCCTATGGCTACAGTCTGATTGGATCAAGGACAGCCCCTGGACACTCTCCCCTTGAAAGTAAATTAGTGGGCAGAATCCAAAGTCCTGGGAAGAGCCAGCCTTCTCCTCACAAGCCTGTTGCTGGCCCCACTTCCAGCCTCTACTTAGCCACACTCCTGCTTCTTTCCAAGCCTGCTTCCCCAGCCTCCTGGCGGTTCCTTGGCTTTAAGTTGGCCATGCTTGGCTTCCCTGATCATCCCAACAGCTAGCACCTCTTTCCTGACCCCGGCAACAAAGAAGACAGAAACACAAGGGAACAAAGGGCCTGTCTAGGCCCAGGAACTGGCTCTGTCCACCTTCTTTCACAAAAAAGTGTTATGGCACATCTACTTAGCACCTCCTGCCAGACACTCTGCCAGGCATGGCAGTACTATATACAGGTTCCACTCTCTGGTGCCTGAGACATGGAACAGATGTTATTATGAAATAACATGATGACAACAGCTGATGAATTTTAGGTGACAGAGCCTTAATGGTGAGCCACAGAAATTACCTCTGTGCAAATAAATCTGCCCAACCTGACACTCAGGCAGAAGCAGGTGCCTGAGCGTGGGCTGATCCATATGCCCGTGCTGCAAGATAACAGTACGTCAGTGTGTGCTGGGGTTGATAGCCGCAACGAAAACGGGTTCTGCCTTATCTTATCCACATGGCCAACTGCTGCTGGCACCTGCACTTCCATTATGCCACCCTATGTTGGGGAACTTCAGTGGTAGAAAGATGGAGCCTGGAGGAGTGTGTCTTTGGTTGGGCTGGGGTGGGCTGGGGAGTAGGCTAGGGGCCACAGCAGGAGGCAATGTCCCCACAGCGGGTCATGGGGAAGCAGGCTTTGCAGTCCTTGCCCTCAGCATACAGGCAGGGAGGCCTTCAATACCACACCTACACCTGGGGCCCAGCCTGTGCTCTCAGGCAGGAGGGGACCAATAAGGATTTCAGGCAGGGAATGGCTTGGTTCCTCTATGCTTCAGTGCAATCCCTCTAGTAATGCCTGAGGAAGAAGGACTGGAGGGGCCTAGAGAAGAGAAGGAAGCTTACAGACCATCAGGAGATATGCAAGGAACAATCAGGCTTGGATTAAATTCCACATGGGCAATAGCATGTACTGAAAACCCTAAAGAAACCTGCCAGACATCATGGCAGCTTTGGCCACTCATTTCTTGCTTACTTTTTTCTGTCTACCCCTAAGAGAGTGCATTCAATATGACTGCTGACTCTGTCCTTTCAGGGAAAAGACACGTCAGGAGGCAGTCTCTTGCCCTTCAGAAACACTCCTGTGCGCCACCTCTCAAGGGGTTTGCCTGGCCGGGTCCCTGTGCTGCATCTTCCATCCCCACTCTCAGCTTCCCATCCATCACTTCTCAAAATTCCCAAGGCAGACATCCCACAGGTGCACCTCCCACACTCACATTCTGTGTGATTTACCTCCCTTGAGGGGAGGCAGCAGCAAGTGTGGTTTCCCACATTAGGTTACAGTCAAACTGTGGCCTCAGTCTGGAACACCCTCTCACTCTCACATGCTGTGAGAGAAGCCAGCTGCCATGTGGTGAGCTGCTCTAGGGAGAGGTCCACGTGGCAAAGGACTGATGCTTGGCCAACAGCCAGGGAGAGAGCTCCAGGTCTGCCAACAGCAACATGAGCAAGCTGGGAAGCAAATCCTCCTCATGTCGGGCCCTGAAATGACTTTGGCCCCAAGAGACTCTGAGCCACAGGCATCCAGATTCCTGCCCCATAAAAACTATGAGATAATGAATGTTCGTTGTCTTATACTGCTCACATTGGAATCATTTAATCTGAGGCAACAGATCACAAATATCCTGACTACAAACATCTAATTGTGCAAAGAACCAGACAGAAACTCCTCTCCAGGGCACAGAGTAAAAACTTATCAGAAATGGGATAGAGCTGTCAAAAGTTTAAAAAAAAATCAGTTACATGAATTAAGAAACATGAACAGGTTGAATATGGTTTATCTGAAATGCTTGGGGCCAGAGTGTTTTGATTAGAGTTTTTTAAATTTTTGCATATACTTTACTGGTTGACCAGTCTTAATTTGAAAATCCAACTCTTATAAATGAGTTCCACTCAAAATTTCAGATTCTGGAGCACCCTGAGTTTGAATTTTCAGATTACAATTTTCAGACACTCACCTGAAACTATAGTTTCATTGGTATTGTGTCAGAAGATCACAAATTTCATATCATTATGAAATAGAAAATAGTCAAATAGAAAATAAACACAAGATCTGGGAGGACATGAGAAGATGCTGGCAGTTGCCCAGCATCAAAAACCAAAACCTACTCTGGGACTGTATCTCCAAGTGCAGCAGGGATGCAGAAGAACTCAAACTGATTTTGAGCTGGTAACTTGAACCAAATGAGGAGGATATAGTTCATGATACTTGTTCTTCTACTTTGGAATATGCTTGAAACTTTTCCATGACAGATTAAAAAATAACTAAAGGGCTGGGGATTTAGCTCAGCGGCATAAGCACCTGCCTTGCAAGTGCGCGGTCATGAGTTCAATCCCCGGTACCAATTAAAAAAAAAAAAACAATAAAAAATAAATTTACCTAAGGAAAAAAGATGAGTGAACTTAAATGATTGAGTAATGAACAATACTAGTTGTACTCAGAACAGACAAAAATCATCAAGGTGACACATGAAAACGGCAAGAATTTTCTGGTGAAAAATGGAACTCCAAAGCTGGGGGAGTAGTGTTTGGAGAGGCATTTTTAGTAAAAACTTGCACTTCTGCTGGGGATTTAGCTCAGCGGTATAAGTGCCTGCCTGGCAAGCGCAAGGTTGTGAGTTCAATCCCTGGTACCAAACCCCCCCCCCCAAAACCAGAAAACTTCCATTTCCATTGCCTTAGATCTCCAGGAGGTATTTTCCCCTCTGCCTCTGGTCCTCAAAATGGATCAGGTACTCAATCTGGGCTCCCAAGGTTCATGTCAGGTTTCTCATACTGCACCACAACCACAGGACTTGGTGATCTTCCCTACTGTGAGCCCTTGGGGGACAACCATTGGGCTGTGCATTGTTGTACCCCAGCACCTTGATTAAGGAAAACATGAATAAACATCCCTGAGCTGAACAGATCAAGTGAAAAAAGGCTCCAGAGCTACGTGCCCTGTCTGAGAACCTGGGTTCTCTCTCTGCCCAGCCCAGTCCAACACTTACCCGGTCAGAGTCCTGAGGGCCCCCATGAGATGTTCCATCAGGGTTAAAGTGGTCCCCACAGCTAAGGAGGAAAGGCAACAGGTGGGCAACCAAACAGCAGCTCAAAGGCCAGGCAGTCCACCCTCTTCTCTATTTGTATCTGTGTCATTCATTCATTCATTCATTCAATAGCCCTACTCCATGCCAGGCCCTAGGGAGAGGGCACCAAGCAGGTCTGGGTGTGGGTTAAGCCCTCAATGAGTTTCTGGTACAGAAGAGGCTCAGATGAATAAACAACTAATGATATCATAGCAGGACAAAACCCTGACAAGGGGATCCTTCCCTTTGTATGTCCAAGGAGGTGTCTTCTAGTTTAGAAACAGGAGCCTCCGAGTCAGATCTTAATTTGAATTTCAGCTCTACCTTTTTATCCACTGGAGCCTTTCATAAGTCATCTAACCTGTTTGAACCTCAGTTTCCTCATCTGTAGACTGGACTTGTGTTACGTGCCTCCCAGGTACTTGGGAGGACTATATGTAAAAGCATGTAGCTGAAGGCGCTATGAGGAAGACTATAGACAACTTACCTGTTGCAGTCCTTTGTGAGGTCCCCAAACTGATGGACATGGAGCCCATGCAAGCCAGGCTGCAGGCCGTCAATGGTCCCCTCGATGAGGCACCGCTCAGGGGTCAGCTGTAGAAAGCGCACCACTCCCTGCACGGGGCCAGGGCCCCCTAGAATGGCCACTGCTGCCCCCAGATTCTCTGCAAAGTATTGAACAATTAGCTTGGCTTGCCATCTCAACCAGCCCTACCCTATTCTCACCTTGGGAAGAGCTATGAAAGAGTCTCATACAACTTTCACCCCATTCCCAAAGCTGCTCCAAACCAGAGCCTAAGAATCTTATGGTTACATCTGTACCAGCTCTAGGTTAATCTCTCCCAGACAGGTCAAGGCCAAGGTTATGACGGTCACTCACGATACTGGCTGCTGCCCATGCCCTTCAGTACAGCCTGCCGTCCAGTGCCTTCCAGAAGTGCCTGTATCTCCTGGCTAGGCAGAGTAGTCTGCACTAAGACCATCTGATTTTCCAACTGCACCTCTACATCCTGGACACCTGAAAGGAGAGAAAAGGCAGAGGGCAGCAGAAGGTTGGCATCCTGTGCTGGCAACAGGGAAGAAAGACAGAGTGGCTCCCAAATCCCATTCCCACTAATCTTACTACAGCCAGAGCTAAACTTGGAAGTTGCCTTCTAGCTGTGGTTCCTTGAGTCCTCTTAACCTCTGCTTCTTTACATATAAAGTGGGGATAATAGCTAGGTCACTCACAGGAGTTTTGTGAGCCTTTATTACATACCACACATTATTTATAACTGTGAGGCTTTTTTCTTTTTCCAATACTGGTGATTGAACCTGTGACCTTTATACTGACCTACATCCTCACATCCTCAGCCCTTTATTTTTTGACACAGGGTCTTGCTGAATCACTAAATCACCTGAGCTGAGCTCAAATTTACGGTTCTCCTTGCTTAGTCTCCCACAGTGCTGGCTTATTTATAACTTTTGAGATACTGAAAATTGTTCTGGGGTTGGGAATTTAGCTCAGTGGCATAAGCGTCTCCTTGCAGGCATGCCGTCATGAGTTCGATCCCCGGTACCCCACCCCCAAAAATCTTCTTAAAATGTTTTAATAAAAGTGGGCTAAACCCACTTTATTCAAACATAAAAAGAAAGAAAAAAGGAGGCAGAGGAGAAAGGAGGAGAAAAGTGGGCTATCAGTGGCAGCATCACTGATAATAGCTGAAAGGTGAAAACAACCCAGAGGCTGATTAAGTGATAACATACAAGTAGTATCCATATGATGATGTATTGGCCATAAAAAGGTACAAAGTATGGATACATGCTACAACATGGATGGATGAACCCTGAAACAGTCAGATGAAAATAGTCACAAAAAACCACAAATATTATATGAAGCTATTTATAGGAAATGTCCAAAACAGGCAAATCTATAGGCAGAAAATAAATTAGGGGTATGAGTGGAGGAATAGGGAGGTAATAACTACAGGATATAGTATTTTTGTGTGGGGGGGGACAGGGTCTCACTATGCAGTTCAGGCTGGCCTTGTACTCACTGTATAGCCCAGGCTGGTCTCGAACTCTCAACCATTCTCCTGTCTCAGCCTCCTTCCTGAGTGTTGAGATTAAAGGCGTGTGCCACCATGCATGGCAAGGATTTAAGAAATGATAAAAACATAAAATTCATAGTGGTAATGGCTATTACATTCTGTGAGTACACTAACTGCCATGTAGACTTTATTTTCTTAAATTGATTTTTATTAGTACATGCTTGCAGTACATAACTGTTACCTTCATTGTGGGGAGGTGGTACATGCACATAACACATCTTATGTCCTCTTCCCCCTCCTCTGCATGCATACTTTAAATGAGTTTTATGGTACATAAATTGTATCTCAATAAAGCTGTTATGTGGATCAGGTGGGGGGCGGCTACTGTTATCATCCTGAGAACTGGCATTAACTAAAAAGTACCATGGACCAGGCCCTCTGATGTGTTTTACTGTATTGAGTCATTTGATATCATAACCCTGTGAGTTAGGTACTATTATTTCTATCTTACAAGTGGGAAAACTGAGGCACAGAGCAATTAAGAAACTTGCTCCAAGTCATATTTTAATAAGTTATACAACAGGAAGCCCCAGGTAGCCTAGCTCCAGAGTGTGAGCACTTAATTCTGACATTCTGCTCACCCCAAGAAGCAAGCTCTTGCTTCCTGACTGGGCTTTTCCATATACACACCCTTTTCCTATAGCAAGTCCTACATCCTCTGAGTGACCTATTTTGCATAATCCTGTTTCACTAGCTAGGCTGGCTAGCTCTGTGACAGCAGAAGCTCTGTGTGGTCCATAACACCCCATTGACACAAGCTGGTGGGATGATTCTTACATATTTTTGTGGAAACAGTCTTGGCTGGGCGTGCCTGTAATGCTAGCACTCAGGAGGCTGAGGCAGGAAATTCATGAGTCTGAGGCTAGCCTTAGCTACACAGCAAGTTCAAAGTGAGCTAGGGCTAATGTAATCTCAGCATTCTGAAAGGCTGAGGCAAGAGGACTGAAAATTCGAGGTCAGCCTAGGTAACTTGGTAAGATCCTGTCTCAAAAAAATAAAGAGGAGGGGTTGGGGATTTAGCTCAGTGGCTTAAGCGCCTGCCTGGTAAGCGTGAGGTCGCGAGTTCAATCTCCGGTACCAAAAAATAAAAAATAAAGAGGAATGGGGATGTAGCTCAGTATCAGGTAGCTCAGTATCAGGGGCCTGGTTTCAATCCCCAGAATTAAAAAAATTTTTAAATCTTACATAACTTGCCTGGCAAGCACAAGGTCCTAAATTCAATTCTCAGTGCAAAAAAAAAAAAAAAATTTTACAAAAAAACCTCACATAACTAATGCCATGTCACCTGAGGTGTGGCTTTAAAAAACAATAACAAAGGGCTGGGGATTTAGCTCAGTGGTACAAGCACGGGCCTGGCAAGTATGAGGTCATGAGTTCAATCACAACAACAACAAAAAACACAAAAACAAAAACAAAAAACCCCCAGGCTTTTACATGGAAAAACTATTAGACAGGAAACTGAGGCAACAGGGAGCCCACAAATAAGGTCTTTGACAGGCTAGGAAGAGGCAAGAGAGAAGGCCTGAGTATGTTTTGCACACATACCAGATAAGGCTTCCTGATGGCCTGCCCTTAGCCAAGGCGGGTTTCTGATCCCTAGGGTCTAGCAAGAAGGGCTGATTCTCTGTTCCTGAAGTGGGAAGGTTTGTAGCAAGAAGCACTTTGTAACTCTGCTCAACCTTAATTCCTAAACAGCATCTCAGCCAGAAGGTTGGTTCCTCAGTGAAGCAGATGTTCAGTTTGGTTGGTGAACCTCTGACTGTGGCTAGGTCAGGATTTGGTTAGCTCAGGGCCTGGTAAGAAAAGAGGCCAAAGGAACTGCAGGGTGAGCAACCAGGGTGCAAGGGAGGGAACCTGGATCTGGGAGCTCCTCTAATTCACTCCAGGAAGGAGATTAAAGATCTTTTCCTCAAGGCTCCAGGCAATTCTCACTCTCTGTGCCTTCTAGAAACTGTGACTTCCTTGCCCAGCCCATGATAATAAAGCCAAGCTGGTTCCAGTGACCCAGACCAGAAAACAGAGTCACCAGAAGTCTCTTTCTGGTGAGGAAACCTGCTGAGGACTAAAAACTGTCCTACATCCAACAAAAAATGCAGCTGCCTGCTGTCCCAGCAGAAATGTTTTACCAGAAAAGCTTTAATTAGAACACTTCACTCTAAGTGTAAAAATTCAATCTCCATCCAACCCCTACCCACAAGTCCAAAACACATTGTCTAAACAAACTCAACTTCAAGATCTGTCCCCTCACATCTCCCTTCAAGCAGATCATCTCTAAGCCCTTCCTCTATTCTTTCTCGGAGATGTACTGGGCTGCATGCCCAAGACTTTGCTAAAGCACTTTATACATGTTAACTAATTTATTCTCCAAGTCTCTGTATGACTCCAGGGAAGCTATTATCATCTCCATTAACGGAAAAAACTGCCAGGAACCTGTGTTGTAAGCCTGAGGCAGGAGGCTCTTGCCGGCCTGAGGCAAGAGAATTGCTATGCATCCAAGGTGGGCTACATGGTGAGTCCTGGGCTACATAATGAAACTGTCTCAAAAAAAAAAAAACAAAGTCCAGGGAGGTAGCTCAATAGTAGGGTACCTGCCTTGCAAGCAGGAGGCCCTGGCAATACCGCTACCAAAACCAAACAAAATTTAAACTGCAGAAACACAGGCACAAAAGCTAATATCCATGAAATCTTTGTGCCAGTAAGTGGTTTGAATGCCAACCGATCTGACTCCAGGGTGCAGCTGTATAGCCACTACATGTTTCTAACTGCATGAAGTGTTCTGTGAATGCCAGCTGGGTGATACTTGCATGCCTATCTTTCCCTGAGCACAAGGGTGAACTTTCTCCCTAAAAAGTCCCCAGCTCTGGCCCGTATCTGCTGAATGACTAGATGAACATGTAGCAATATTGAAGTCAACAGTTCTCAGTGCCATGCCAATGGCTCTGCCTTTCCGATCTTTCTGATTTTGCCAGATCCCTGCACACCTGCAGGTCTTTTAAGAAGCAGAAGCTACCTAACATGAACCAGGGCCAGAGTTGTTTGCTTTGTCAAGATCGTGCTGTTTCCTAGTCAAGAACACTGTGTGTGTTCCTCAGAAGGAGTTTTACTCTGACCAGCTCCTCTCTCTCCAAGGTGCCCGAGGCTCAGGCCCACAAAGGGACAGGCAGAACCAGCAGAGGGCTCTTGGCTGGGCAAGCCTGAGCCCCGCACTCTAGGCCCTGCTTCTAAGTCTCTGTGCGAACCTAAGAACATTTCTTTCACCGTCTGGGTATCGGTTTCTGCGTGTGTAAAGTGGATGTAAGGCTAGACTGAGACTGCCATGGTCCTTCCTAGAGGTCTCTAAACAGGCCGCAGAAAGGTTAATTCTGCTCTTACCTGTCACCCCTTGTAGAGACTTGAGAACCGCGTCCACGCAGCTTTGACAGGTCATCTGCACGGTGAACTCCAGCTGCAGGGCGGTAGGGACGGTCGTTGAGGGCTGAGATCTTGTCAGATGCGATCACTCTAATGCCTGGGTCTTACCCACGATGTCCCTCTTCAAGTCCTTTCATTATCTCTCATGATTACTCTGGGACCGTAATTTCAGTCCCATTTACTCCCCACTCTCACACCAAGGATCCTGCCGCCCGAGCCCCTCAATTTTACCCCGTTGTTCCTGGCCCCACCCCAGGTGCTTGCTTCTTCCCACGATAACATCCCCTCAAGGGCTGGGGCTGTGCCTGGCGAGGCTCCACATGAAACCTCCATTCTCACCGTGCACAGGGCCCCGCGCTCCCTCGAGTCCGAAGCCATCCTAGACCAAGTCACCAGCACGCTGAACTCTACAAGAGTCCAGAGGGCAACCCAGCACCCAGTCGCTGCGGAGACATAGCCTCAGAGGACACCCCTTGCCCCGCCTCCCGGCGCATGCGTACGTAAGGCTGGTCCTGGGCAGACGTCTACTGGCCGACAGGCAAGGGTTGCGCAAGCGCACTTGGGTCACTGGGCCCTGGTTGCCTTAGCAACTGTTTGGCGTCCCTTGCGCGAAAGGCGGGCGTCAAGTGCGCCAGGATGGAGGACCAGAAGGCTGGACCTGAGCTTCAAAAGTTTTACCATCAGTTGCTGAGTCCGCTGTCTCTTTTCCGGCGCAAGGCTACAACCCCAGAGCCTCAGAAGCGCCTCCCAGAGGAGGCCTCGAGATGGCAGACCATAAAGCTCGCTAAGCTGAGGGCGGCTTCGCTGTGCAACCAAGTGGCCAAGCAACTGGCTAATAGCGGGCTGACGGCGCGGGTGTCTCCCAAAGAACGACTCCGTCTCACGGAAGTCATTCTGAACGAGTTGAAGTGCAGCTGGCAGGACCCTCCTGCCGAACCTAGTCTTAGCTATGGGAACAATGTGAAGCTGCGAAAGCGGCTTGAGACCTACATCCTGCTCAGCAGCGAGCAGCTTTTCTTACGCTACCTGCATCTGCTGGTGACCATGTCGACCTCCAGGGGGGTCTTCACAGAGGCAGCCACCCTCACCCGGTTGGCTGCCAGCCTTGCCAGGGACTGCACAATCTTTCTCACCAGTCCCAACGTCTACCATTGCCTGCTCCAGGATTTCCAGGCCCTGCTGAAGATAGAACAAGACCCTGACAATGTGAGCAAGCTACGCCCCATCTGCCCCACTGGGACCTTCAAGATGTGTCCTATCCCCTGGCCTCACAGCACTGGCTTCGGCCAAGTGCCATGCTCTAGCCTCAATCTGAACTACCTCATCCAACTTAGCCGCCCAGCAGAATTTTTCAGGGAGCCTAAACTGGATCCAGTGAAAGAATTAAAGTCCATCCCTCAGCTGAAGAGTAAAAAGCATCTTCACTGGCTGCCCTCCATAAGAAAAGAGAGAGAAACTGATTTGGGTCCTTCACAGATGGTGTCACTACCCAGCCATTCTGTGATTCCCACCAGTGCAGCTTCACCTCTCTCCTTCCCTCTCGGCTCTCAGCTCCAGAAGGGCCAGTCCATGCCTTCTCTTCGTGAAGGCTGGATGCTAGCAGATGAGCTGGGCCTTCCTCCACTCTCTGCTCGCCCCTTGACCCCATTAGTTTTGGTTCCAGAGAGAAAAACAGAGCTGACTAGGGACTTTGTGGCTGAGGATCTGAAGCAAAAGATGAAGAACATGATATGGGAGTGGACTCACTACTCACCATTGGACTCAGGTCTGCCTCAACTCCTGGGGGCTGTGACCTGCCGCCCAGCTGCTGGACACCGCATGGCAGAGCTGCAGAAAATGTTGAAGAGGCTCCAGGAGGAAGAAGTCTCTGAGCAGAGGGACCATCAGCACCCCAAATCACCTCCACTTCAACCACAGCCAGTGACCTGTACTTTGAAGCTAAGAAATCAAGCTGTGGTCCTAGCAGCTGCTGTGCAGCTCTCTGATAGAAACTTTTTGGACTCTTTCCATGTTGAGGGAGCTGGAGTCCTGTATAACCACCTAGCTGGTGAACTGGACTCCAAAACTATTGAAGAAATGGATGTTGGTTACTATGTTTCCAATAGTATCAAGGAAGTCTACAAGGAGTTGATGAGCCGTGTCTCTGCTAACCACCTCTGTTTTGACAAACAACCCCTAGTTGAACCTACAGCAGAGAAAGATTGGTCAGCTTTCCTGTGCTCAGCTTTTCTACGCCAAGAAAAACAGTTTCAAATAATCAACTCTGACCTGGTTGGACTTTACTCCCAGAAAACAAACACTTTGGAGTCCAGCCCTGAGAAGATAGCTTCTTTCACATCCCCCCAAGCAACCAAAGGCTGGGAGAAGCGATCAAATAAGGCCTCCTGGACTAACTGGTGGAAAAATATGTCTATGGATGACTACTTCAAGTACCTCACAAACCAGGAATCAGATTTCCTCCATGTAATTTTCCGAATGCATGAAGAAGAGGCTCCTGTGGAGGTAGCAGCCCCTGTCAAAGAGACCCTAGAGATTCAGCGTCCTCCTCCCTTGATAGAAGATGAAGAACCAGACTTTGTGCCAGGAGAGTGGGATTGGAACACAGTGCTACAACACAGGCTACGAGCGGGGAGGCCCAATATCCTGAGCCTGCAGAAACGTCTGGAACGACTGTGGTCCATACTTGAGGTTCCCAACAAGGTTCGACTGGACATGGCCATTAAGTACAGCTCCAATGCCCGTCTACAGCAGCTGCCATCACTAGTGAAGGCCTGGGAGCAGGCCGTGAAGTCCATTCAGCTGCGGGAGGTAATTCTGGGAAAACTGGAGGTGTTTGAGCGACAAGCCTCCGACCCCAACCGTTTCTTCCAAAAGACTAACTTGGACCTAGGTCACCTCCTGGAGCAAGATCAGTTCCGGAGCTATGTCCACAAGCAGCTTAATCAAATGGAGCCTTCTTTGGTTTCCCTTCTAGAGGAGATTGAGCAAATCTTTGATGAGCCAGTGACCTTCAAGGGCCGGCGCTACCTGGACAAGATGAAGCGAGACAAAGTGGAGATGCTGTATTGGCTCCAACAGCAGCGGCGAGTTCGAAACCTGATCCAGACCCAGAAGACCTCCCTCCAGTCATCCCTGTTCAGGAATAACAGCAGCCAGTCTTTAATTGCTCCTGAAAATACTCCCACTAACCTTTAACCAAGCCCTGTACCCTCACATCCCTCCCTTACTCTAAACCCTCGCTTATGACAACAACTTTGCACAGTACAACTAAAATCTTATATCTAAAGAACTGATATGGACCCTCAGAGTTTATTGTAATGGAAAAGTCAAACAGAAGGAAAAAGTATCACGATTTTTGGAACAATCCAGTTTAGCATTCTTACCTCATGACATTAAATTGATTAGATTGATTGGGTTAGAAACCCAAATCAAAAGGCTCAATGGCAGAATAGTTAAAAACTAGGGCTCCAGAGTTAGTCAGTATGGGTTTAAACCCTGGCCATGTGATCTTGGGCAAGTTACCTAACTTCTCCACACTTGGGTCCTCATTTGTCAAATGAAACAGCTGGGTCCAGGTTGTCACTTCTTTCAGTTCTGTGTACTATTGGTAGGGCTGAATTTATATTTATTTATTTATTTTTTCTGAATTTATATTTAAACCAGGCTTGAGACTCTATCTCAAAAACAAAAAAACTTGATGCATTAACCGTTGCTTGTGCCTGCTGTTGTCACAGGATGCCCCCCATGCTACTACTAGCTTGGAAACTCTGAGGCTGGCTCTGTGTAGGAATTGTAAGAAGAGGTCTGCTTCTTCCTAGTTGGCAACTAGTGTAAGATTGGGACATCTTGGAGCCCACTTAAACTGTTAGATGTCCAAGTGTTCCCACTGTATTCAAATAAGCATCCAAGCTCATTTCTTTTTAAATTTTATTTTTGGTACCAGGAATCAAACTGATGAGTATATTTTCCAGTCTTGTGGTGGCACACACTGAGAGGCCAAGGCAGAGGATAAAAAGTTTGAGCTCAGCCTGGACATTTTAACAACTTTGTGAGATATTGTCTCAAAATAAAAAATTAAAAAAGCATGTGGTGGTGGCGCACGCCAGTAATCTCAGCACTTGGGAGGCTGGGGCCAGAGAATCCTTGTGAGTTTGAGACCAGCGGGGGCTACAAAATGAGTTCAAGGCCAGTTTGAACTGCACAGCAAGATCCTGTCTCAAAAAGCAAAAACAAATGAGAAAAACAAAAGCAATAAATGTATCTTAGTGTGATGTATCTCAGTGTGAAGACCCTGAGTTCATTTCACAGTGCCACAAAAACAAAAAAAAAATTGTGTTTTCTAAAACAAAAACTGTGAAAATGTGGCTGTTTTACAGTTTTGTGAATCTTTTCAGTGTCTGATTTAATGAAGAGAGTGATTCTCATATCTGCTTTTGCATGCAATCTGTCATAATATCACACATTAAGTGTCCTCTGGGAAACATTCTACACTTGGGAAAAAGGCAGTATTTTATCTCTGTTGTGAAAATAGCTTTGACCTCATAAAACCCTAGAAAGGGGCCAAAGGACCCTCTTCTGGTTTTTGTTTTTATTTTTATTTTTTTTTAAATTTTATTTAAAGAGAAAAAAAAGCGATACAGAAAAAAGGGTAGAAACAATACAAAACCTCAAAAAAAACCATATAACACTAGTTGACAAACCACATACTCCCCGAAATAGCTGTTCATGTTACAAAATTAAGGCATACAAAGTGAACACACAGTGAAGCTGCAAACAGAAAAAAAAAAAAAGATGGAATAAAGCCAATTGAGACAATATAGTGAAACTGGCACAGAACATCACAGTAGGTCACCAGGACAACGGTAACAGGCAACATTGTATATCTCGTTGTCTTCACAATAGTTGTTCTTCTACTAGGTAGCGCAAAATCAAAGAAATACACAACATTATAGAACACATCAACACAGTATTGAATAGAGCACCATTAATCAGGACAAAGCAAAACGGCGATAAAAATATCTGCCTTCAGAGATAGTAGAAGGAAACTCCCCTGACTTGCTGTACCAAATATAGTCACCTCCTAAGAGATATCCAGATCCGGGCCGGGGATTTAGCTCAGTGGCTTAAGCGCCTGCCTGGCAAGCGCGAGGTCATGAGTTCGATCCCCGGTACCAAAAAAAAAAAAAAAAAAAAAAGAGATATCCA
>PVJX010000418.1:0-39088 GCA_004027295.1 Dolichotis patagonum
ATAATTGCATGTATATTTGAGTGGGTAAGATGGATGACCATATTGCTGTTTTTGTCAGATCGTGGAGCAGAACTGTTAACAGTCTCACTGTTTGAATGTCTACTTTACATGTTTTAACTTTGTAATTTGAACAACTATTTCCAAGAAGTCAGTATGTAATTTGTCAAGTAATAATTTCTTAGGTTTTTTTGTTGTTGTTGTTCTTTTCCTTTTTTTTCTTGGAATTCTGTATTGTTGCTACCCTTTATTTTGTTTTGTTTTGTTTTTTCTCTTTAAATAAAATTTTTTAAAAATAGAAAAAAAAAGAAAATGAGGTGTTAGCTGGGCATGGTGGCACACTCTCAGCTACTTAGGAAATTGAGGCAGGAGGATCACCATGAGTTTGAGGCCAGCTTGGCTACATAGGCGAGTTTAAGGCCAACCTGCACTCCATAGTAAGACACTTCTCCAAAAAAGAGAGGGAAACGAGATCTTAAAAACTATTTGGATATTAGCAGCTCCTTTAGTCCTTGATGCCATTTTAAAATAAAAGAAAACTGTCCAGCAGTAATGGTCCTCCAAGAGGAGAAACAAGAAGCCAGCTGCTTCCCATGAGCCAGCAGAAGTCATGGGCCACTGGAAAGAGCAACAAGAAGCCAACCCCTTCCCATGAGCCAGCCAGCGAGCTGACATGCCCACCCCAGGAAGCAAACAGTTGATCCACGGAAACACAGTCTGAGATGATAGCTAAAGTAAAAACAAAACAAAACAAAAAAACCCTTAATGCTTACGTGTTTAGTATTTGATTGGTTTTACAGGCCTAAAGCTAGTAGTCTGAACATCTATTTAGAGAATAACAATATGCAATAAAGCAACTATGAGGGATTTCCTTCTGAAGGAGGTAGTCATGGTTAATTTCTTATTATCTTGTTTCAAAGTCCTGTATCATTTTCATTGTTTTTGTTTTGTTTGGTTTTATTATAACTGCTGGCATAGGCAGCTATTTCTTTTTTTTTTCTTTTTATTTTGTTTTATTATTTTGGTACCAGAGATCCAACTCCTGACATTGTGTTTGCCATGCTTATGCCACTGAGCTAAATCCTCAGCCCAGTGGGCAGCTGTTTCAAAGATAACAAGATATATTATGGAAGCCATTGTTGATTTCCTATTATCTTGTTTTGAAGTCCTGTATTGCTTTCATTGTTTTGTTTTGATTGGTTTTATACTGTCTTATTTTGCTTGATCATGTCTGATAGTATGAGCAGCTATTTTAAAGATAACAAGGCATTATGGTAGCCGCTGTTGATTTCCTATTATCTTGTTTTGAAGTTCTGTATTGCTTTCACTGTTTTGTTTTGATTGGCTGTATTCTGTTTTATTTTGTTTGGTTTTGTTCTTTTTAGAATAGAAAAAAAAAAAGAAAAAAAAGAAAACTGTCCCAGAGAAAAAGGAGCATAGAGAGTATACTATTTTAAGTAAAGGTAAAAATACTTAGGGAACCAATAAATATACCTTAAATTTCTCAGGGAATAATGAATTCTTTCCATAATAACATTATAGTTTGTCCCCATTTAGAGAGCATAAGCAGTTCATGTTCCAACTTAGCAAGACCTTGTCTCAGTAACAGGGAGGAGGGGAACTGGTGATAGAGCCCAGTGGTAGAATCTCCCTGGGTTCAGTCCACAAGTACCTAAAAAAAAGAAAAAATAGAAAGAAAATAAAAGAAAAACTGACCATCAACCAGTTCACATGTTGTTCACATTGTGACCTCTTTAGACAAACAGTATTATGCCCATTATTTAAAATGTGTGTTAGAAAAAGCTGGGGTAAGCTTGATTGTAAATGTAGTGGTCACTTCAAAAACAAAGCACTTGACAGACTTCCGATTTTCTTTTTCTTTCCTTTTCCCTCTTTTCTCTTTGGCAAAGTAAAGAAAAGCCAGTGCTAGACTTTGCGTCTTGAGCGGGTGATGAAGTATGAATGTCAAGACACCTTCCATTTCCTGCAGGCCCCTCGCTATCACCCTGCACATCGCAGCGTGCCCAGAATGCTCAGCGCAGTGTCTATACTGTGTTATTTCCTGATCTGCAAGACACCTTCATTAATGCTATTGGAAAAATACTTTTTGTTTTGCTTCCTCACCAAATAGGATATCTAATGACGTAAATGCCATTTATCTTACGTCATGAGCCAAAGTATAGGATTTATTTTTTCCCTAAGATTTCCCTGTTGCTTATCAACATTTAAAAAAATTCAAAATAAGACCCCAAAACCAGAAGCTGTGAAGGGACAGATCAACAGATTTATCTACAAAAGAATGTAAAATGTTGGTATGATTATATATATATATATATTTAAAAGATAAAGAGAATGGTGAGAAAATATTTACAACACTTAAAGCATTATCCCTAACATGTAAAATATAAAAAATTTTACGTAAGAAGTATATAAAAATCAATAAAATATAGTCAATCAAATTAATATGTACTTGGCATGAACAGACAATTCACAAAAAACACAATAAATATTGTCAAATAATTGCAAAATAAGAAACAGATTATTGTCGCCTAAGAGATCCGGGAAGCCAAGGCCCTGCGAGGTGAGTTCCAGCCCATGGGCTCTTGTCGGGGAAGAGCATGAGACCATCACTCCCAGCGGGTAAGTGCCCCTCAGCTCCCTAAAACGCTGGGTTATTTTGACCTATGAGACAATAAAATCTGATTTTTTCCAATCAGATTTTATTGATACATTTTAGGTGTATGTAGTCATCATACGCATCATAGAGAATTTGTACCTGTACAGGATGTAGTTTGTTTCTCTTTTTCCCACTCATCTAATCTCTCTTCAACCCCTCCTCCTCTCCCCATTACAAAAGCTTTGATTCCATTTTTCCCTCTTTTCTTGTTTTTTTACTTTTCCCTTCTTTCCTTCCCCCTTCTCCCTCTCGTTTCCCTCCCTATATGAACATTTCCCTCCTATTTCACAATGCCTATTATACATTTTAGTCTTTATTTTCTCAAAAAAAAGATGCAATATTTACATGTGCATCTTACTTATTTCACTTGCGTATGGTCTCCAGGCCCATCCATTTAGAGATGGGCCAAAATTGAAAACATAGTTCACACACAGTACTGGCATGGATGAGGGGAAATGGTTTATATAGTGTAGGAGTACAAATGGCTGCAACCCTTTAGAAAAGCAACGTGACCAAAATTATCAAAATTGTAAATGCAAGTGCATTTTTACTGTGTAGTTTTACTCCTCGGTATCCTACAGAAAGAACTGTATCCTAAGAACATCTTAACAAGTATATTCATTTGCTGTATTATTTTAATTGCAAATAATTGGGGAAAAGATCCATTTTCATCAATAGGAAACACTTCAAATGGATTACGGTTCGTTCAAAGGGGAATTGTCTACTATGCATTCAGCTGTGGGCTAGATTTTCTTTTCAATATTGTTTAAATTTTTTCCAGTGACACCAATTGATTTTAAAAATTTTAATTTTAGTATAAATGGTTGAACAAAAGTAAGTTTCAAATAAATCCTAATTACATTCCTGTTGTATCAGCCCACCAAGTTTTACGGATCCCTAAAAATTCATATTTACCTTAAAATCTCAAATTCTCTGTATGATCTCCTCTCTTGCCTTGACTTTTGATTTCTGTTTTGTTTTATTTTGGCAGGAAATTACCCCTCAACATTTTTTTATTTTACGAAAAAATAAAACAAAAGTTCATATTCAGATAGCAAGAGAATAACAATAGTTATTACATTGTGTATCATTATCTTCAAAGTAGTTACTCAAAGTACAAGACATAAAAAAGATTTTTGCAAAAAAGAAACCAGTAATAACACAAATATTTCTTTTCAGTTAACTAAGATAAACTACTAGTATAAACGAAATCAATTAGCATTTACCATATATTGAAATATTTTTTAAACAATGGAATTTGTAATTCGAAGAAGTATTTGAACTTTTCCATGACTTCTCACTGTTGCTCCCCTTCTCAGTGAATCAGTTTTACTCATTTCCAAAATACCTGTTCCCATGGATAAATCTGACCTGTGATGCTTGTTGCCCAAAATAAAACCATAAACACCTATCAGTGGAATATGCAGATAGTGCTCCATCAGGAGTAACAGAGTCGGACCGAGACAGTCGGTCCCCACCTCCACCACATATGTGCATGTATGTGCATGTGCTCACACACGTCACCAGCCAGAGCCGCAGCTGTCTGGGTATTTGCAGTGAAGGCCAGAGTAGGGTATTCTGGACAAAGATCCCTGCCAGCGCTTCTCTCAGCTGAGCACCATAAACATAAGGAATTCGGTATAGTTTCCTTGAGGGCAAGGTTCTTCGAGGGCAATGGGGAAGTTCATAGAAGAGTCTGCATGTGAGAAGACCCGATGAATGGTGCCATGTCTTCCTGTGTAAGGAGTGTGTTTTGCTCATGTTGCCACATCCTAACACTCTATTCCTCCTCAACTTCACTCTCCCTTTCAAGTCTCTAGAGAGAGGCTGGCACTCGTGAGCTGACAGAGGGTCTTTATTAGCCCTTTTTTTCCTTACAGTTGGAATTCATGACAATCCCTGTCTGAAGACTGCCTGTGGTACACCAGCAAATGTTTTAATAACTGGTTCCTTGGAGGAAGAGCAACCCAGTTTGTAACATTTGCCAAATTCCATATGTGTCTGTAACTCTTAGGGCTTTTAATCTACCAACAAAACAACACTGAATATCAGTTTGGAAAAGACGCACACGGCATGTATTACCAATATATAGTATTTCTCCCTCAAGAGCAGAAGTCATAGTAAAGTGTAGCATAATAATTAGGCAGTTACAGATTGTGAATGTCTGTATTTGTTTTAAACACAATTTAATAATCAGCTTAAATAATTTAATTTCTTATGATAGGTAGGTTTAACAACTGACTCACAAAATCCCTGAAAATCTAACAGTTGGCTCTTGCAAAACAATGCAACCTGGTGCCAGCACAAAGGGAGCTTCATGAGACATTATGAATATTATTTTTCATAGGAAATCCACAATCAGTATTTCTTTTTTTATGTTAAAGAGGATAAAACATAATAAAACCAATCAAAACAAACCAATGTAAGAAGTACAGGCCTAAAAACTATAAAATCAACAATAGTTATCATAATGCTTTTTGATGTCTTCAAAATAGCTGCAGATAACAGAATAAAATAGAAACAATGAAAACAAAACCATGAATGTAATAAAGGACTTCAAAACAAGCTTATAGTAAATCCAAAATTGCTACCATAATGTACCTTGCTATCTTTGAAATAGCTACTGTTGCCATCAGATTTAACATAATGAAACAAAACAAAAGAGAGTAAAACCCAACCCAACCAAACAATGGAAACAATATAGGACTTCAAAACAAGATCATAGGGAATCAACCGTGACTGCAACCCTCAGAAGGAGATCCCCCCCCTAGAGGCCACACTGCGTACCGCTATCCTCTGAACCCATGGTCAGACCACTGGCCTAGACCTGCAACGTTAGTGAAACACCAAAGCCCCACAAGCATCCAGTTGCACTTCGCCTCCGTGGCTGTCCTCACAGCCTGGGTTTCTCTGGATAAGCCTGTTGCTTATGGTGGGTGGAGGAGGTGTTGGTACTTCTTGTTTGCCAGCCCACACACAGGAAGGGGCTGGGGTCTGGCTGTTCCAGTCTGGTGGTGGCCCACACATGGCGCTGGTTCCTAGACTGGGCTTGCTTGCTGGTGTGGCCTTGTTTTCTCTACCCCTAGTCCACGAATGGCCTCACAATCATTTTTTAATGTAAACCCGCTTATGCTATGTTATGGTGTATGTTTGTAAGGCCCAATGGGTGTCTGCATTCCATTCATGCCTCCTTGGACTTGGAATAGGAGCCAGACAGTGAGTAGCATATAAGGAAAGATAAATGTTGGCATCAAATAGGCCAGTCAATGCTCTGTGTCAACGTGTAATTTAATTGGTCTATAATTTAATAATTTGTCCCTCAATTTAATAGTAGTCATTACCTATGAGATTGTTATAAAAATAAAAAGAATAAGGTAGATGGAGAACAGTTCAAGAGTGAAGTTTGAGGATGGACAGATATACAAGATCAGGCAGAGACAGGCACTTCATACCTGTTGGCACTTCTTTCTCCCAAGTGTCCCACAGATCCCCAGTTAGATGACAGAAGCTGTTCAGAGAACCCCGAAGGCTGCAGGCTGTACCTGACTTTCTGTTCCCTGTTACCTGATTCAGGAATCAAGCTGGGAAAAAGCCTATTCCTGGTGCTGGAAATGTCTATAGATTGACTCTTCCAATTAGAATCACTATGGTGAGGCAGAAGTGTAAATAGATAGAAAGGTCTTGGATAAGTGGTGATACTGCTCAGGGTTACAAGAATGGATAAGCAGAGTTTGTCATTCCTGGGAAAAATTCCAGCCTCACGCAGTTTTGCAATGTTTATCCAGGGTGTTAGGCCTGTACCTAAACTAATGAGTTTAAAACAACATTTTTAAACAGGAAAACTACTGAAGCAATTTGAATATCTTCCCTAATTAAGTGGTCAATCTATGCTTTATGCATTTTAATGATTTTTTTATAGAACATCAAAATTTTCTTCTAATAGGAATTTGGAAAAATAAGCAGTGAAATTACCAAAAATAATTGTCTAAAAAAGATGATTAGGAATGCCCAGATTTCAAGCAAGACATATTGTAATTAACAATAAAGAGGTATCAGTTTGAATAACAGCAAAAATAACTGAAGTTTATATAACAATTTACAAAACAATTTTTTAAAGAAGCACTCAATGAAAGGAGAAAACTGGAGCACTGTGCTCTCTACATATGCAAATCAAACTCCTTTTCAAGTTCCAGGCTATTTACTGAAGGGTCCAATAAACTTTTTGCACCCAACTTCCATAGCTGAACTCTTAGCTTCCGTAGCTTAGCTCCAGTGCTAAACTTCTATTTTGTTGACACTGTTGTCCTGCGCAGAGATTTGAATTATAGTATTTTGATGTGTGTGCGTGTGTGTATGAGTGTGTGTGTGTGTGTGTGTGTGTGTGTTCATGTGGTACTGGGGACTGAACCCAGGGCCTTTGCACTGAGCTGCATCCTCAGGTTTAAAAAAATTTTTTTTGAGACAGAGTCTAAATTGCTCAGACTGGGCTCAAATTTATAAGCCTCCTGTCTCAGCCTCCCAGAGTGCTGGAATTACAGATGCATGGCACCACGCCAGGCTTAACATCTTTTGTTTTTGGAGCACGTACTCTAAGCCTTACATAGCAGGCACTCGACTCATGAATAAATAAAGGAACCAGTGAAGCAACAAATGAGCAAATAACTATGGATGTGGACAAAACACTTCAGGGCCTTAGGGTCCTCACCTGCTCTCACAGAAGGAAATTACATGGATTCAACTGGAAAACCAGATTTTTGCTATAAATATGGTTTATTGGCCTGGGCCACAGTGGCTGGCATCTCTAGAAACTGACCTTGGGGCTCTGAACCATGCCTCATTATCATGGATAATAAAATAGACAAATGACATTCATTTTAGATTTTATCCTTTGACTTTTATTTTTTGTCTAGTTCCTCACTCTTCTAGGACAATGTTTCTTTGGGTGCATTTGTTTGGTCACCTTATCAATTCATCTGTCACCCCAGCTAAATGTCCAGATTCCTGGGCTCCCTCCAGACTTTGAGGCCAGACTCTTGTGGGTGAAGTAAGACCCACCGCTTACAGACAATTCTTATGTAAGTGAAAGAGGAGCGATGTATTAAGTAGCTCCTATATGCCAGGTATTTGCACTTATATTTATGGTATCTCCTTTGATTTTCACAAAACCATTAAAGGTAGCTTTTATTATTGTCTTTTGGTGGTGAGTCTTTAGACATCAATGTGTTGATGATACAAATTACCAAACATCCGGGGTGAGTCAGCACCAAGCCTGGGTTCCAAAGCAGGTGCGTCTAACCCTGTGGTCTCGGATCTCCCTGCATCACACTGCCCACACCAGTCCCGCCGAGAGTGTCTGTCTCTTCCCATGTATCTGAGATCCCAGGTTCCAGCTGGTAATTTTCCCTCTTGTCCTCTGAAATGCTGTGCCATGGCTCATTTGCTGCAAGAATTAAAAGCTCGAAACACACCAGAGACTTTCTCATCCACCTGTGGCTGCTATGGGACTGCAAGTTTATACCTTCTCTTGTGACTCACAGGGTATGATCTGGGATCATGTGTTTGTCCTCCAAACCTGCTGAAAATGCTCACTGCCACCACACACACACACACACACACACACACGGGATTACACCTCTGCCTTACCAGGCACTTTGTACAGACATGTGCTACCACGGGGATGTGCACACAGAATATGTAACTGCTTCTCCTTTTTCTTTTTGTAGATATTTTCAAATCAGCGTTTCTGTAGCAATGTCTTTTTTAGCCTTCTGTTTCCTTGACTACGGTGGAGAATGACAAAAAGCCTCTGGGTACCTTTTAGGAGGTCTGTTTCTGCTGAGCTTGGTGGCTGAATGACTGTACTGGTCCTGAGTCAGTCTATTGTGCTAATCCTATCATTCATATTATGGCAGCTGAATCACAGACTAAAAATACCCAAGAACTGAGGATCATATCCCTGTCTTCTTTTTTGCATCAAGCTCAGGCTCCTCCCCTGAGACCAAGGCTGGTGTTGTTCCATCCCTCTCTGCCCAAACGCTCCTCTGCCACCTCTGTTCTAGGCCCATGTAACATTTCCAACCCTTATTTATTTGGTTCTAATCCTATTCCTAACCCCAGAAGTGTTTTGGGATAAGTCACTAAAAATGTGTAGGCCTGTTTCTTTACTCACATGCAGAGCTTCACCAGTCACAGGCATAAACACTTACTGACATATTTTGCACTAACTCTCCAAGTATTTTACACATTTTCTCAAGTCATACTAATTCTCACTATAGGGGAAATTATTGTTCTTGTTTTCCAGATGAGAAAACTGAGGCTGAAAGAACTAAATTACCCAAAGGGACATAGGTAGTGAGGAGGACTGAAAGAATTACAAGCTTTGTTGTCTGTTTCAAACTCCACACTTTCAATTATTTGCGGTGCTCTTATCTTTCCAGCCCAGAAATTGGTGACTTTATGAAACCTACTGACATAGGGGAAGGAAACTCCTGACCTACTATGTCCCATTTGAGTTTGTGCTCTCTAGAATTGAAGAATGAATTTTAGGAACAACAGAGGTTAAGAGCAGAATATATTTATTGAGAGAAAGAAAGCTTCTGTCTGAGAGAGACAGAAGGGGTCCCAAGAGGGTTGCCAAGGACTCTGTCTTTTCCAGGGACTTTCATAGAGTAAAATCATGGGGTGAGACGGGTTCAAGGTGGGGAAAACTGGGAACTCACAAGGCAGATGGGCATAAGGTGGGACAGAACTATGGTTAATCAATAAGATTAGTAGTTCAGGTAAAATTGATTAAATTGGGGACAAATGGGGAAGCGAGTCATGTAAAGCAGCCATTCTTAGAGAGCAGTGACCCTTCCCTACAGGGTTGGGATGGTGACTCCAGGCTTCCTCAGGGTGATAGGAACTGATTAGAATATCAGTCCTTAGGATGTGGGTGCATTTGTTTGATCTTTTGTCTTGTGGCCTGGCCCATAGCAGGAGGTGTCTGTCTCTCCCACAGTTGCAAGGTATCTGGGCTTCTGCACTGACTCCTTCGAGGACCTAGCCCTGTCTCACTGCCTGTATCTCTAACTAACTCAACTGCCTGCAACACTCCCATGCCTCTGTTTTCCCCCATTTATGAAGTACCTGCTCTTCGAAGGCTTTGGATGAGTTTTTCATAATCACCGCCGTCTCTGAGCTCCATCTAATTCTTCATTGTAAACCACTGGACATTTTCACGACTTTTCAGTGGTGTTGTTTGGTTTAGGTCTGAGGTATCCCCCA
The DNA here is from genome assembly GCA_004027295.1 of Dolichotis patagonum. NCBI lineage: Eukaryota > Metazoa > Chordata > Mammalia > Rodentia > Caviidae > Dolichotis > Dolichotis patagonum. Next base: position 9,941 of record PVJX010000418.1, read on the forward strand.
AATCTCGCATGTTTAGAAGCTGATTGGATCGGGGGTGCACTGTACCGGTACTCATCTGTGGAATTCGTAGCTTTGGACGCAAAGGTGAGCTCTGGTTGGAACAGGTGCAACATTGGAGATGTGAGCCAAGTGTGTATTCTTGGCCCCAGTCCTTCTTCCTCTCTGCCGTGAGTTGAAAATCTTTCTTCTGACATGCCCCTCTGCCATTCTGTTTCTGCCGTGCCTTGGAGTCACCCAACCAAGGACTGAAACTCTGAGCCAAAATAAATCTTTCCTTTAAGTTGTATGCACTACGTATTTTGTTCCAGTGATGAAAAAATGACTAAGTCAGGTGTTCATGTCTTTATTCTAGATGAAAACTTTAGGAAAAGAACAAAAGGTTTACTTCTCTGGCTGGTCCTGGCCACTGAATACAGGAACAGTGAAGTAACTGTCATTCATTAGTATCTGCTCCTGTCTAGTTCCCCTGTCATCTCATTTACTCCTTAAAACATGTACACAGTAAGTATTAGCAACTATTTTTCTACATGAGGAAGCTGAGGCCAAGGGAGGGAAAGTTCTTTACACCATAGTGGCTGAACAGAACTACATCAAGTCAGCCACAAAGCACAAATTTTCTACTATAAAAATCAGAACCAATGAAAGACAACAAACATAATTTCTGTCCCTTTTTAGTTCTTCCTCTAGTATCAGAACCCTTTGGATATTTAATTCAACTCAGTCATCTAAATCACCATATTGTTATCACTGTCCAAAGAACTATAAGAGTAAATATTTACTAGAAATTGAGAACAGTAAAACTGAACTAGTAAAGGACATGTTTATTTTAAAAACACTTATAATGGCATCATTATAGAATACCCCTGGAAATGAAGAGGTAATGTCTTTCTTTCTTTCTTTCTTTCTTCTTTCTTTCTTTCTTTCTTTCTTTCTTTCTTGGAGAGTTTTTTTTTTCTTGTACCAGGGATTGAACTCATGACTTCACTCTTACCAGGCAGGCACTGCTGCCACTGAGCTAAATCCCTGGCCCTTTTTTTTTTTTATGTACCAGGGATTGAACTCATGACCTAATGCTTTTCAGGCAGGCACTTATGCTGCTGAGCTAAATTCCCAGCCCTGCAGATGTAATTTTTTTTTTTTTTTGTACTGGGGATCAAACTCACAACCTCACGCTTGCCAGGCAGGCGCTTATGCTGCTGAGTTAAATCCCTGGTCCATGAAGCTGTAATTTTTAAATGACAATTAATCAAAGGTCTCTATCTTACTCAGTCCCTGGTGGTCCCATGGACCTTGCTACTTTATTTCACCCATTCTACAGCTATCTCCTGTTTCCTGACTTGGGGCCATTTGTTTATCTCTTTTTCTACTTGAAGTCAGTGACTCTATCCACTGACTATCCATTCAAAAGTCACTACTTCCATCAAGTCTTCTTTGACTTCCTGCTTGTCTCCATCTACTAGCTGCCCCTCCAAACACACTGATAAACACACAGATGTTTTTTATCCAGTATTCATTCTCCTCTCCTTGCACTGACAAATAAACCACATTTCACGGACATTCATTTCATCAGACCATATGGCTGATTTATGCCAATAGAATGAGGCAGAAGTGACATTCATCATTTCCAGACCATAGTGGTTTTGAAATATGCCTAGTAATTCTTTGATACCATTCTTTGAAAGAGCAGGGAACCCTAATTCCCTTCCTCCTGTGCATGGATTAGACTTCATGATTTCCTTCTAATGAAAAAATACAGCAGAAGTGACAGCACAACTTCTGAGATTAGATCATAAAAGGTATTCTCTCTCTCTCTCTCTCTCTCTGCTCTCTTTCTCCCTGTCTCTCTCCACTGTCTCATCTCTCACTGGCACTGGAGGAAGCCAATTGCTGTGTTGTACTTTATTCCCTTTCAGTCAAGGAACTGAGGCACCTCCTGCCCACAACTAGCACAGCAGTGAGCGCCTCTGCTAATGGCCATGTGAGTAAGCCATCGTAGAAGAGGATCCTAGCACCTCATTCTAGTCTTCAGATGACTGTAGCAGGCAAACCTTGATTTCAGTTTCCTCAGAAACCAGGGTCAGAACCACTCAGCTAAGCCATTCTTGAATTCCTGACCTACAGAAACGATGAATTAATGAATATTTGTTGTTTTATGCTACTAATAAGTAACTACAGACATCATAAATCAATAGATAACTAATATGCAGACTTAGCTACAAAATATAACATTCAATATTTCACACAAAAACTGTTTTTTCCTGCTCATTAACTTTAAAGTCAATGATTCTGAAATTCTGAAAGACCAGAAAGAGCCAGGATCTCACAGTACTCTAGAAAGCTGCCCCATCACAGTCTTAGATTGCTTTGTGTAGTGCATCTTTCTTTTTACTTCTCATAGCATTTATTGTTCCTTAGTAGCAGAAGTGTTTCTTTTCATTCTAGTCTGCAAGTTGTTGGGTCTTTTAAAGTGAACATAAAATGAATGAATCCTAAGATAGGTGGCAATATGTGCTTTGCTACATATCTCAGCTAATGGTCATGACCTGATGAAGCCGGTATTATTATTAGTCTGAGTTTTCAAATGCAAAATCTAGAAAGAAGCTGACTAGCTCCCAGCTTGAAGAGGCAAAACTGGTTAATATTATGATTCCCAAACTTGAGCTCTTAGCCACTCTGTCATGCTCTCTCCCAATTATGTCTGTATCCCACACAGTGCCTTAAAGTGTGTCTTAATATCATTGTTGCCTAATTAATGACTGGTGCACATGAATAAATGAATGAAAAAATAGTATCAGTTAAGGAGGAATGTCATGAAAGTTCATAAATAATAAAAAAACTCCTGTTGTCCTAAAATAGTTTTTTCCTCATATAAATGGCCCTTTTCACTTGTATGCATTTGAATTTTGGGGTATTAGCAACTAGAACACATAAAGAGATCCATTCAGTGGATGAGAAGTATGCTTAGAGAATACTAAAAACTTCATAGTGTCTACATTTTTAGATCAAGAGCCTCAAGTGCTTCGGGACATCAAACAAATTCAGGACTTCCCTGAATAGCCAACTCATTAACAGAGCTGCTGAACTCAACGGGCACCCTTTAAAGAGAAGACAGTGACAGTATGGATGGGTGCTTGGTTCACTAGAAACCTGGGTCCACTCACAGGGCCTGGCTGAGGGACCTCAGCAGCACAACCAAGGCCGAATTGTTCCTCCCAGTACAGCACAAGATCATGCGGTGAAAGAGTAAGCTCCCTGTGTACTGAGGGGAAAGGCAGTAAATGAGTCCCTGGCACTGACACAACAGGTCAGCCTTGACAAAGATGGGGACAGAGCTCCCCGCCAGAGACCAGTCTCAGAAGGCTCGCTCTATGAGTTAAAATCCTATCAGATTTAAGCTAAAAACAGCCAAATTTCCAAACTATTCAACCAATGCATCCTTGGGGAAAAGAAGACTCTCCCTTCCAAGGGAGGGCAGGTAAGTGATGAATAGTCTCAGACTCTTTCAATGGAAGCAAAGTCAGGCCTTCCTTTCTGATTGCTTGGAATTGGTATTAACCTTAAGCCGCCACACTACTTCCACCCAGGTTCCCGCCTGTGTTTATTCCAGTCTCCCACAGGGAAGCTCCAATTTTCCTTACATTGTTTTTTTCTGAAATGAAAAATGTTGAAAGAAGCTAATTTTGGTAGAAGTGGAGCTGGGACTAAAGGAAGGAGACATTTATTTTTTATTCTTACCTTCACGTATCAATTTTTTACTATGTGCACTTATTAATTTACTTTTCAAGTATTAGAATTCATCAAGATGAGGATTACGAACATTTGCGTCTTGATTTTTCTATTATTCTATTACAAAGGAAACCAAAGATTACTTTTGGAAACACTTATAACTAAAAATTTCTGCTCAAGAACAGTAATTATTGTTCCCATAAGAGAAAGCCTTACTTTACAAGGAAAAGTCCATTCAATGTGTATTGATTGGATGGAAATGTTAGAGAACACCAAACAGGAAAAAGTGCACCCAAGTCATTCAGATTTTTATTTCGATTTTAGTATTGCTTAAAATTATGTAACCACGAATTACTCTTTTGTATAGAGTAAGAAACAATGGCTCCGAACTGGGCAGGATTCTTCTCCCTCCCCAGAGGACATCTGGTAATATCTCGGAACAGTTTCATTGTCATAGCTGAGCATGGGGGAGGGGAAGAGATTCCTACTGGTAACCAGTAGATAAAGCCAGAATGCTGCTAATCATCCTCTAGTGTGTGGGACAGACCTCCACAACAAAGAATTTTCTGGCCCAAAATGTCAACAGTTCTCAGATTGAGAAACTATAACGACTCCATTCATTAGCAGAGAAATTCACCCAAAGCTGTGTTCACAGATTTTAAAAAATGAGGTAAGATGGGAACATCCCTTAATTGTTTGGATTACACATCACATGTAAAGTTGAGATTGACCAGATTTGGAAGCAAGTTTTATGTCCATTTCTCCTGGACACACAATACCCTTGATAAATGCTATGAAACAGAGTAGAATTATCTTTGATTTTTAACTTTTATTTCTTAAATATTTTTGAATCTCTGCTATTTCATCCACAGCTGTGGAGACACAGTTTTAAAATGAATGTCCCTTCAACCATGAGCATACTTGGTCTTAATCCAAAAGAGAAGTGCCTACGCTTTTTCTATTACAATCAATATGTTGGCCAGGATTAGCCTTTAGACAACTGAAATTAAGCAAAAATGAAACTGAAACATTGGGCCAGGGAGATAGCTCAGCAGCACAGTGCCTGCCTGGCGAGCACAGGGTCCTGAGTTCAAGTGAAAAGAAACTGAAATGTTTAGGTAACTTATACATTAAATGTGAATGCAAATAATTTCCAGTATGGCTGATTTTGTAATGTCCTAATTATACATAGCTCCTATCCGTTTTCGAAAGCCAGGTCCTCAAAGGGCACCAGTTCAGGGGAATAAACGAACTAACAAGCCACATAAGAATCCTGCTCTGGAACACAAGTAGCAAGAACTTCTGGCCCTTTCTCTTTGGAATTTCTGGCTGGTCCCCACACTAACCAGTTGTCTCAGGACAGGAGGTTCTTTCTCCTGGACTTCCCTCCACAGCTAGAATAGCCGGAAGGATGTGAGCGTGTAATCCCTGGGGCTGAAACTGGCTCCTCAACTTGGAATGGAATCACTGGGAAAGTTCCAGACCTGTCCCTCCCTGCACAGTCATAAATCCAGATGCAATTTCTCCATGAGACTAAGCCTCATGAAAAAAAAGTTCTCTTAAATTTAAAGAAACCTCAGCAGGATGAATTCTCTCAGAAGTTAAAACAGCTGTAGCCTTACTGATCCATGAACAATTTGAATTTATTTGTTTGTTTGTTTGTTTGTTTTTGGTACTAGGGAGCAACCTTGAATTTTTTAAATAGTGCCTCAAAACATAAAAAAAAACCCTACACTTCTTCATAAGTTTTTATGATTTCCCATTCAAACAGAAGCAAATTGTACTTCTGTTAATTTCATGAAACAAAAATAGAAATGTAGCTACAAAGCACTAAGATTAGAAAAATCCATTTGCAATTATTGAAAATGCAATTATCTCCAATTTTTTGGTTACCTCCAAGGAAAACTTTAAGCTGGAATTGACACCAGTGGAACAAGTCTAGACCCATGAAGCTTCCAGTTCAGGCTCAACCTGGGCTATCTGAGCAGGAGCATGAGGAGGATTTGGTCTACTGTCTCAAGTTGTGCTGACTGTGATTGCTCTGGTTGGACCTGTCTCCCATTCCCCATGGTTTTGGGTTAGGACCCATCTCCAGTTCTGAAGTTGACCAAAGGCCCAGGCAGAGTTCAGAGTTTATCACTAGACGGGGTTTGAATTTCTCTGATGTAGGCTAGAAATAACCAGACTCTTTGGGGCTATGGCAGTGGGTTGCTAGTTCCAGGATCAGTCAAACAGACAACTGAAGATCAGTCTAACAGCTACACAAATCCAAGGGCTTGGATTAGAAACAGAAGAATTAGGAGAAGGTGGCAAACCATCTGCCTGCCCTGGGTCAATCACAATAGGTGTTCAGGACCCTTGGTCCCATGTAATCAATCAAAGACAGACAACTTCCACTAGGAATAAAAACTTGGGCTGGCTGGCTGGGTTAAAAGCATGCCTGTGTCACTCTGGAACTATGGAATGAGTTAAGCCCCAGCGTGCTCCTTGACTAACTCATTCCAGGTCCTCAAACGAGAACAAAGAAAACATCAAAAGTTATCCATCAGCAGTGTTACACACTCTGCCGTGCCTAAGCACTGTACTTTCACCCTTCACTCAGAATTTTCTTTAGGTTACAGATTAAAATCCTTAGTTTTGTTTTGTTAAATGATGGTATACATATTTGAGTTTTTTTATTTACTGTGTGCTAGGTTTATTATGTGCTGGGCAGTATCTCAATTTCTTTAAAAGAACTAATGTATTTATACATATGTCTATGTAGATACACATCTATAATAAATATACACATCTATAAAAAATTATGTATGTTAGGGGATTGTATAAATTCCAACAAAAAGAATACTCTTTCTAAAACTTCTTTGTGACTGGGTTTATTTCTTTATTCATTCTTGGGGTACTGGCAACTGAAACCAGTGTCTTTGCACTAAGCTATGTTCCCAGCCTCTCACTTCCTTTTAAATTTTGAGACAAGGCCTTGTCAAATTGCTAAATTGCCCAGGCTGGATTAGAACTTTCAATCCTCCTGACTCAGCCTCTTGCAGTACCACCCATTATACACCCATTTCTGGCTTGAATCTTTTAAAAAATATTTTTAGTTGCTGAAATGTTAAGAATGCTTTGTAAAAACAAAGCAATAATCTTGTCCCCATCCAAGTTCATTCTCTGGAGTTAATACCAACGTGTATGAGTATATATATATATATATATATATAGGTAAGCCTTCTGAAGGAAGTTAAAAAAATTTTAAAAATTTTAAAATGTCTAACAACTTCAAGATAATATAATAGTTGTGGAACAAAATTTAGATACACAGAGAGAGAAATCTAAACCATAAAGGTGAAATGTACACAAAAGATTTTTCTAAATTTCTTTTTAAAAAATATTTCTTAACTGTATTGTAGTGACTCTGGTATGGCTATTTCTTAGAATATTTTTAGGTATTTACTGTAATCTAAATTGTTGAGTTGCTGTGTTTAATAAATATCACTGCTATTAATTACTTGTGTTAATTTTTATTTTTATTGGTACATGTTTGTAGTACATAATGATTACATTCTTCATGGGAAACTGACACATATACATAACACATTTTAATTATTTTTCATTCCCTTTCCCTCCTCTCCATCTCCCTCCATCTCTTTGTCCCCTTCCCTTTTGCAAAAGGTATCCTATTTCCTATTATCTGTCTTTTATCAAAAAAAAATTTTTTTAAAGGAAACCAGTGTCAAAGCAAATTAATCAGGGATGAAGAATAACCTTTTACACAAAAAGAAATAATTGAGAAGTGAAGAGGACAAACACAAAGAAAGAAGAGACTTATGTTCTCAGCAGGGAAAGGGTAAACAGCATGTCGTGATTTAAATTTTCAGTTAGCGCTGTTGAGGCAGAAGTGATGAAGAACAAACTAAGTCCTAGAGTCCTGGAGAGTTGTTATTGCTATAGAGAGACAGCAATCACTTAGGAGTTTCTTTCAAAGATATTTCTCCTCTAGGGTTTAGTCACACGTCCTTTGAAAATAGTCCAGTTATCTTCTGTTCATTTACCCTAATGATTCATGGGATTGCGTTTGAACCTTCTGCTAATGCAAAAAGGAAATCTCATCCTTTTTCCCTAGAGAGACAAATATGGAAGCAGGTTGCCCACCTAGAACTGGCTAGAACAGGTTGTCCTCCAAGAACCTCTGCTAGCTGCTGTGATTGGGCGCAGGAGGCATTCACTGCAACCACCAACATCGCCACGAAGACAAGGGAAGTTCCCAGTGTCCTGGGGAACGGAATCTAGGCTGGCCAGCTTCAAAAGGGTCCTGTGTAGGACCTCAAATGTAGAACAGTATAGCAGAATCTGACTAGAGGAGTTGGCTGGAAAAGGGAAGGGAGTAACCAAGACAGAAACATGTCATCGGCCCTGCCGGGTCGCTGCCGTAACTCTGGAATAAAGTGCAGGGTTCAGGCTCCAGGGACCTTCCAGCTGCAAAATGTCACAAACTGAGCATCTTTGTCTTTCAAGAAGATGAAAACAAAGATCAAATAAGCCAGGGGGTGGGAGTGGGAATACAGAACTCCCTAGTTTGCTGACCTTCACATTGTATGTGATTGAGAAGCTTTGTTTGTCGCACGGTAATCAGTCTCTTGGCATTTTGAAAACACATGTGTTAGCAGTTAGTTTATATCTACACAGAGCTCTCAACCTTTCCCCAGAGCTAATTAATAATTCTTTAAAGACGGCAGGTGTCTTGACTTAAACCTTATAGTGTTGGAAATAATTATGGGACCGGATGAAGGTAGTGTTATGTCTAAGGTAGTGATGTGGCAATGTCAGAACAACTGAAAGTATTAAAATACTGAAACCTGGAACCCACCCTCAGAAATTGATTTGATTGTTCTGGGGCAGAGGCAAGTTATCCATAATACTTTTAAGAATTCCCCAGGTGATTTAAATGTGCAATTAGTTGTAGGAAACACAGGTCTATGAGATTTAGAATCATTAGAATCTTTATCCCTAATAACCCCCATCACATCAGATGCACAAAGTAGCAAACAAAAAAAGAAACCCTTAATGAAGAGTTTTGTTTCATTTTGTTTTGTTTTTCTCTGTAACAGGGATCGAACTCATGACCTTGCACTTGCCAGGCAGGTGTTTATGCTGCTGAGCTAAATCCCCAGCCCCTATGAAGAGTTTTTATACCAAATCTCACTGTAGCATTGTTGTGAGCCAAACTGAACCTAATTTTAAAGTGGCTTTGCTTGTGCCTAAGTAGCCCAAACCAAAGCTGATTCTTTCTTTCCATCCCCAACTGCAAACCTAAGCCTTGATTCTAATAAAAGTGACAGCCACGCCCATCAGCAAGAAGCCAAAGAACAAACACAAGAGAAGCCAGAGAATCATTCTGGAAGTCAGGAGTGGTGCTGGCCTGGCCTTTCCCAAACAGACAGTTGAGAAAGTTGTGGATGGGAGTGAGGGGATGCTGGTCCCCTGAGGCACGCCTCTATATCTGTTTTGCTTAGTCCTGGAAGAAGATCAGACAGTCTGAAGACACAGCTGAGGCCTCTCTACGAGAGTGATTTCAGATTAGACTCTAGGTTGCTGAAGAAAGGAAGAGTGAAATGGAGGAGAGGCGGTGAACACAAGAAAAGCCTAGATCTTTGCAAAGGGGCTAACACTCCAGCCTGTTGCCGCTCTGGCTGAGTAGGCAGCACTCCAAGGTCACGGGGGAGCAAGCAGGGATGGAAAAAGGTAGAGACATCCTGCTTCATGGTACACTAACCTACAGCTGCTCTTGCTCCAAACACATAGCAACACTGGATAACATCACACTAAACAGAAATTTTGATAAATGAACAGACTCAAAAGAAAAAATTTGAAGCTAACAACCAACATCTCTGTGAAGCTAAAAGTTCAGGCCTAGGAGCTGGTACAAAGGAAGGAGCTGGAGGATGTGAGCCAGGTTCTAAGACCAGTGGGGAAGTGAAACCAACATTTCTGCACATAACCAGGTCCCTCAAAGAGCTGCCCTGTCCTCCTAAAGGGTTTAGAGCAACTATACAATGGGTCAGGGAAGCAACAAAATAGCTAGCAATGTCTGCCTGGGACACGGAATGAAAAAAGTAAGGAAACAAATAAGTCTCCAGTAAGAATCAGAACCACAATTCTAGGAAGGCATCATATCCAGATTGCATCATTTATGTAAGAATTCCAAGCCTGGCCCTGCTCACCCCTAAGCAAGCAAGCCCAGGCTGGCCAAGCACTGGGCAACAGAAGCCAGGAAAAAACAGCTCACCTGATCCTGGATTAGGACAGCACCTGGGGAGAGACGGGAGCAACCAGATCCCACGAGTGAGGACACTAATTCCAGCCCTCTGCAACACCCGCCCTGCAGCCTACATCCAGCGGAGACAGGAGGGCTGCCCTTACTCCCCACGCCTTAACGTTTGAAGAGGAAGAATCAGCCTTTCGGATGGCTTTGGTTTGGGCTATTTAAGCACAAGCAAAGGCATTTTTAAAGTAAGTTCAGCTTGGCTCACTACAGTGCTGCAGTGAGAGATTTGGTACAAAATATCTCCATAAGTGGACAACTACTTTGAAGATAATATGCAATATATTAACTATTGTTAATTTCCTATTATTTGTTCTGAAATTCTGTATCATCGTTTTTATTCTTTTTTCATTTAAAATAAAAAAGAAATTCTTCATAAAGAGAGCCAATCATATTCCCAAACAGCAGCAAGGACATGCCTTGACTTGGACAGTATGGAAGAAATGGACAGAGGGGTTTCCATGCAAGGAAGGCAACTCAACAACCACACAGGCCTGGAGCCAGGCATGGAAAATCATGACTGACTAGATCTCATTATTTTTAACTTCACTTCATCTTTTTTTCTTGTTGTTGTTGTTTTGGGGGGGTTCCTCTTTTTTCTTCTGTTTTAGTTTTTTTTTCTGTATTTTCTTTTTCCCTTCCAACATTTTTCTCTTCTTTATCTTTCGTCTCCTATTTTTGCTGTTTATCTTCTTTTCCTTGTTCATTCTTTCCAGAAACTCTTTCCTATTATTATTATATTCCTTTTGCTCCTCAGAAGAACTTTTCCCCTCCTTATCATATCCCATCAATTTTTCAAATTTTGCTTTTTGCATTCTGTAATTCCCTACCCCTTCCACCTTAACTAGTATAACTACTAAACTTTATGAATATCTACACATATGCTTAAGTTTACATTATTGGTGTTGAATATTGTGCTCTTATTAGTAGAGGTAAAGTTGTTCCATTTTTTTTTTAATTTTAGTTTGAAGGTAGTAAAATATAACAGAACAAGACAGAACAAAGCCAATCAAGACAATGCAGTGAAATTGGTACAGAACTTCACAGCAGGTTACCAGGTACCATAGTATATCTTATTATCTTCACAATAGTTGTCCTTTCAATCAGGTAAAGCAAAATCAAACCAAACACAGAACATTATAAATCCAATCAAGAGAGAATATTTTGTAGAGCAAAACAATCAGAACAAAACAGTGAAAATAACATTTGCCTTCAAAGAGAAGATAGAAGGAAATTCCCCATATTTGCTGTATTGCATGCAGTTATCCTCCCAAGAGACGCTCAGACCTCTACCCCCAGTTGCTAATGGGGAGGGATGGGTGGAATGTTTGATTCTCAGCCCACACACCAGTAGGCTCACAGGAGACTCTGACTGGTTCTCTTCCTAGCTCACACCAGGACCACTTACCAGGAAGGGAGGCCAATTGCTTTCTTGCTCAGCCACTTAAGTTCCACCATGGCTGGATCTCGGGAGATGCTCAAGTTGTTCCATTTAATAAATATATATTGTAAGTCAACTGTAGGTCAATAATTGATTTGCCTCATTGTTTTTTCTATAGTTTATAGATCTCTTTTCTATGTAAAAGGGTGATACTTTATTATCCTTAAGGTCAATCAGTACTGTTTGTATTTGATGTTCTAAATGTACTGATTTTATTACTATAGTCAAGGTGCCATAGCTGCTGCTATTAAGTGGTTTCCTTGAGATCCCAATATCTAGATTCTTTTGGGGTCATTAACATTACTGTGGCACATTCCTTGAAAACTTGGTAGTGGGCCAAATATGCTATAACCTCCCATCTGACATACAGTGAGACCTTGGTGCACAAGCTTAATTCATTCCACAATTCTGATTGCAAACTGAATTGGACAAGAACTGAATCAAATTAAATGGTTAGATTAATGTTGACTTTTGGAGAAATTTGATTCGATTGTTGTCCAATACAGTTTGCAACCAGAATCATGGAAAGAATTAAGTTTGTGAACCAAGGTACTACTGTAAATGGATCCAAAGTGGTTGGATCCTGAGACAGAAGACATCATTGAAAAGTAGATATTATTGAAAGACATCTCCAGCCTAGAAACAAAGCTTCCTGCCACAATCAACCCACAAGCCTTAACACAAAATGAAAAAAAAAATTAAAAACAGAAATATGAGAAGACAAGCCAAAAAGCTTTCAAAAACTCCCGAGTCCCTCAAAGCTGATCCAAGGGGCATTGGAGGGGAAGAAATCAAAAACAACACACCTGAATTGTTCAAAACGATATCAGGGGAGGTAACAAAGCAGACTAATGAGGTATTTGGGAAGGTCACAGAAGATATAAGTAATAAGATATTGTGGCAAATAAAATTATCAGCAATTTACAGAAAATTCTAACAAAACAATGCAAATCAGGGCTAAACAAAACAATGCAAAAACATGCATGACATAGAAAAAAATTAGAGTCCATAGAAGGGCTCCAAATAGAAATTCAGACAATTAAAAATTCTATTGAAAGCATGAGCAACAGAAATGACCAATGTGAAAACAGTGTCAGAATTAGAAGACAGGGCTGTTGTTTGTGACCAATTAATGAAGATACCACAAAAACAAGAGAAAGTGAAAAATGGATACAACAGCTCATATGTGAAAAAGACAAATTTGGATTAATTAGAATTAGTGAAAAATCAGAGATAGCATAAATAACATTTTTAAAATCTTGTTTAATGAAATGATAGCAGAAAACTTCCCAAATCAGGTAAAAGAATTTAAAAACAGATAAATGAGGAATATAAAACTCCAAATAGCTACAATCAGAAAAAAACCTCTCCAGACACAACATAGTGAAAACCCCAGAAGTCCAACACAGCAGAATTTTAAAAGAGAAAAGCAACAAATCACTCATAATGAAAAATCCATTAGAATTACAGCAGACATCTCAACACAAAATGTAAAGACCATGAGAGCTTGGAGTGAAGTGATTCAAGTCTTTAAAGGAAACAGTTTACAACTGAGGCTAATATATCCTGCAAAACTGAGGGGCAAATAAGATGCTTTCATGATACAAAGCACCTAAAGAGATTCATGACAACCAAACCAGGCCTCCAAAAGAGTTCTTGAGGGTATCCTAGAAAAACCACTATAGCTAACAGTGATGAAAGGTTCAATGAATGAATACATCAGATGGGGGAACAGTTAAATAAAAGGGACAGATAGGAAATCAACAGTGGAAAAGTAAGGCAAGGACAGCAATGATTTCAAAAGTATCCATTAGTAACAACTCTCATTCAACATGGTCTCAACTTCCCACTCAAAAGACACAAACCAGTGGAACACATCAAGAAACATATCCAGTGGTATACTGTATACAAGAATAACATGTAGAGAGCCAGCCATGTTGGAACTTGGGGGGCTGAGCAAGAAAGCAACACGCCCTCCTTCCTGTAAGAGGCAGTGTGAGCCAGCAGCAGGCACCCCAGGAAGAGAACAGGTGAGAGTCTCCAGTGAGCCTGCTGGTGGTGGGCTGAAAATCAAAGGTCCCATCCCCCCACCCCTAGCCCCGTTAGCAACTGGATGGTGTCGCTGAGGACAGCCAGAGTTGATAGCAATTAGGACACATAAAGCAACTAAATGCTTGTATTGTTTATTGTTGGGTTGATTACACTGACCTGGGGCCAGAGGTCTGAGCATCTCTTGGGAGGATGACCAAATACAATATAGCAAATATGGGGGATTTTCTTCTATCCTGTCTTTGAAGACAAATATTGTTTTCACTGCTTTTCTTTGTTCTGATTAACTGTTTTGCTCTCTTCAATATTCTGTTTTGATAGGTTTTATAATGTTCTGTTTTTGGTTTGATTTTGCTATACCTGATTGAATAGACAACTATTGTGAAGATAACAAGACATACTATGGTAGCTATTATTGTTTCCGCATTATCCTGCTCTGAAGTTCTGTACCAATTTCACTGCATTGTCTCGATTGGCTTTTTTCTGTCTTGTTCTGTTGTATTTTACTACCTTTGAGGAAAAAAAAAAGAATAACATTTAACCCCCCAAAAAACTCATAGACTAAAAACCAAAGAATGGAAAAAAAAATATTCCAAGCAATGAGAACCTAAAATAAAGCAGGAGTAACTATCCTATATTCAGACAAAGTGGACTTCAAGCCAAAAACGGATGCCAAGAAAGTCACTATGTGTTGGTTAAGGGAAAATCCAACAGGAAGAGGTAATTATTAACATATAAGCACTGAACTACAGCACATGCGACTTCATAAAATAGGTCCTACTGGGCTTAAAAGATCAGGTAAACAAACAAACATCAGTGGGTGTTATGGCTGTGTCTGCATATCCTCCCAAACCCTCATGCAATCGTAGGTGGGCTTTTTCTAAAGTGTTTGAATCTACAATGTGTGATTGCTTCCTGTGCAGTGCTAGGGTTAAGAGTGGGTGATTACTGAATCAGTCCACTGGTTGGTTTGGTACTGCACTAATCCCAGTAGCCTGGATACTATATAAGGGACAGAAAGAAGCTTGTCTTCTCTTTTTTGTACTTGCTTTTGCTGTCTTCTGCTTGCCATGAACTGGTATCCTCTGCATTGTCCCTCTGCCATACTACTCTATTTTGAAACCAGCTGATTATGGGTTGAAACCTCTACTAACTGTGAGCCAAATAAACTTTTCCCCCTTGAACTTTGGGTGTTGGCTATTTTTTTTCAGCAATGACAAAAGTAACACATCAGGGAACCTCAATACCTCGGAATGACAAACAAATTAACTAAACAAAAACTTAAAAAAAGAAATATTAGAATTAATCAAAACCTTCAAACAAATGGAGTTACTATGTATCTACCATGTCCTATCCAACAACAGAATACACATTATTTTTGGCAAGGCATAAAACTTTCTCTAAAATAGACCACATACTAGCCAGTAAAGCAAGCTTAAGGAAGCATAAAATAATTAAAATTACACTATGTATATTATTAGATCATACTGCAAGAAGTTAAAAGTCAATGACAAAATAAAATACAGAAATTATGCAAATGTATGCAAACTAAGTGATACACTTTTAACTGAGTAATGGGTTACTGAAGAAATCAAGGAAGAGATAAGACTTTTTCTAGAACTAAATGATAATGCAAATACAACATACCAGAACTTATGGGACACAATGAAAGTAGTCTTAAGAGGGAAATTTAGATCTGTGAATGCCCACATATGACAAAAATAGGCAAATAAGTAACCTAGCAATGTCCCTCAAGGACACTCAAAGCCCAAAGGAAGGAAATTATGAAGGTCAGAGCAAAAATCAATGAAATTGAGACAAAAAGTACAAAGAATTAATGAACCAAACAGTTGGTTCTTCAAAAGAATAAACAAAATAAATAAACCCTTAACAAATCTAACCCCAAAAAAGAGAAAAAAATACCCAAACCAATGAGTTAGAAATGAAAAATGTGAAATCACAAGGAACATTACCAAAATTAAAAACATTATTAACAAATGCTTTGCAAGCCTGTATGCCAAAAAATTGGAGAATTTAGAAGAAATGGATAGATCCCTAGACACTACAAATTATGAAACTGAACAAAGACTATGTAAAAGCCCTGAATAATCAAATCACAGGCAATGAAATTAAAATAGTAATAAGTAACCAACCTACCAACCAAGAAAAGCCCAGGGTTGGATGGCTTCACTGCTGAATCCTTCAAAAACAAGGAACTTCTAATATCAATACTCCTCAAGTTTTTTAACGAAAGTGAGAAGGAAGGAATATTCACAAAGTAATTCCTGGAATCTAACATTACCCTAATTCCAAAATCAGACAAGGATTAACCTAAAAAGAGAACTATACACCATTATCTTTATGAATATAGAGGCAAAATCTTCAACAAGATAAGCAAACAATATGCAACAAATCATCAAAAAGATCATATGTCATGACCAAGTAGACTTTATAATGAGAGATGCAAGAAGGTTAAATATATGCAAATCAATAAATGTAATACATCACATAAATGAGAGCAAGGACAAAAATCACATGATCATCACAATAGCTGCAGAAAAATCCGTTGATAAACTCCAACATCCTTTCATGATAAAAACACTGAAGAAAGGCCCAGGGATTTAGCTCAGTGGTGTAAGCGATCACCTGGCAAGCATGAGGTTGTGAGTTTGATCCCTGGTACCAAAAACAAAACTGTTAAAACAAAACAAACAAACTACTGAAGAAAATAGATATAAGAAGATCTTATCTCAATCTAATAAAAGCTATTTATGATAAGCTTACTGCCAAGATCATATTAATAGGAAAAACTGAAACTTTTCCTCTAAAATCAGGAACAAGACAAGGATGCCCACTACCCACTCCTATTCAACATAGTACTCAAAGCATTAGCAAAGTAATAAGACAAGAGAAAGAAATAAAAGGGATATGAATAGGAAAGCAAAAAGTCAAATTATCATTATTTGTAGATGACATGATCTTCCATGAAGAAGACCCACAACAATTCACCAAAAGTCTCTTAGAATTAATAACCAAATTTAGTAATGCAGCATGATACAAAATCAATACACAAAAGTCAATAGTGTTGATAGTATGCTTTAATGACGAACCCACCAAGAAAAAGATTGGGGAAAAATACCTTTCACAGTAGCACCAATAAAAAGTAAATACTTAGTAATTAACCTAAGGAAGTTAATGAGCTCTACAATAAAAACTATAGCACTCTGAAAAAGTAAATCAAAGGGGACACCAGAAAATGGAAAGATATCACCTATTCTTGGATAGGCAGAATGAATATACTCAAAATGGCCATACTTCCAAACTTAATATACAGATTTAATGCAATTCCAAAAAAAATTCCAACCACATTCTTCATAGAAAATGATCATAAAATTCATATGGAACATAAGAGATCTGTAATAGAAAAAGTAATTCTGTGTAAAAAGAGAAAAGTAGGAGGCATCACAATCCCTGACTTGAAGTTATATTACAAAGTTATCATGATAAAAACAGCATGGTACTGGCACAAAAACATGAGGATCAATGGAACAAAATAGTATAGAAACAACCCCAAGTACATTCAACTATGTAACTTCTGATAAAGGGGTCAAAAACATACATTGGAGGAAAGATAGCCTCTTCAATAAATGATGCTGAGAGAACTGGATATCCGTAGGCAGAAGATTAAGAGATAATAACTGAGAGTTTTGTAGAATTATAAATAAACATGAGTCCTCAGATTCAAGAAGCAAAACAAGTATAAGAAAATATAAATAAAAATAAATTTACGTTTATAAATAATATAATGAAATAACAGCACTACAAGAAAGAAAATCTTAAAACCAATCAGAAAGTGTACTAGCTACAAAAGAATAACAATTAGAAAGACTTGTAAACAAATGTTCACAGTACTCATAATAGCCACTTGTCATAATCCAAAGATTCATCACTGCTCAATTAAATAAAGAAAATCTGGTATATCTATAAATAAAATACTGTTCAGAAATAAAAATGAATAAACTAATGATAATTCTATAACATGAAGGAGCATTGAAATCATTATTCTAAAATGAAAGAAGCCAAAGACTACATCTATCTTCTAAGACTCCATTTATAAGTTTCTATCAACAAATTGCCTGTAGCTAAGGAGGGAGCAAAGCTGACAGCAAATTATAGCTAAGAGAAATTTGGGGATGATGAAAATGCTCTAAAACTACAGTGTGGTGATGGTTGCACTAAAAATCACTGAACTGTACACCTACAGTGGGTCAATTATATGTCATACAGATGATACCTCAGTGAGGTCATTTAAAGAATCTATTAGCAACAACAACGCAGTGTGCAAGACCAAGTTTACTTTATAAATTAGGTTTTACCAGACCTTTGCTGAGTCTTACCCAATGAAAACTATTCCAGAAACTGAAAGAGATTGACTGTTCCAAAGTTTCATAGGTTAAACTATGAGAGTCAAATCTAAGCACGCTGACCCCGAGGTAGAGGGTCTCAGCCTTTACACAATGCCTCTGTCTTTGTATCTGATGAGTTTGGAAGGATTATTTTTTCAATAGCACAGAACATGTACCCATCATACAGAAAAAGATGGATTTTGACTACATGAAAATGTCTGACAGGGCCAGGGATGAGCTCAGCAGCATGGTGCCTGCCTGGGAAGGCAAGGGCCTGAGTTCGATTACCGGTACAGAGAGAGAGAGAGAGAGAGAGAGAGAGAGAGAGAGAGAGAGAAGAAAATGTATGACAAAAGACATTATATATAAAGCAAAAGGCTACCACCTGCAAAAATATATTGGCAGTACATATTTTCAACCAAAGAAGGAACAGTATCTCAGAAATAGAAGGAAATACCACAAATAAATAAGAAAAAGGAACCAACTCAATGGAAAAATGAGCAAAGGAAATAACCAGTCGGGTAACAGACAAGCATCTTCTAAAGTCCAATGAGCATCTGAACAGATCTTTAACTTCTCTAATAATCCGAAAAACGCCAACTAATCACAAATGAGATGTCATTTCATATTCACTAGATTAACTAAAAATCAAAAGGTTGGTAATACCAAATTTTAGCAAGGATGTTGCACAAAAGGAACGCTGATATATGACAAAGTGTAAATTTGCACAGCCACTTAAAAGAGCAATTTTGCAATATCTGTTAGTACAAAAACTGCTCCTATCCTTCAAGAAAACAATGTTATCTTGAGTTGTATTTTGCTCCTGCGGGTACAAAATAAGACATATCTACAAGTGTACATTGCAGCATTGTTTGTAACGGGAATAGCTTTGGAGTGTTAATAACCTTCAATAGTAGAACAGAATTGCAGTTTTCTGATCATACTTTGAAATATCATATCTCAAAATGAATAAACAGCTTCATATTTAACACAGATTAATCTAAAATGTAAAGTTGAATAAAAAGAGCAAGTTACAAAAGTTATTTTCAGTATATGTGTTGTTCTATGTAAAATGTTAAGGCACACAATAATATATGAACAAATAACATAAGAACAATTACATCTTTGCATAATATGTAGAAAACCTTGAAACACAGAACAGAAAAACATACACCAACACTGAGAGGGTTATTGTCTCTGGTAATACAAAGGTATTTCAACTGTAACTAAAATATTTTTCCTTCTGTCTTTCTTTCTGGATTGTTCTCTTGATCTGAAGTAAATGTGGCCAAATGTTAGAAATTAGTGCTATTATGTTTTTATCTATATTCCACTACACCTAAGTTTCTAAGAAACTTTTTTTTCAGTACTAGGGATTGAACCTAGGGATGCTAAAATGCATCCCTAGCCTTTATTTTCTATTTTGAGACAGGGTCTGGTTAAGTCACCTGAACTTGTGACTCCTTTCTCAGCCACTCAGATAACAGGGATTATAAGTATGCATCACAATCCCTGGCTTTTAATCAACCAATTCATTTGAGGAAATTCAACTTGTATAAGGTAGTGTATGAAAATAGCTTTATCACCAGGCAGGGTAGCAAATGTCTATAATTTCAGCTAACACAGAAGTTGGTATATCAGAGGCTTTGGTAAAAGGATTGAGAGTTTGCAACTGGCCTGGACAATTGTGGTGGATTAACTATTGGTAAATTTAAATTGAAACACCCAGCTGAACCGAGTCAGCATGGTATTGGGCCTGGAAGACCCACCTGAAGATTGTCAACGATGGCCTAAAAGGAGACCTGGCAGGGAAGATTTCCCAGCAGTTTTGTCATAGCTGGTTTTCCTTACACAAACTGGGCTGTTCTTGGGGGAAGGAGAGGGATCTAGGGGGAGGGGGAGGAGGCAGTTGTGGTTCTCTTCAGGGTAGCTCTGGTCTTCACTTGAGCATTGCTTCCTGGCTCCAGGGCAGATCCCTCAGCCTTGGGGCACCGATCCTTCGCTCCACCAGCACAGACTTTCTAGTTTCCACTACTGGCCTTTGGGCCTTCTTAGTGCAGAAGTTTGATGTGGACTTGCATGGGCCACTGCTGTGGGCTCTAGGCCTCCAGGGCCTCCAGGGCCTAGAGCCCACAGGCCTCTGTGAGATTCTTGGAGGACACTGATGCTGGCCCCAGGCCTTCGGCTGGACCTGTGGGGAGTGTTGCTGTGAGATCGAGGCCCTTAGGTGGATTCTTCATGTCTCTAGCACATAAACAGATCCCTTACACTCTTCTGCATTTGACTTTTTGGGGAAATGTAAAATAATCCTATGAATTATGTGTCCTATATTAAATCTATTTCTTTAAACTATTTACCACAACAGCAGCGTAACAAGACCCTGTCTCAAAATTTATTTTTTTTATTTTCTCCTCTTTGGGTTTTTTTTAACTTTATGAAAAAATAAAACAAAATTTCATAACAAAACAAGAGAATTACAATACTGAACACATTGTATTGTTATTATTGAAGCAGTTACTCAGAGCATAAAATGTAAACCAAAAAGATTCTTATGAAAAAGACAGATAATAAACTTTCTATACAATGAATTAAAATAAACTAGTAGTATAAGTGAAACAAATGAGTATGTATGCTAAAATAGTTTCAAAACAATGGAATATGTAATTTGAGGAGTTATTTCTCCCTGTTTCCTATTTTTCTCTGTTCTGGTTTGAAATTTAGAGAGAGACAGAGATGGAGAGTACCATACTGGATTGTGAATGACTTGCTCTATGAGTGTTCTACATGTTGAACACTATTACAGATTTTAACTAATAAACAATGTCTTGCAATATGAGTGGTACATGACTTTGAACATCACATGGTCACAAGTGAGGCAATGGCGCTCTCTCTCTCTCTGTCTCTCTCTTTCTCTCTGCAGGATTATGGGGTGATCACCTCCCATAGCAAGAGGTTATGGAGATATTGTCTGCAGAGAAGGTGAAGAAAAAGGTGGAGGAATCCTTCACTTCACATGAGATTAGGAAGCTATGTAAAATGTGGGAAACACTGCAAAATTTTGTAGAAAACCACCACTCAAATAAGACTATTGCGGTGCAGGCAATGAATCTGTTTAAAGACAATGTGATATCACATTTCTTGCAAAATCCTTAAAAGGAGGTACAAGCAAGTGTCACTGGGTAGGTTCCTTGTTAAAGTTGCACGAAAAAGATTTCATTAAGCTAATAGACAGCTGTGATTCTATTAGCAACATGAAAGTCATCCTATACAATAATCTTCATGGTATCTCTCATCCTATGAAGGTTTTCAAACATAAGTGCAGGTTAATGTCTTTATTTTTCTTCATATTTTTATTTTGTATTACATTACAATATTGTAATCACCATTATATGACTATTTATGGTTTGTGGAATACATCAGCTGAGTTTCCATTATTTCTTACAGGGAAATTTGCTTTGATATACAAGTGTTTTGGACTGTAAGCATGTTTCTGGAAAGAACTGTACTCACAAACCAAAGTTTTATTGAATATATATTTTGTGTTTTTCATATAAGAGTCACCATGTGAATTTCAGCTTGTGTTTTGATTTCATTTAATGTTATATTTTCAAGTTGCATCCATTTAACTATGAATGTCTTAAGTTTTTCTTCATGACTATGTAGTATTCCACTGTATAAGTACATTTTTCTTGTCCATTTATCTGCTGATGGACATGTACACTGTTTCCAAGTCCTAACTACTGCATTATAAATTGTGCTGCTATAAACATGGGTGTACACATACATCTGTAATATGATGATTTTAACTCTTTTGGGAAGATACTTAGAATATTTTTGTTTTTTGAGGAGTCTCTGTGCTGATTTCCAAAGTGGTTATACTAGAAGAGTTGCTGTCCCCCACATCTTCATCAGCATTTGTTATTAATAGAATTTTTTGTTATAGCCATATTTCTGGTATCTCAGTGTAGTTTTAATTTACATTTCTGCAATGTTAAATATTTTGATGACCAGCAATGATAAGCATTTTTTGTGTATTATTCATTGGTCATTTATACTTCTTCTGAGAAATGTCAATTCATTTTGGTTCCCTGCCTTTGATGGGGTCTTTTATTCAGGGGAGTCTAATTTTTTGAGTTCTTTATATATTTTATATTCTTGTTGCTAGTCCTCTAACAGTTATCTGGCAAGAAACTTTCCTATTCCAAGTGTCTCTTCACCCGGTTGGTCATTTCCTTTGCTGTGTAGAAGCTTGTCAACTTGCCATGCCCCATTTGTTGATTCTTAGTATCATTTCCCGTGCCACTGGAGTTCTGTTTAGGCAGTCCTTTCCTACACCTGTGTCCTCCAAATTTTTAATCTGTTTTATCTTCCAGCAGTTTAAGATTGAGACTAGACTCAGTCTTCTGTATATGGATACCTAATTTTTCCCAGCACCATTTATTAAAGAAGTTATCTTTCCTCTCATATATGTTTTTGGCACCTTTGCCAGAGATTAAATAGCTATACATGCCTAAGGTCGTTTCTGCAGCTTCTATTCTATTCCCTTGATCCACAAGCCTGCATGAGGCTCTGGGTTTAATCCCCAATATCAAAAGCAGGAAGGCAAGAAAAAGAACTTTAGATATATTTTGAATCACTTCTTTCAACCCTGTCCTGTCAACAGCTTTTTCAAAAGTGTCATTTTCAGCAGCTTCAATATCTTTTAGGTGACATTTAGTTATTAAAATTGAGTCAAATTAACCTTGAAAGAGATTCAAAGGTCTTCTCTCCTTCCCCAGGTAAAAGCATGAGGTGTGTGTGTGTGTGTGTGTGTGTGTGTGTGTGTGTGCACTCCGTGTGAGTGATGAGGCCTGAATCTCAGACTTAGCTCTCTTGTATGAGGATCAGTGTTACGGGGCTCTGGAGAGGTGAGTGGATCATAGAGGCATGCTACTCATCAGTGGATTAGTCTGTTGATTTTTTAATGGCTAAATGTGATGTTGGGAGGTGATGGCTAGAGGAGGTGGAGGCAAGGCCCAGAATGATCCCTCTGTTCTCCTTTGCTCTCTTCTTCCTGCCTGCCATGCCACATGTTCCTCTTATACCATGCCCCTCTGCCATGCCACCTGCCTTGGAACCAGTCGATAATGAACCAAAATTTCTATAAACTGTAAGCCAAAATAAATCTTACCTACCTTAACTTGTGGGTGTCTGTTTTTGTGTCCCAGTGAAAAGAAAAGTAACTAAGGCAGACAGGAAGTTGAAGAGGGCTGCTTCTGTAGCTGATGGTCCTCTGTTGGGGGTTGGATTGGCAGTGTCACACTGGCTTATAATTCTTCCTGAAACTAGAGGTCTCTCTCAGTTTCAGGGCCACCAAGAGGCTATATGGTGCCTGGGCAAATTAGAAATGAGTACCCCCAAGGGAAAATTCCAGAGGTTTAGAAATGTCTGGTTAAGTGTCCTGCTGTTCCCCAAGGCATTCACAGGAGTAGTGCAGATTCTTGTCTAGCTTCTCAAGGTCAGATACTGCAGAGAGCAGACTGTTGAAGAATGCACCCTATGTCTCTGTGGGTTTTCCAGCGCTCAGCTGCTACCCAGGTATACACAAGCACGGACGCCTTCCCTGATTCTGTATAGCTTCTGTGACGGCCTTGCTTTCACTCTGAGATGAATCTATTCTCTATTAAACCAAAGACTGGTCAACAAATCCTAATGAATAATTGATCAGTAACTATATCAATTCTTTTCCATGGTGAGTTAGGGAAATATGAAACGGAAATGGGCCTAGTCCATCCAAGTGGTTCTAAAGATGAAAGAAGAAGCATTCAAAGTGTTCATTCACATCCTTTTGTTCTCTTTGTGTGGTCCTACAGATGAAGAAGGAGTAGAGAAGGAAGATATGCTTGTTCCAATCAAGTAATTTTAAAAAAAAAAATAATGTGTACAAATAAGTTACCTTTGGAGACAGGGTGGTCCCCTCATCTGACCATGTTACCTGCTCACAGCTTATACTTGCCCTTATTTTAATAAAGGCTTGGGTAGTGCTTCTCTCTTGGGCTGACCTTGTTGTAGGCTACTATTTACTGAGGAAGCTATAAATGTTTTACCCTTGAAAGGGAGCTTCCTTTAAAGAGAGTATCATTCATACCAAATTAACACCAGGTTTCTTTGTCTCTTTGGACCTGTTCAAGGGCCTTCCATTTCATATAAAACTTGCCACATCTTACTCCTATTCAATTTAGAGACCCAAAGAAATAACTCTTCCATTCCTTATGAGTTTTTGCCTAAAATTGTTTCCAGTGTCAAATATCTCTGAATAGAAGTTTATTTAAGCTATATACATCTTGTGATAATTCATGGAATACTTTGATTAATCATTATGTGTTGATATAATTTTAATATCCTTATGTTGCTGAGATGCTCAATAATTGATGTGTTATGTGCTCTGAAGATATTTTCAATTCATATCAGTCAGAAAGTTACAGAACTGAAATACAGTTGATTAGAAAGGCACTTAAACCTTGTATATGCAGAGGACTGACTTTTGTCAAACATTTAAAATAACATTAAGAGTAATCTGGGTATCTAGGCAGAGATTTTGTTTCTTTATAGGTTTTTTATTATTGAGTCATGTATTTATTTTTTTCCTCTTTGTTTAAGTTTTCATGACATTAATTTCCATTTTAGATATATATTCTTTGCATCTTATGTCACTCACACTAGTTAAAATTGTGCTCCCTTTAAAATAAAAAACCAACATACAAGAAATCTTGGATTTCTGTTTCTTTAAAATGTAAGGAGCAACCTAGGCTCCAAAATCCACAGAGAAAAGATGAATTAATCATCCACCATCAGACAACAGGCACTAAAATATTTATAACATGGGTAGGTCAAGGATAAATGCATTTGGGGATGATTGTACATAGGTAATTAGCAGATGCACAGCCTAATGATGTACAAAGAAAGTGAAAATTCCAAATAATATAAGGTTCTCTGTCTAAGCAGACATCTTCCAAATGTGTCTGAAATTTCAGAATTTCTGTCATTAACAGTTATTGCCATGGTGGCTTTAAAGAACTGCCATCTCCCTCCATAGAAATGAGTACTGATTCATTCTACGTAGCTGAATATGACTCAATCTGGTTTCCCATTAGAGAAAATTATTAGAATAAAAAACATGCAAGAAAGAGAGAGAGTATGTTAAGAATTCAGGGCCCACTTGTTAATTCACCTTTGGGAGCCCAGGCTCATGGGGATATGTTGATACTGACAGATCATGGCCATGGTACATTACCTCATTTGACCCCTTTGGATGACATAGTGGAGCACTGTGTCTATAAACACAGAGAATTAACCAGAAAAGCAGAATCTCTTTCCTTTACAGGGAGATGTAAAGTACAAAATCCCTCTAGTGTTCTCACCTGATCCTCGCTACTTTTCACTCAAATGATATAGATAAAGACCTCAGCATTTTTCAGTAAGCGCTGATACTACTGTTGCTTTGAGCAACTCTGCAGGAGACGTTCTTCCTTCCCTAAGGATGGGCCACATGCCTTTAGCACTTTTAGTTTGCCCAAGGTACCTATTATTTCCTCTGTATTTTCTTGTATCTTGAATAATTTTTCACATAAAGTCACATAAAGTTAAAATATTCACATTTTCCTACCCTCAATAAATATGGCTACTTGGATATAAAGTTCATTCCATTTTCCATCCAGAAACAAAGAAATGAGACACTAATATTTCTAGTCTACCACCTTGTCCCTCTCTGTAATGGACATATATTGTATCACTTCAGCTAAACTGGAACTACATTTCCCTTAAAAGAGAAATAAACTGACATTATTTTCACACTTAGAAGACGAGTGCAGGCACAGAATGCCATTGCTGCTCACCTGTGGGTTGCCGACCTGAGAATTCCACTAGAAGGCATGGGACACCACCTGGGCCCACCACTCCTCCACCTGACAAGTCCTTTCTGTCAGTTTTTATGACTATGGAGCCAGCTACACTACTTTCTTTGGAAAAGATGCTAGTAATTTCTTCTGTACGACACCTGACTCATACAAGGTGGAGGATGAGAGTCTAATGTGAGTTTCACCCATCCACATATAAACTCTAAAAAATAAATCAAAACATGTATTCATTGGGCTGACTCTCAGTCCACTTTAAGAATTGCCTAAGCATGTTGTTGAAAGCCAGCGCATACCCTCAGGATCCCTTCTTCCCAATTGGCCACCTGTTCCTGTGAATCATGTTAGCAGTGTCTTTGAGAAAATGCTTTTAAAGCCTCTGTCAAGTCCTCTCGTTCTGTAAATTTTGCCACCACATGAATGAAGAATAGCCAAGATAGAAGAAAACAGGGACAGATATTTAGAAATCAGCAAACAGTTAAAAGGAAAATGTCATGAGAAAGTTTGGATGATCCAGAACAATTTGGATATTTTCCCTGGTGAGGTGAAGAGTCCCAGCATGGTAGGCAAGATAAAGATTCACCTTGTTCTAAAGTCCTACAAAAAACTGAAATATCAAAAAAAATCCAGGGGAGTTTCCAAAGATGGTGGACCGGTAGGTAGCAGGAGAGGGACCCTCTCTGAGAGAGACAGCATAAATGCCAGAACAGAACACCCTGGAGAGACCCAAACAGAGAGAGATGGACTCTCTCAACCCAGGAAGAAACTAAAGTGAAAAAAACCACTTGAATATGAGGTCCTGGGACTACCATTAGAGAACCTAAGATGAATGAGCATGGCACCCTCCTTGAGCAACCTGAATTCCTGCCCGAGACCAACCTGACCGACCGAACCGTGCTGATGTGACTGGCTTGAGCGGCCGGAGCGTGGAGCTGAACAGCCCTGCGTGCGGCTTGCCCGGACCGGGCCCTGCACATGACCCACCCAGAGGCACCATGAATTCGCACCGCAGCAGCACTGAAGTCGGAAGTCAGGGAGCCCAGCAGTTCTCAGGGACCAGCATCAACATGCAGTGAGTGATGGGAATAAGACCCTCCCACGGGAAAGGAGCAACTGACTGGACGACATGTTGGATTTGGGCAGGACAGCCCTAAATCCATAAAGAAGTGGCTTCAATTGGTTACTCCCTTCGTCGAGCGGATTGGTGGAATCTGCTTGGATTGGGCCATGCCCCTGGCTGGGACCCAGTGGGTTGCTACAAATTAATTCCTTGAGCTCAGTGCACACTGATGCAGTGAAGGCCTGCAAAGGTTGACTGGCCCAGAGGGGAGAAGCCAGCGCACACTGCCCTTGCTTGAACTTCAATCTCTGATAGCAGACTCCAGAGGGCAGAAGCCCCTAGCCTGCGTGCTCCAGAGGAGCTTTAACCAACAAGAAAAGGGGCTGGGAATTACACTATACGCTTGTATAGAAGGAACCAAAAACATGATGAGAGGGAGAAATAAGAAAAAAACCCCGGCCCCCAACCCTGAAAACATTGATCCAGGAGAGGTAAATACAAAAGAGATTGAGGGAAGCAAACATGCAACATCAAAAACAGAGTTAGCAGACATAAAGAGATATCTTCAGGACCTCATAAGTGGGATCAAAACTGAAATATTAATTCAAATTAAGCAAGAGATACGTAGATTAATAAAAGAAAGTCTGGGCACCTCTCAAGAAGACACAGAGAGAAGAATGGAGGAACACAAAAGGAGAGAAACGTTTAATGAAGAAAACAACAACAAAAAAAACCCTAGAATTCATGAAGCAGATTCAAAGAGATTATCAGGAAACTAAAGACTCCATAGAAAGCTGGCAAAACTGCTTGAAAGAAACCAAAGATAGACTATCAAAAATTGAACACAGGCTTGCAATATGTGATCATGAAAGGGAACATCTCTTACAAATAACAAGGGAGCAGGCAGTAACTATACAAAGACTAGAAGATGACAAGAGGATCTATAACTTAAGAATAAAACATGTGAATGAAGAAGCAGGAGTCAAAACAAAGGAATTTCAAAGGCTATTCACAGAAATTAAGGACAATTTTGCAAGCATAGAAAAAGGAAATGATATGCAGATGTATGAAGCATATAGAACTCCAGCCACCTACAACCAAAACAGAACTATACCTAGACACATAATAATCAAGATCCCAGAAATTCAGTATAAGAACAAAATATTAAAAGCCATTGGAGAAAAGAAACAGATCACCTATAAAGGAAAACCCATCAAAATCACGGCAGACTTCTCAACACAGACCATCAGGTCAAGAAGAGCTTGGAGTAAAGTAATTCAAGCCCTGAAGGAGAACAACCTCCAGCCCAGATTGATGTACCCTGCAAAACTCTCTCTAGAAATTAATGGAGAAACAAGATGCTTCCATGACAAAGAGGAACTTGGAGAATTTGTGACCACCAATCCAACCCTACAAAAAATACTGAAGGACATTTTAGAGAGAGAGAACAAGAATACAAGCATTTCAGGAACAGTGGCAGAGAGGCCTCAGTGAATGGGGTAGACAGTGGAGTGGAACAGAAAAATAGACAACCAATGGCAGAAAAGCAGAAGAGCATAAATAAGGCAGAGAAGATTGGCTATAATCTCTAGTATAGATGGCCTTGAAATATTAACAGAGAGAAACACAGGCAGAGTAGATCAGGAGATAGGGTTCATTGAGATGCTCTATATAGGGAGGCAGTGGGACCCAAAACAAGCAGTACACTCTATGAGAGTGAAAGGGGAGGAACTCTCTAAAAAAGGGAGGCAGAGGATATTGTTAATTGGGTAACAAGATTTAAAATTTACATTATTCTCATCACTCTGCTTAGATGGATTACGTGCTGCTCCAATTTGTCTACTTACGCTAGACTTGAGGACATGGTCAGCTATCCCAAAAATAAGAGGACATATTATGGTAATCATCCCTAATTTCCTATCAACT
The DNA here is from genome assembly GCA_004027295.1 of Dolichotis patagonum. Taxonomy (NCBI): domain Eukaryota; kingdom Metazoa; phylum Chordata; class Mammalia; order Rodentia; family Caviidae; genus Dolichotis; species Dolichotis patagonum. Next base: position 38,757 of record PVJX010000418.1, read on the forward strand.
TAATCTGAAGCCCTTTATAACTTATACTGTCTTATTATGACTGATCTTATTTGAATCTGGGTTGTTAGATTGCTACTTTGTATTGACTGATTTTATTTAAATCTATTATGATTGATAGCATCAAGTCTGAGAGTATAGGCAACTACACTGAAGATGACAAGATTCACTAAGATACCCACTCTGGTTTGAGTATTACTTGCTTTTGAAGTCTTATAATGTCTCCTATGCTTCATTTTTATTAATGTTGTTATACACTGCTGAGACATCATGGTAACCATTATATAGATCACCTTGTATTGCGGTTTTATATGACTTTTTTGCTTCATGCTTTC
>PVJX010000418.1:39188-265676 GCA_004027295.1 Dolichotis patagonum
TGTTTTGTTTTATCTTGCTTTGTTTTGTTTTTCCCTCTAATACAGAAATGATAGATATACATGTAGAGACTCATGCATGTGTAGAGCTTATAAACAGTTTACGAGAACCAACTATATAACACATGTTGAAATGAACAACTACTTTGAAGAAAAAGAGACACTACAGTACCCAGTGCTGATTCCATAATGTCATGATGTGAAGTCCAGCAAAACTATCACTTTTTGTTCAAAGTGATTTTAGCTTGCTTTGCATTGTTTAAGTTCAACACACATGAAGGTATGGACCGCTGTTTTGAGGAGAATGAGAGACACTATGACAGCCATTCTTGGCTTCCCTAATGTCTGGTCTTGAAGACCTGAAATGCCCTCCTCGTCCTGCTGAGATCAATTCCATACTATATTGTTTCATGTGAATTCCCTGTATGTGACAATATGGACAACTATTTGAAAGAAAACAAGAGTCAATATGATAGAGAGTGAATATCTCCGATTGTCTAGCTTTGAAATTTTTGTCTCTTACATTGCTGTCTTGTGATCCGCTTTGTTCTGTTTTGTTGTGTTTAATTTTACCCTTCTGATATAATTGCATGTATATTTGAGTGGGTAAGATGGATGACAATATTGCTGTTTTTGTCAGATTGTGGGGCAGAACTGTTAACAGTCTCACTGTTTGAATGTCTACTTTACATGTTTTAACTTTGTAATTTGAACAACTATTTCCAAGAAGTCAGTATGTAATTTGTCAAGTAATAATTTCTTAGGTTTTTTTCTTGTTGTTCTTTTCCTTTTTTCCTTGGAATTCTGTGTTGTTGCTATCCTTTATTCTGTTTTTTTCCTCTTTAAATAAAATTAAAAAAAAAAAACTGAAACATCATGTCTTCTCACATCAGGCAAACTAGAAAAAGAAATTTGCCTTCTTAAAGTTCCCTCATGGTGTTTGAAAAAAGCAGCTGAAAAAAACCGGCTCAGAGATCCTGGATTCTCTGTAACCATGTGTCCACCTAAAGCCCAACTCAATTGCTTGTTTACAGGTTTGTGTCTCTGAGAACCTAGATCCAGCTGTATAGGCACTGCTACCAATAGAGAAGTAAGCTAGCTAGGTGGAAGGAAGAGGTCCTTGCTTTCACAGCTGCCTATGGTGATGATACCAGGGCACTTCATGGGCATCTCTATTCCATTCCTCAGCAGGCTACACCACAGAGCTCTGCTCAAAACCAGGAATCTCACAGGAAGAGAACCAATCAGACAGAGTGGGGTGAGAATTTAAACCTTCATCACGTATTAAACAATGGGATCTGCAATGGCATTCAAAGGGTTTCTGGTCTTGATGTGGGCCTGTCCAGGAGCCTTACCTTAAAGGGTACCTGGTGTCCATGCTCAGCCCTAATATGGAGTCTATTTATGAAGCATAGAGGTTATGATCAACTCCTGGGAGGCAATAAACTGAAAGTTTAAAAAAGGAATTTAAAGCAACCTAAAAATGCTTCTTTTTGGTCTCCATTGTCCAGACTACCAGAGGAATGAATACATCTATTTGATTTGGGGAAGCTGAAGGTGTGTGTTTGAGGGTAATCCCCCATGGTTTATCAATTCCAGTTTCAGTGGACTGGAATTGCATATATGACCAGCATACATGCAGCATACATGCAACAATTCACCAGACAAAGGTTTTCTGAATCTCTAGAGCAATTCTCACTAATCATGAAGAAGCCCCAAATCCAGTGGAGCCCCATACTGAAGCAAGGCTGAGATAAGGCTTAGGGCCTTATCCTTATCCTAAAGTTCTGTTCCATTTAATGCAACTCCACACCCCCTCAGCCAATGGGGGACAGACTTGGAAATGGGAGCTAGCCTCATAAAATGGTTCAGCCATAGAAATAACTGCACCAGAAATAGGAGGCATTTGTTCTAATGATGTCATAGCTATTGGTGGCCATACAAGGATGGGACTGGTCAGAAGTAATGATTGTAGCGGCAAAGGGCATAAGGAGTGCCAATCTGGAAATAGTGCTGGCCAAGAAGTAACAGAATGTCAGCTTTTCACTTCAGTGCCTCCTGAGTTTCATTGTTTTTCTGTATTCAATGGTAATTGGAGTCTTAAGGCCATCTTTCCTGAGTAAGGAGACTTTTGTCTGGATCTGATCCCAACTTATTTGCCTAGTAACCTCAAGTAAGTATGTGGCCATACATTTGACATGTTTTTCATTGATAAATTCAACTCAAATCCCATAGGATCCTCCCAGTCCAGGTAATCACTGGCATCGGCACAGTCAGTAGGAGTGAGACTGAGCAGAAAAGTTCAGGTAACTCTTTTCTCAAATGGAGAAGATGGTCGGGTGTCATTAAATATACTGGCTAATGTGTATTCCCTAAGTTAATGAAGATCCCTGGCTGAGAAGGTCCCCAATGAAGCCCCAGAGCCACTTGTCCTACCCTATCCTCCACCTCACAAGAGTGGATGGGGGTCACTGGTCAACCTAAGGAATCCTGGATGTGGGAAGCCATGGAGATGACAGTAGAGTAGTCGAAGCAGAAGCAGCACCCTTCTGTAATCACCATCATAGTCCTAGTGGTGCTGGTGGTTCCACTGGGCTGATATGGATTCCTTCCTGTGATGGGAGAGATTCCAGGATTCAGTCAACACCTTCTCCAGTCCACTGCTGCTGTCCCCACGTTGGTGGTTTTGAAGAGGTCCTGATGTAGCACCCGAGAGATAGTGAACTGGTGCCTGAGGCTTTGTGTTCCACTTGCCGTAACTTAATGTTTGTACCCAACAGGCTTCTGCCAACTTGAGTTCGAGTGGAGGAGCACAGTGTTTTTCCCATGCTGCTTTGGGGCTCCTGCTCTGAAATGCTGCAGAACCTGAAAGCAGGAAGGTTTGCATTGCCAGACGAATAGCTGCAACACAGAAGGGAAACTACTTGGCCCCTGGAATGAATTTCCTTCCTTTCAATTTCATTCCTTTTTTCCTGCACCTTTCTGCTGGCCAACCACAGCTTGGGCAGATGGGACCTCTCCTGCTCTGTCTCCTCCTGCTCCAGCTTTGTGGAGCCCTGTGCGTGGCCTGGGGAAACCAGACTGCAGCGGAGTTGGCAGGGCAAGGGGTCCAGCAGGCAGAGGAGGAAGCACGGGGCAGCTGCAGTGGACCCTGACCCGCGCCCTCGGATGTCCAGCAGCCACGAGGGTCAGTGAGGTAACCCAGGTCAAGGCTTGTTCAGCAGTATTGCTTTAACTCCTCCAACATGAAAGCCCAGGAAGGGTTAACGGAGAGCCGGATGTTCAGGCTGTGACTTTCACCTTTGGGAGCACCTTGCTGCCAGTCTTTCATCAGAGCAGGACTCAAAGACACTCTGATTTGCTTAACCAGCCCCTTCAGCAGTTTTAAAGACATGCTACAGGGTCTTCTGAAGGAAAATAGTAATACCACCAGGCAACCAAGCAATAAGGAGTTGTCTGAATCTTCTACGTGGGTGGGTCTTTTGGTTTTAAAGAATTTTTTTTTAATTATGAGTTGCCCATAAGCCACAAAAATACATTTTGGTTACACAAATACTTGTGGAGAGAGCTGATGAGGCCTGGAACACAGTTCGGGAAGTTCTCAGTGTTGTTCCCATGGCTGAACTTTCCTTTTTTTGTTTTTTTAATATGAGAATTTCTTTTGGATCAGACTGAGGTTACAGGTCATGATTTGTTCAGGATCTTAAGTAACCCCAAACTCAGACAAACAAGAGCGCTTTCCAAACACAGCTATTTGACAATGGAGATTGCCAATGTTCTTTCTATGAAGAGAAGAAAAAGATGTTTTCAGAAAGCTGTTTTCTTTCTTGGCATTTGTTATTCACTCAATCCAAGAAGACTTGTTTTGCATCCTTGAAGTAACTTGAAGTAAGTCTTACTGCACTCATCATCCTTACAGCATTGGCTAAGTTAGCTAGGTTCACTGTGCGTAGGTTCAAGCAAATAGTGCATTACCATCTACCCGGGCCTACAAGCATCAGTTGCACCATCTTGGCCAGGAAAAGGTTTTAGAAATGGAAGCCAAACATTACACAAGTAAAGAAAATGACATCTTTAGATGTGATCTTCCACAATCAGGCTTATCGGTACGACTAATCCAAGCCCTGAGTATCCCCAGTCCATGCCAGTCTGACAGATTATGTCTTTTACCCACTTGCACCCGGTAACAATTAAGAGGAAGACACAAGAGTCAGATAAAGCAAAATCAAAATCACCAGTTCTATCACTGAGAGGCTAAGTCAGAGGACATAGATTAATTATACAATGGCAACATGCTTAACCTTACTTCCCCCATCACAGGCCCAGCTGGACAACTGCAGTCCTCATCCAGAGAGTCGAGGCCTATCCCACTGGGCTTCCTGTGGAATGAGTAACAAACGAGGCAGGAGTTCCCAAGGGGTGCCGGGAGGACAGGAATGAACGGAGCATGTGCAGTTCCTTGGTCCACTACTCCTTGCGAATCGAAGAAGTCACTCTTCCTCCCATGGGTAAAAGAGAGCATGGATGGAGGACAAGGCCGAAACATTGCTCCAGAGCAGTTCCTCCTGGCGGACGTACTTTTCTGGTCCCTTCTGGTCTGGTCCCTTCTGTCTCCCACCAGGTTCAACCTTGACTTCCAAACCACTGAAGACTTCAAGGGACTAAAATTGGCCCAGGGATCTTTGGCAAAGTAGTAAATAATATTTCTATTAATTTTATCTTATGTCATCATGGCAACATTTTGTTAATAGATCCCGATTTTACTCAGGCTAAATATCAGATACAGTGATGGCCTGGTTCATAAACTTAACTTATTCCATGAGTCTGGAAAAGATAGCTGCAGTCCTGTTTGTCTCCTGATGCACAGTTCTTAAACAAAAACAAGATTTTGCCAAACACTTCTTTTTGTGAACCAAACTCTTTGAAAATAAAAGCATTCATGGACTGAGGTAACACTGTATAAATGTATTTAGCAAAGTACCAAACTAAATTTTCTTTCACAGTTTCCCCTGTGGCCATGGTACAAAATTAAAAACAATGACATAAAAATAGAAGTTTCTAGAGTTTTTCTGTGAAATATTTTTATTTCTGGTTTTTACAAAAGAACAAGTGGTAGTGTCCTCCCTTCACATTTCCTTCTTCCTACCTTGTACTGGGAATAATGAAGTTATAGCCATCTTGCAATCTTAAGAAATCTAAATTTACTCAGCTATGAAGAAGGATGATCTTGAGGCCTTCATAGGGAAATGGAGGCAACTTGAGACTATCCTCATTAGTGAAATAAGTAAGAACCATATTTATATCACATTGTGTCTCTAGTATAAAAAGTAATAAGAACTGTAAGAGTAATAAAACTCTACATAATTGCTACTGTAAAAAAGAGAGAAAAAGAAAGTGCTCTAACAGATATAACTGCATGTATATTTAAGTGTGTAAGATAGATAACTATATTACTGTTTTTGTTAGATCATGGAGCAGAACTGTTAACAGTCTCACTGTTTGAATTTCTACTTTGTATGCTTTAATTTTGTAACTTGAACAACTATTTCCAAGATGACAGTATGTAATTTATCAAGTAGTGATTTCTTAGTGTTTTTTTGTTCTTTTCTTATTTTCCTTTGGAATTATATATTGTTGCTACCCTTTTTTCTGTTTTGTTTTGTTTTCTCTCTTTAAATAAAATTTGTTTCTCTCTTTAAATAAAATTTATTTATTTCTCTCTGTAAATAAAATTTAAGAAAAAGAAATCTAAAATGAAGGTAAACACTAGCTCATTAAAGATGGGGCAGCAGATACATAGAAAGATCCTAAGATGGCCGGTGGTACTGTTGCTCAGCTGAGATCAACAGACATCAGTTGTTTTCTGGATTTCTTGTTATTTGGGACAACAAAAACAAAATAGAAGGACATTTGTATAAGACTTTGAGATGGATTTTCTATTACTTGCAGATATTTGCAACCTGAACTGATATTGACCATTTCCCTGAGCAGATTCCAGAGGGTGCTTCATGAAGCAGCTAAGGGATAAGAAGACCATTCATCCTCTCTGTCCCTCACACCGCAGTCAGTCAGGGCATCCAAACCAGCACCTGTAGTCACAGAAATGAAACATGTGGCAACTTCTCCCTTACCCTGCCGTCATGTAACACTGTGGAGTACATTCTACTTCTTCACTTTGATCTCTCATGTGCTATTTCAATTCTAGCCTCTTTGCCTGTATCAGGCCTAAGGTTCACCACATTGACATAATCGCAGAACCATTCTTCTGGGTATCTTTTTTTTTTTTTTTTTTTTTTTTCATACCAGGAATCAAACTCAGGACCTTGCACTTGCCAGGCATTCACTGTGCCACTAAATCACATCCCCAGCCCCGGCTTTCATTTTTGACCCAAGGGTAAGCTAGTGTGCTACATCAACTATTTGGAAAAAAGTAGAGTAAGTGACAATTATGTTGTTAATAAAGAGTCCATTTATAACAAGCTACGTTGTCACCAACTTCTCCAGTCTTTCAAGCCATCAATTCCCTTTACAGCAAATTCAATAATATAGAATTTATCATCTTCAAAACTAGAGTTGTATCGAGTGAAGACAGGCTGGATTGAAAAGACTCCCAATACTAAATCAATAAAGATACCCCATTTGTACCCCACAGGCAAAAAATCTTCAAATCCCAGAGAACACTTTCTTACCATAGTTAAATAGTATTATATATGAATAAAAGTTTGAGAATGTAGGAAAAAATAAGACCCACACCTGTATCATACCTAAATTAGGCTGCTTTATAAGACATACAAACTTGAAAAATGTTATAAACCAAAGAAGGTGCCTGGATCCTTACTTTATTTTAATTAGAAGCATGAAATAATATCTTTTCTAGATATTCAAGAAATATCTATTCAAGAAAATATCAACTTCTGTTTGCAATGAATAAGTACTTAATGAGGATCAGTTTTTCACTTCTACAATCTTCTAATTATCTGTATGTTTATTGTGATTTCCCTTTTACTTCACAGTTTCCAAATTCTTCCATGTACAAATGAGTCTTATTCTTGTCTGGCTGTACCAACCAAGATGCATTGTGCTGCAGGTGTCAGAAAAACCACAGTAGAGGGTTGAAACCGTAGCACATTTTGGTGTTTAATTATGAAGAATTCTCGAGGCAGTCCCTCCCTGAGTTAGTTAGTGACTCAGCGATACCCTCAGGGTTCTGCCATCCCAGCCTGCCATCCTCAAAGAGTACACGATGCTACAGAATGGCTCTCACACCTCCCAGAAAGTCTTCACAAGCAAAAGGACAAAGTATAGAGAGTTTTCTTTATGATTCTTGCACACCCAAAGAGGCTTCTCTTTGAGGTTCTTTGGCGAGTGTTGTATCATGGAAACTACTGATTGCAGAAGTGGCTGGCCTTCTGCTATGTCCTTTCCAACCTTTCTGTGTCAGAGATAGATAAAGAGGAAGGGGCTGCGAACATTTATTGAGTTTAGTAAACTATAGGCTTTAAGAAATTAGCAACTGCATATTTTTATTATCTGTATAAAAAAATCAAAAATATATTACTTAAAACAATATATGAATATAATAGTAGCAGTAAGTATATTCAACTATTACTTTGAAAAAAATCACCCATATTTCCTTCTTCTAGTTGTAATGATTTTCTTGTGGAATGTCTTTCCTTCACTTTCCATAGCCTGTATTCATGAATATTTTTACCTATTTACAATCTAATTTTGTATTACTTCTCCATTTAAAATTACATTATAATTATTTTCCTATTTTTATATATTGGCAATAATTGTAAATTTTAATAGAAAAATAATTTTTCATTAAGATTTATATGTCACAATTTACTTAACCATTTCCCTACTAATGACCCCAGAGTTGATTTGCTCTCTCTTTTTTTGGCCAAAGTAGATTACACTTCAATATCATCTTTGTGCTTGCAAAATTTTTCTCTAGTTGATTATTCTAAATGGATAAATATTTTTATAACTTATATTGTCATGCTCTCATAACTAGAATGATTGTCACCATTTAAAATCATACTAGGGATATATGTACATGTAATCACCATCTTACTGACAGTGATATAATTCTTTAGATGCTTTTTTCTGATTCTATAAAATGTTACATTATATTTTATTTCTATTTTTTCCCATTTTCCTGGTAGGACTAACCCAGGATGAATCTTAGAGGACCATAGTTAAGGCAAGATTGTTTCTTGCCAGAACTATATGAAAATACAAATAATCATTATCTTTAAAAATATGCATGAGAGAGATTTTGGCTGAACTTTATTTCCTTCCTTTTTCTTTTCATAAAATAAACATAGATTACTTCGATAATGAGTACAAGACAACTACAATAAACGTTTTCTTTTAACAAACTGAACTTCTATAGCACTAGCATAGGTGTGTAAGCTAAACAAGAGAGTCCATGCCTGTAGTTCTAGCTACTTGGAATGCTGAGACCGGAGCACAGGAGTAGGAAGAAGAAAGGAAGAAGGGAAGGAAGAAAGAAAAGAAGGGAAGAAGGGAAAGAGAAGGAAGTATGGAGGGGGAGAGAGGGAAGGAGCAAAAGAGGGAGGCAGGAAAAGAAAAGAGAGTTCAAACAAGTCTCCATAACATGAGAATCTGAGGCAGGAATACAGAGCTAGATATGAGCCAAGGTTTATGGACATCAGAGCAAACAGCAACACGTCCACTGAGCAGGCTTAGGGATCGTGTGTGATTCCAAAGCAAGGCAGGAGACAGGTCAGGCCATTGAAAGGCAAGAAGAGAACACATTGTTTCTTTGATTGTATCAAAGTATTTTCTTACTGTTATTATTAATTTTGGGTAAATAATTATTCTAAAATATGTCTTTGTAATTATATATATATATATATATATGTATGTATAGGCACCGGAGATCGAACTCACGACCTCGCTCCTGCCGGGCAAGTACTTAATGCTGCTGAGCTAAATTCCCAGTCCCTCTAATTATAATATTGATTTAGTTATTCATTCCACAAATATTTATTGAGCACTTTTTATGTGCCAAGCATTATTGGAAGCCTGGGGTGCAACATGAGACCAAAAAAAAAATAAAAATAAAAAATAAAAAGACCAAGTCCCTAACCAGAGAGGAATGTTCACTGTTCCAAAGAAACAGAAAGAATGGTAAATCCATGTGGATAGTGTCTGGGAGGAGAAGCAGAATCTCACAAGTGGTAGGTTACGAAGACTTCTCTGATGAGGTCATGAAGTGAAAAAGTGAGATATAAAATATCTTGTGTCCTAAAGGGAGAGAGGATCCAAAGACCATAGCATACTGGATATGTTGAAAAAAGAACAAGTCTTCGGTGGCTAGAGTGGATAAGTGAGGGAGAGATCAATAAAGACATGATCAGAGAGAAACCGGAAGCTAATTCCCATAGACTTCCAGGACTTGAGAATATGTTTTAGGATGAGGCAGAACAGAGTTTGCAGTGGCTTACAGTTTAAAAGATTCACAAGCTGCTGCCTGAAGAATAAATTCGGAAATGGGATGTTGTGTTGCAGGCAAGAGAGAAAGATAAGAAACCAGAGGCAGGAATAAAGACCAACTGGACTTTATTGCAACAGTCCAAATGAGAGAGGCTAGGAGTTTGGACTAAGGTGGAAGTGATAGAACTGGTAACAGAGGCCAGATTCTGAATCATTTTTCCAGAGATGAGAGAATTTGCTGACAGATTAAATGTAGCATAGAAGAGAAAGAATCTAGGGTGCCTCCTGCGGTTTTGGCCTGAGCAGCTAGGTGATCAACTGACTGGTACTGCCTTTTTACTACTTTTTATGACACAGTGAGGGAGGGGATTGTTTTAGAAGTACCTATAAAGGTTCATGCACTCCTGGCGGGGCTTTTTGGAACTGGCTGGATGCTAATATTGAAGGTGTGTGGCACTAAATTAGTCCATTTATTGAAATGAGCATAGTTCTGGGTGTAGCTGAATGGATTTAATGAAGACAGAAACCCCACCATGGGTGTGGGTGGTACCACCCAAAGGTGTGTAGCCTGGACAGAGGGAAGGAAGATTTGCTTCGCTGCTGTTGCTTGATGCTTCACTGTCTCCAGCCTGCCCTTCCATAAACCGTTTCTCCTCCGAAATGCCACCTTGCCGTGGAGTCAACCAACAATGGGCTGAAGCCTCTACAAACTGAAAAAAAAAATCTTTCTTCCTCTGACTTGTGTCAGATAGTTTGTCTCCGCAATGAGAAAATTAACTAAGATGAGGAGGAATAAGTTTGAAGAAAAAAATTAAAAGTTTAGTCCTCAAGTTTGAGACAAGAGATCCAAGTGAAGATGATACACTGGCAGTTGAATACATTTGTCTGGAATTCAGAGCAGATATCTGGATTGGATATCTGGATGAAATCAGCAAGGGAATTGTGCAGATGGAGGAGAAACTCTTCAGCAAGTGGAAGTCTGAAAGATGAGAAAGGGTTAGCAACAGCACTAAGGAGCAGTAGCCAGAGAGAAAAGGAGACAATCAGGTGAAGCCCTGTGAGGAAATTATTTCCATTACCCATGTGAAAGACTGCCAGAGAGTCTAGTAAGAAGAAGACTAGAACTGATATGTAACTGTGCTCTGGGACTCACAAACTTCCAAATGCCACACATATGCAAAGTCATGCAAAGTAATCACAACCACCATCTCCCCCTGGATTATCCCATGGTGACACTGACAAGCTTTAGACCTGTTTTATGTAAATAAAGACTTTTAACTGGTACCCAGACGTTCCACAGTTTGTTCTCATGCCTTATTTGTGACATAAACTAGCTATCACACTTGAGAATTTCTGACGTTATTTTGAGGGATAAATGATGATGTATGCAATTGTGAGATACAGGGCCTAGAGCAATATAATCACTCAATAATGCTGGTGTTTGCTTTTATCATAACCTCAATGAGGGTCGCATCGCTTTTAGCTCTCATTTCAAGCTGTTGCTTAGCAGTATTCCAAAGATAAAATTCTAAATCTTCTGAAAAATGATTGGAAGTAATCAAAATATCTTAGACCTGAAAAGACTATAAAAACTACTCCATTTTCTTCAGCTGGCAAATAAACAGATCCAATGAGATTAAGTGACCTCTGAAGGTCATTAACCAAATTAGCAGCAAGAATCAGGCCAAAAAATGGGGCTCCCATTGTGGAGTCACTTCAGATTAGTTACAGTAAAGCTCATGATTAGAGGATTGAGCATTCCATGTCAGGGGATCTTTTTCACATAACTGAAGCTTGTTACTTTTAACTACCACAACTTAATACCCGTCATTATCACTTTTGATTAAAATATTCTGCTATTTTTTATTAAAACATTTCTGCATAGTGGAATTATTTTAGTCCAGAGAGTTTGAAATCCTTAAAGTCAGTTTTTCTTGTTGCCTTATTTCTCTACCAGTTGCTTTAAGCTCCGAGCAGTCCCTTTGACTTCTAAACCAAAAACAACTTCATTTAATAGTGTTGCAATATTATCAAATTAATCACTTGGAAATTTCTGGAAATCTAAGAAGTTAGGAACAGTGACAAGCACATGATTCTGAATCTAAGAGCATCCGTAATTTCTGAGTGTGGTGATGCACACCTATAGTCTCAGCTACTCAAGAGGCTGAGGTATGAGGCTGGACAATTTAACAAGACCCTGTCTCAGAAAAAAAAAGTTGAAGTATATAGTTCATCACACCCCAGGATTAATCTCTAGCACCAAAAAATATAAAAGAGTATCTATGATTGTAAGTATACTTTTATATTATATATATCATTATATATTCATTTAGATATAAACATTTAACAATTTCAGTGTACAAACAGATCTTCAACTCACAGAAAAATCTATTTTATGTGAGTCAGTGTTATCTTTCCTTCAGCTCTTCAGAGTCTATACAGAGCTCATGTATATTTAGTTCCTGAAATAATTTGTATCTGTACAGCACTTTTTATAGAGAAATTCTGAGCACAGCTTCATTAAACTCCCAAATACTCCTATGAGAGATAAGGAATCAGACATCATATTCCTCTTAAAAAAAAAACCCAAGATGTTAAATATACCCAGAGGACCTATATGAACAAAAATAAAGTCCCTTCTCTCCTCCCCTCACCAGGCAGTCTTTGAGTTGCATCCAGGAGTCTGAATTTAGCCCTCTGTATTTTCAGCTGTTCCAGGAATAGACCCTGCCAGAAAATAAAGCCCGCTGATTCCTGGTGCTTACAAATCCACCCTCGACTTTTCCCATCATAATGACCACAAGCTTAGCCTTTGCCTGCCTCTAATGTCACGTGGTCAGTGTTACTATCACTGTGAATCCATCACATTTCACTGTGGCAGCTCTTAATAAATTACCAGACACATTGTATCCAATCTTCTTTCTAGAGAATGAATCTGCGTTTCTAAAGAAGGAAGCAGCAAGAAACAGATCAGCAAAAGATTCTCCTCTAGATTTTGATGCCTGTGAGTCATGAGAAATATTGTAGGATGGGCCTAGGGCTATAGCTCAGTGCTATAAGCACCTGCCTCACAAGCCCAAGGTCATGAGCTCGATCCCCAGTGCCAAGAAAGAAAGAAAAGAAAAGAAAAAGAAATATTATTGGATGTTGTGTATATGGCATGTCCTACAGGAACAAGTGTTACCTGGATAATTCCAAAGTGGTTGGGAAAATTAAAGGAAGTAATGCAAGTAAAGTACTTAGAAAGGGTCTTGTTCAAAGATATTGTTTACTAAATGCTAATAGTTATTATTTAATATTATTAGTAGGTTACTGAAATTTGGGAAAAGCTAATAATCATAGTTGTGGTTACCATTTTTTTTAAATGATAAGTTTACAAGGTAATTATCACTCTCCCTACTCCATGGAGAAAATAGCAGCTTTGGATGCAACAAAGATTTTTCTGATTTTACTGGTCTTGTTCATTCATTCATTCATTCATTCACTAAATATGTTCCAAATCCTGACATACTAGGAACGAATTAAGCAAAGAGACAAACAAGACAGATTGGTCCTTACCTTCATTTGATTCAGAAGTTAGAGAGGAAGGGTCAGACAGATAAAACTCAAATGTCATGACAACCTGAAGTCAGCTCCCATTCTTACTCTGTCATCTTGAATTCAACCTTGTTTTAAAAATCTGCTCTGAAATTAAAATGCGGTTCACTGGTAGAGCACTTGCCTAGCATGTACAGGACCCTGGGTTCCTTCCCCAGCACCATCATAAATAATTATATCTACCATAATAGGCAAGTAACAAAAAAGATAGTTTACTAAAGAATGCATAGGGAAAATGACAGGAGATACAGAATTTATGCCGCATGACACATGGAATTCCTCCTCTGGCAAACATTTTTGTCTTCCCCACCATCTTGATCCTTAACATGCTCACACAGTCCTACCCTATGCTTAGTCTCTCAGCCCAGGATCTTTCCTGCACTCCACTTGATCACTCTCTTCTTTATGCAGATCACCACATTTTGTAGCTCAGGTATATAAAAAGATCCTCCTAGGACTGGAGTGTGGATCAGTGGTAGAGCACTTGCCTGGCACACTCAAGGCCATGAATGTTATCCCTAGCAACACACACATACGCACGCACGCACACACACGCACGCACGCACACGCACGCACGCACGCACGCACTCCTCCCCTTCCTGAGCTGCTCCACCTTAGAAGATGGCCAGGTGATTACAAGTAAATTACTTGTCTTCTAGTCCCATAAATCATTTGGCATTTCTATTATGGTTTGATCTTCTGTGTCAGAGAAGCACAAAGGAAGGACTTCAGACTTGGACTTGGGGCAACAGTGCAGGTGTCCAGGAATAAAGTGACATCTAAAGCAAGATGGGTATTATGGTTGCCTTCTTACAGCCACTGTTCAACTCTCAGTACCTATCTTAATCTTGTGGTAGAAGTGGGGTAAGGAAAAAATTTATGTTGTACATAAACCACGTGTGTTTGCAGAGAAATAATTCCACTCCCTGTAGCCCAAGCCTAAGCTAAAGGGTACAGTTTCATGACTCCAGCCATAGTTACTGTATCAGGGGTGACCAAGAACCTAAGCCAAGCTGATGACACTGAAACAGATTTTGTGGAATGGAAGAGATGGTAGGGATCAGGGATGGTCTGGGAAAGGAATGCTTTCAATCAACCATCTAATCACCATGAGGACTACCAGCCTCAGCAGGAAAGTTGTATTACCCACAGAGTAAAGAACTAAAAAGAAACAGGGCCCTTATGACCTAGGGTAGAGCTCATAAATCAATCTTAGCCCTGTGAGTATTTCTTATCTAGGCAGAACAGCCTAGGTTGTCTGTTACATGAAATCCAACCCAACCTGAAAGACACAGAAGATGAGATCTGATCATTAAGTACCCAGTAACCCTGAGAAGGAGATAGGAGAGTATTAGATTCACTGCTTATAGAAGTTCATTTAAATGAAGCTGTTTGATTTTCTTTTTACTTTTTCCCCCTTCAATCTTTTGGTCACCTTTCCTTTTGAAAAAGACTTATCTCCCTGTTTCTTTTATTTTACCCTTTATTTATGTTTGGGTTTCTGATGTAAAAGAAATCATGCAGTGTTTAAATTTGTGTGTCTGATTTATTTCACTTAACACTATAGTCTCAAGATATATCTATTTTCTTACAAATAACCCAGGTTTATTCTTCTTTATGTCAGAGTAGTACTGCATTGTGTATAAATACTACATTTTCTTTATACATTCATTGTTGCTGGATATATAGGCCATTTCCAAGATTTAGCTATTATGAGCTGTTTTGTTATAAAAATGGATATGCATGTAATATGTTATCTTTAACTCGGAGGAAAATGCCTATAAACAAAAATAGCTGAGTTGAACAGAATTTCTAGTTTAAGTTTTTGAGGAAATTCCATACTGATTTCCACGGTGGTTGTACTAGTTTACATTCCCACAAACAATATAGAAAAGTTTCTTTTTCCTACAGCCTTGCCAGTATTTCCTATTATTTTATTTCTTTACTTCTTGCTGGAATAAGATGGAATCTCAGTGTTGTTTTAATTTGCATTTCTCTAATAGCAAGAGACGCTGAACATTTTTTCATTTATGTAGTGGTCATTTGTACTTCTAAGAAATGTATGTTCATTTCAGTTGCCCATTGTTTATTTGGGTCTTTCATTTGTGGGTGTCTAATTTTTTTTTAGTTCTTTATATATTCTAGATATTAGTCCTCTGTCCAAGGAATAGCTGACAAAATATTTTCTCATTGTGTAGATTGTCTTTTCATTCTTAGTTGTTTCATTTGCTGTGTACATTTAAAATTTGATACAATCCAATCTGTAAATTTTCTTTATTTGTTTTTTTGGGAGGGATACTCAGAATCAAACTCAGGACCCTACACTTGCCAGGCAGTTGCTTATACCACTGAGCAATATCCCTGGCCCTTAATCTATCAATTCTTAATGTTATTTCTTGCACAACTGGAATTCTGTTCAAAAAGTTCTTGCTTACACCTATATCTTCAAGAGTTTTATCTATTTTATCTACCAGTAGATTAAGTATTTCTGTTTTAATGTTTAGATACTTGATTCATTTTGATTTTAGTTTAGTACATGGTGAGAGACATGGTATAGATTCAGTTTCCAGCACGTGGGTAGTCAGTTTTCCCAGTACCATTTGTTGAAGAGGTTGTCTTTCCTCCGGCTTACATTGTTGGTCCCTTTGTCAAAGATCAGATGGCTGAGTGTGCCTGGGATTGTTTCTGCATCCTCTACTCTGTTCCATTGATCCATATGTCTGTTTGTGTGCTAGACTAGTGCTATTTTTATCCTTGTAGCTTTGTAAAAAATAGCAAAGTCTGCGACTGTGATGTTTCCTGCTTGGTACTTGTTGTCCACGATTGCTTTTACTATTCTAGGTCTCTTGGCCCTTCTGGTTTCATGTGAATTTTAGGGTTGTTTTCTCTAGTTTTGTGAGGAATACTATTGGTATTTTGATTAGGTTTGCATTAAATCTGTATATCAGTTTTGGAAATATGGACATTTTGACAATATTGGTGCTACTTAAGAATAGAGAAAATCTTTCCATTTCCTGGTATCCTCCTAAATCTCCTTTTTCAGAGTACTATAGTTTCGTTGTAGAGATCTTTCACTTTCTTGGTTAGGTTAATTTCTAAGTATTTATTCTCTTGATGCTATTGTAAATGGTATTGTTTTCCTAATTCCTGTCTCAGTGAGTTCAGTATTGGTGTACAGGAAATCAATTTATTTTTGTGTGTTGATTTTGTATCCTGCTACTCTACTGAATTTGGTTATGAAGTCTAGGAGTCTTTTGGTGGAATTTTTGCAGTCTTCTATGTAAAGTATCATCCATGAAGAATGAGAATCTGACTTTTTCCTTTCCTATAATTACTTCTTTTATTTCTTTCTCTTGTCTGCTTGCTCAGGCTAGGTTTTGTGGACTATATTGAATAGGAGTGGTGATAGTGGACATCCTTGTCTTATTCCTGACTTTACACAAAAAGCTCTCATTTTTTGCCAACTAGTATGGCGTGGGTGCTAAGTTTGTCACAGATGCCTTTTAATAGTTTAAGGAGACTGCCCTATAGTTTTCTGTTTTGGTTGGATCGTTATCTAATTTTGGAATCAGGGTAATCATAGCTTCCAGGAATGAATTTGAGAATGTTCCTTCCCTTTCAATTTCATTAAAAAGTTTGAGGAGTTTGGCATTAGATCTTCCCTGAAGTTCTTATAGAATTCAGCAATGACTGTATCAAGTCTTCAGTTGTTTTGTTTTTGCTTTTTTTTTTTTTTTTTTTTTTTGTACCTGCAATCAAACTTAGGACCTTGCCAGGCCACTTAGCTATATTCCCAGCCCTTTAGCTTTTCTTAGTTGGTAGGATTTTTATTACTGCCTTAATTGCATTGCCTGTGATTGAATTATTCAGGGTTTTTATATCTCCTTGTTTCAGCTTTGGTAATTCATATGTATCTAAGAACTTATCTATTTTTCTGAATTCTCAAATTTTTTTGGAGTACTGGTTTTTGACATAGTTACTACTAATCTTCTGGATTCTAATTGCATTGATTTGGGTCTTTACTTTCCTTTTTGGTAAAATTGGCTAAAGATTTGTCCACTTTGTTTATTCTTTCAAAGCACTAGCTTTTCAAGTCATTGAGTCTTTGTATTATTTTTGTCTTCATTTCATTGGTTTCTGCTCTGATCTTTGCAATTTTCTTCTTTGTACTAGCTTTGGACTTGGGCTTTTCTTGTTTCTCTAGGACTTTGAGGTGCATCATTAGAATATTTATTTAGACTTGCTCTGTTTGTTCAATGTGAGCATTCATAGCTATATATTCCCCTCTTAGGACTACTTTATTATATACTACGAGTTCCAGCATTATCATTTGATTCTAGAAACTGTCTAATTTCTTCCTGATTTCTTCTGTGACCCATTGATTATTCAAGAGTGTATTGTTTAGTTTTTATGTGTTTGAATAAGCTCTGTGATTTCTTTTGCCATTGATTTCTAGTTTCAATGCACTGTGATTTGATAACATGCATAGAATCATTTCTATTCTTTTGCATTTACTTGAACATGTTTTATGGGCTAATGTTTGGTGTATTTTGGAGAACACTCCTTGTGCTGTTGAAAATGTATATTCTATGATTGTTGGGTAGAACACTGTAAGTACCAATTAAGTCCATTTGTCTCAACTATGATATTTCTTTTCTTGATTTCTTGCCTAGTTGATCTATGACAGTGGAGTATTGAGGTTCCCCACTATAACTGTTTATTCTTATTTGGTCTTTTATGTTCAGTAGTATTTGTTTTACAAAGTTGAGTGCTCCATTATTTAGTACATTGTTATCTCTTTTTGTTCTCTTAATCAATATGTATTGCAATATGTATTGCATATGTACCTTCTTTGCCTCTTCTGATTAGCTTTGGCCTGAAATCCACTTTGTCTGAAAATAGAATAGCGATTCCTACTCATTTTCAGTTTCCTGTTGCAAGAAATATTGTTTTCTATCCTTTGATTTTTAATCCATAAACTTCATTTTGTATAAAATGTGTTTTTCATATACTGTAGCAAAAAATGGCCCCGCACCCACTATACTTCAGTTTCTTAGTTGTCCAGGTGATAGTTTCTGTTGCAGTTCTGGATGCTTCTGTCTCTTAGAAACGGCTGGTCACTTTGATGCACAGCTGGTCACTCTGATGCATATTGTAGGAACCAGACAGCCAAGTACTCTGCCTCTGTACTTCCCCTTTAAGACCCCATTAAAACCTCCCTTACTGAGCCTTCAGGGCCTGACATTTTGAGAGAAAATTGATTCCTAGTGACATCATTGTCCTTCATCCTGAGTGTCATTTCGGTGTGTCTATTTGCCATTGCAATACAGCATATTGTTAAGCTTGGTTTCTTGCTCTATTCTGCCAATCTAAGTCTTTCGGGGAATTGAGAACACTCACATTGAGAATTATTAATGAAAGAAATTGACTTCTGTTTTGCATTATTTTCCTGTTGTTTATTCCCTTTGTCTTCCCTTCTGCCTAACTCTCACCCTGCCTCATGTATTAATTTGATTAGACTTTTTGCATTGTTGGCTTCATTGTCTCTTTCTAGGAAAGCCTTGAAATTGTTTTGTAACACTGGTTTATTGTTCATGAATTTCTTAAAGTGCTCTTTGTTATGAACATATTCTATTTCTCCACTAATTTTGAAAGACAGCTTTGCAGGTAATACAAGTCTGAGTTGAATGTTGTTCTCTTTTGTTTGATATCTTTTCATTTTACTCCAAATTTTTGTGGTTGTTAAGGTGTGTGTTGAGAAATCTGCAATAATTCTAATGTGTTTATATTTATAAGTGATTTGTTACTTTTCTCTAACAGTTTTCAATATCCTGCCTTTGTTTTGGGCTTCTGGGATTTGGACTATGATGTATTGTGGAGAAGTTCTTTTCTGAGTGTGGCTATTTGGGGTTCCATATGCCTCACTCATCTATATGCTAAATTCTTTTACCTTGTTTGGAAAGTTTTTGCTATTATTTTCATAAATGGGTTTTCTTTATGCCATTTGTGCTATCTTCTGTGCTTTCATTAATTCAAATTAATCTTAGATTAGTCTCTGAATCATCTGGCACTGGTGGATCCATTTTTCATTCTCACACTGTTTTTAAGATATCTCTGAATATATGGTCCCTGGCATCAACTTTGCCCTCCAGTTCTGATACTCTGTCCTCAAATTACTCTCTTCTGTTGCCCAAACTTTCAATAGAATTTTTAAACTTCTAGATTTTTGGTCAATATCTTTTCAAGGACGATAATTCTTTGCTAAACTGGTCAATTATGTTTTGCATCACTTTGTTTAGTTCAGCTAGCTTTCTATTAGTGTGTTCTGGAAACTCACTGATCATATTGTTTATTAAGTCTGTTATCTGTTTAGTTAAATATTCTGTGAGCTCACCAAGTAGTTTATTGTTCTGTGTTTTTAATATCTTCTTTGATCACTTTGAATAATTCAGTGGTATGGCTTTTGATTGCTTTCCCATTGATGCCCAGTGGATCAGCTTTGGGGGAGTTGGGAGTTTTTGGAGGTACTTTGTTGCCTTGTCTGTTCATGCTTCTATTGTTTTTGTTTTGTTTTGATTTTTGTGCTGGAGTTTGGAAGTCAATTTTAATGGAAAGACTTTGTTGCTAGTATGGCAGTCTGTTTAGTTATGTCTCCTCTTCAGTGATGTACTCAATATGGCTAACTATCATCCCTTTGCCTCGTCCCTGAGAGCCAATCACCCCCAATAATTTGGGAGGGAAGAGTGTAGTGTAATTGGCCAAGCACCCAGTTCCCCAGGAATGGACCACAGTACTGTTAATGTCACTATGATAATCCAGATATCGGCACATAGAGAAAACCAATTAATAGCTGTGATCAGCAACAATAATAGACTCAAAGACAAACTGGGTGTTGATATATCATAGGTACCAATGATGTACTCTCTTTAACCATAGAAAAGAGATCTACAATTACAGTATAAATACAGAGACAAACCAAATGTTTACATACAGTAAATATCTGATAAATATAACAACTATACTTCCATTAACAATAGAAAAGAATACAATAGTACCATAGAGTTAGTTACCTAAAGATTCATAAAGCTTAATGGTTGTATTAGTAAGGAGAGACTAGAAACGGAAGACTTAAATATGGAAAAATTTTAAAATGAGATGGAGGAAAGATAAGTGAGAATAAGGAAAGATTCTATTAAGTAATAAAAGAAAATTAATAGAAAAAAAGAAAAAACTCAAACCCCAAAGAACTAATAACGAGAAAGAAAAAAGGAGGAGGTGAAATGTGTCCCAAAGCATTTCTCTGTGTTTTTGAATGAATGTTTCTCTCCAGCGTCTGCAGTCTCAGAACCCAGCAGATACAGGTGAGGGATAGTGAGTCACAGCAAAGACATATTGTGTGTGAATACTAAATCTCCCCCTGCCTTTCCCAGTGGGCATTGTTAGTTAATGGTGTCTACCCTACAGCTCTAGAAACACTCGCCACTCTCACTGTCCATGTACCTCTGTTCAGCCCAAGTCACGATTTTCTCTGCCTGGCTTATGACCAACGGTTTTATGAGGCAGTGATCCTACTCCAGAGGTCCCTCTGTCTGTATACCCCAGACTGTGGTAACCATCTACACTGAGCCACACCCTTGTTCACATTGGTAGATGGGGAAAGCAAATAAACCACTGAATTCTGTCCTGGATGTAGGCAGCAGGGTAGGGTTCAAGCAGAGTGCTGGACTTAATGCCAACACTTTCAGATCCAGCCACCTCTGAAAGCCACACAGAACTAGCCTGGCTTCTCACCACAGAAGGTACAAACAATCCATTGTGTCTTTCTCAGCCTGCTTATAATTTTCAGGACGTCTGTGGGTAGCCCACACTCTTTTTGCAGCTATCTCTTTTGGACATCTCTCAATTAGCCACTGCGGTAAGTTGATACTAGAACCCTTGAATTATAGTTGTTCTGTAGTTGTTCTGTGGCTCAGTCTTAAACAATTAACCCCTTCCCCAAATGGCTTCTGATTAAACCCCATCTGATATACAAGTGTTGTACTGGGTTTCTTCTCCAATTCCAGCCTGCCAGGCAGAAAGAGTCACTTTCAGAATAAAACCCCACATAGTTTTTGCCGCTTACAATAACTATGGGCTTTTCTTAGGGTTAGCACTGCTGGTCCTGTCCACTGTTTCCCCCTGGAACTGGCAACCTTCTGTGGGCTCACCTCGTATCAGTGGAAATGGTTCTCTTTCCCTAGGAGATAGTAGTTTTTCAGGCTGCTTTGTTTGTTTGTTTTGTGCCAGGAATTGAACTCTGGACCTCACGCTTGCCAGGCAGTCACTGTGCTTTGTTCTGTTTTCTGTATTATGTTATGTTTCTTCAGCTTCTTTGTAGTTGCTACTTTTCCCACAAGCTCCCTATTGATTGCTGGATATCTACTTTTTTTTTCTTCACTAAATTGTTTGCCAGGTGTCTCAATTTTAGGCCCTGGAAGCTGTAACTTGAAGCTATTGACTATACCATTTTGGTCCCTTAACAGTTTAATTTTCAAGATAACTATAAAACAAAAGACTTTTATATGCCCTTAATTATCAGTTAGTCAACATATTAAGAAAATAGACCTGATTTACAACTGCATACACATATGTGCACACAAATTTGCAAACTTAGAATGACCAGGAACTATGTAATGTTTTGTTTTGTTTTGTTTTTTAACATTTTAAAAATTTATTTAAGGAGAAAAAAGCAAAACAGAAAAAAAGCATAGAAACAATACAGAATTTCAAAAAAAATAAACCGTAAGAAATCACTGGTTGGTAAATTACATACTGTCATCATAGAAATAGTTGTTCAAGTTAAAAAATTAAAGCATACAAAATGGACATTCAAACAGTGAGACTGCAAACAGTCTGTTCAGCGATCCAACAAAAACTTAATAATATGGTTATCTATCTTATACACTTAAACATACATGCAGTTATATCCTTTAGAGCACTTTCTTTTCCTCTCTTTTTTACAATAGCAATTGCACATTTTGGGTTTTATTACTCCTACAGTTCTTACTACTTTTTAAACTACAGATACAATGTGATATTTATAAATAAGATTCTTATTTATTTCACTTATGAGGATAGTCTCAAGTTGCCTCCATTTATCTGTAAAGGCCTCAAGATCATCCTTTTTATAGCTGAGTAATACTCCATTGCATAAAAATACCACATCTTTTTCATCCACTCTGCAGTTGATGGGCATTTTGGTTGTTTCCAAGATTTAGCTATTCCAAATTGTGCTGCTATGAACATGAGTGCACATATATCACTGCGACATGACCTTTTCAATTTTTCTGGGAAAATACCCAGGAGGAGAATAGCTGAGTTGAATGGAACTTCCAATCCTAGTCTTCTGAGAAATCTCCATACTGATTTCCATAGTGGCTGCACCAGTCTACACTCCCTCCAACAGTGGAGCAGTGTTCCTTTTTCCCATGCAGCCTCACCAACATTTGTTATCAGTTGATTTCCTGATGGCAGCTATTCTTTCCAGAGTGAGATGATATCTCAGTGCTGTCTTAATTTGCATTTCTTGAATGACCAGTGATGATGAACATTTCTTCATGTATTTATTTGCCATTTGTATATCTTCATCTAGGAAATGTGTGTTCATCTCAGATGCCCATTTCTGGAAAGGGTCTTTGAATTTGGGGGGCTTGATGTTTTTCAATTCTTTATATATTCTAGATATATAAGTCCTTTGTCTGAGGGGTTGCTGGTTAAAATTCTTTCCCATTCTGTGGTTTTTCTTTTCACTCTGTTGGTGATTTCTTTTGAAGTGCAAAAACTTTTCAATAATATGAAATCCCAGTTGTTGATTCTTTGAAATGTTTCTGGTGCAGTTTGCATTTTGTTCATGAATTCTCTGCCTACCGCTATGTCTCCAAGACTTCTACCTACCTTGTCTTCCAGTAGATTTAGTGTTTCTGTTTTAATATTTAGATCTTTGACCCATTTAGATTTTAATTTTGTGCATGGTGATAGGCATGGGTCTAGTTTCAGTCTTCAGCATGTGAAGAGCCAATTTTTCCAACACCATTTATTAAAGAGGCTATTCTTCTTCCAGTGAACATGTTTAGCCCCTTTGTCAAATATAAGATGGCTGAGTGTCTTCGTAGTTGTGTTTGCACCTTCTAATCTGTTCCATTGATCCTCAGGTCTTTTTCTTTGCCAGTACCATGCTGATTTTATCACTGTGGCTTTGTAGTATAGTTTCAAATTAAGAATTGAGATTCCTCCTGCCTTGCCTTTGTTTCCCAGAATCACCTTTGCTATTCTAGGCTTCTTCTGTTTCCAAATGAATTTTAGGAGTGTTTTCTCTAGATCTGTGAGGTATGTTAATTGTATTTTGATTGGGATTGCATTAAATCTGTATAACAGTTTTGGGAGTATGGCCATTTTCACAATGTTGGTTCTTCTTAGCCAAGAGCAAGGAATATCCTTCCATTTTCTGATATCCTCTTCAATCTCCTTTTTTAACATAGCATAATGTTCAGCATATAGATCTTTTGCATTCATGGTTAGGTTGATTCCTAAGTATTTCATTTTTTTAGATGCTATTGTGAAATGTGATATTTCCATAATTTCTCTCTCGGTGAGTTTTTTGTTTGTGTACAGGAATGCTATTGATTTTGGGGGGTTGACTTTGCATCCAGCTACACTGCTGAATTTGTTTATTACTTCTAGTAGTCTTTTAATGGAGGTTTTCATGTCATCTGCAACAGTGACAATTTAACTTCTTTGTTTCCCATCTTTATTCCTTTTATTTCTCTCTCTTGTCTGATTGCCCTGGCTAGTATTTCCAGAAGTTTATTCAATAGGAATGGTGATAGTGGACATCCTTGTCTTGTCCCTGATTTTAGAGTGAAGGCTTTCAGTTTTTGTCCATTTAGTATAATGTTGGCTGTTGGACTGTCATAAATGGCCTTTATGAGATTGAGGTACATATCATTTATTCCAAGTTTCTGTGGGGTTTTTACCATGAATGGATGTTGCACTTTATCAAAAGCTTTTTTTGTGTCTGTTGAGATGACCATGTGGTTTTTGTTTTGGGCTCTTTTGATGTGATGTATTACATTTATTGATTTGCATATGTTAAATCATCCCTGCATTCCTGGAATAAATCCCACTTGGTTGTGATGTATAATCTTCTTGATGATTTGCTGCATTCTATTTGCCAGTATTTTATTGAGAATCTTTGCATCAATGTTTATTAGTGAGATTAGCCTATAGTTCTCCTTTTTGGCTGGGTCTCTACCTGGTTTTGGTATCAGAGTAATACTTGCCTCCAGGAATAATGTAGGGAGGATTGCTTTCTTTTCAATTTCATTAAAGAGTTTAAGGAGTACTGGCATCAAATCATCTCTAAATTTCTTGTAGAATTCAGCCATGAATGCATCAGAACCTGGGCTTTTCTTTGTTGGGAATATTTAATTACATTTTCAATTTCAATAGCTGATATTGGGTTATTCAAAATTGCTATATCTTCTTGGTTGAGCTTTGGTAGTTCATATGTTTCTAGAAATCTATCCATTTCCTCTGTGTTTTCCACTCTATGTGGTAGAGATTTTCAAAGTAGGTATTCATGATCTTTTGAATTTCTATGAGATCTGCAGTAATTTCCCTCTTTTCAGTCCTTATTGCATGAATTTGGATTTTTTTTCTTGATAAGGTTAGCTAGAGGTTTGTCAATTTTATTTATTCTTTCTAAAAACCAGCTTTTTGATTCACTAATTCTTTGTGGGTTTTTTTTTTTAGTTTCAATTGCATTGATTTCTGCTCTGATCTTTACAATTTCCTCTCTTCTATGAGCCTTGGATTTAACTTGCTCTTCTTTTTTCTAGAAGCTTGAGATGAAGCATTAGGTTGTTTATTTGTGCTTGTTCTGTTTTCTTGATATGACAATTTATTGCTATATATATCCCTCTTAAGAACACTTTTATTGCATCCCACAGATTACAGTATGTAGTTTCTGTATTTTCACTGAATTGTAAGTATTGCTTTATTTCCTCTTTAACTTCATCTATAGCCCACTGGCTCTTCAGAAGGTTGTTACTTAACTTCCATGTATTTATGTAGGTTTTGCAATTTCTTTTGCCATTAATTTCCAGTTTCAGTGCACTATGGTCAGATGTTATGCATGGGATAATTTCAATACCTTTGCATTTACTTAAGAATGTTTGATGGGATAATATATGGTCTATTTTGGAGAATGTCCCATGCACAACTGAGAAGAATGTGTATTCTGATGTGGTTGGGTCCAATTGCTCACAGGTATGATTCAGTTCTATTATTTCTTTGCTGACTTTTTGTCTAGTTGATCTATCTCTTTGTGACAATGGGGTATTAAGGTCCCCTGTTATATTTGTGTTCTTGTGTATTTGGTTTTTCATGTCCATTACTATTTGTCTTATATAGTTCAGTGCGCCTGCATTTGGTGCATATATATTTATTCTGTTTTTATGCTGCATGTCTGGGATCTTAATTGTTATATGTCTGAGTATAGATTTATGTTGGCTGTGATTGTTTGGCATTTGTTATGCCTCACTTATCTGCATATCAGATTTTTCCCCGTGTTTGGGAAATTTTCTGCTATTACTTTTGTGAATATTTTAGTTATGTCATTTGCACTGACTCCTGCATCTTCACTGATGCCTATTATTCTTATATTATTTCTCTTGGCATCATCTTGAAGCTGCTGGATTGTCATTTCATGCTGCTTTGTTATTTTTAAAAGTTCTATACTTTCATGATTACTAATTGTGATCCTGTCCTCAAGGTCTGAAATTCTACCCTCAGCTTCATTTAAATCGTTTTGCCAGCTTTGAATAGAATTTTTTGTTTCTTGGATGTCTGTTTGAGTTTGTTTCATGAATTCTACTTGTTTTCTATATTGTTCATTCAAGGTTTCAATCAGTTTCCCATGCTCCTGTACTTTTTTTTTTTATCTATTTCTTCTCTAGCTATGCTGAGCAACTCCTTTACTAAGGTTGTTACTTCTGTTTATACATGAGAGATTACTTCTAATTTAATTTCCTCTATAGTTGTTCTTTTTATTTCACTTGCTATCTTATCAGAGATTTCTGCTGTGTAACTTTTGAAGTCCTCTATTTCAGTGTCTCCTGTACTTGCTCCTGATGAACTAGATGTTTGAAACTGCATTTTGCTTTTTGTTTTGCCATTTTCCCCCTTTGGGTTAATAGTTGGTCCTTCAGTCCCACTAGTGTGAACTGTTGGTAGTGTGTATATTGGGGTCCTACTATAAGGTTGATTTTTGTCCAATTTCTGGGTCCCACAATGAGGAGGTGGGCCAGTCACCCGAATTCCACCTGCAGGGCCTGTTGGGTGAGTCCTATGTTCTGCCTAGGCTGACAAGCCTAGGAGTAGTGATGGAAATCAACCCTTAGTTCCTGCTGTTACTATGTCTTCATGTTGTTCAGGGTTACTAGATCTCCCTGTTTATTGTGTTTGTCTCAGCTGGGACCCTACTGTGTCTCTGGGTGTCCCACAGGCCCCCTTAATTTTCTCCAGGTTAGGGAGGCCTTATTGGCACCCTCCTCAACCTACCTGATATTTTCTGTGTGGAGCAAGGACTCATCTTGCCAAGCTCACTAAGGTTCTACTTCTGGAGGGGGCTTTGCTATTGCTCCTGTTTACCCACTGAAGGTGGCAAACTCTATTCCTATTTTAGGAGCAAACTCACCTCACTGATGGAAGCCAGCCAAGTTCTTCTGTTTGGATGAGGGGTTACTGAGTCTCCCCTTGATACTGCATGGTTAATCCACTGAAGTCCAAGGCTCTGGGTGGAGGTGTAGGAGCCAAAGATCAACAGCAATGCTATGTCCAGGATGTGGGAGGGGGTCCCCAATGGCAGTGATAGGACTGTGGGGGCGTGTGTCATGAGCTGGAGTTCCTAGGTCCTGAGGTGTGTGGCCAGGACTGTGGGGACAGGGGAGGGGCCCGGTTCACCCCTCCCCCGCCTGCACCATTGGCTGGAGCTCCTGGGTCCTGCGATGTGATCTGCTGGGATGGCAGGAGTCGCGGGAGCTATATAATGTTTTTTAAAAAGGAAAAATTCAGATTTTTTTAGAACATTTAAAAGATTATTCAAATAAATGGAGAATCAACTCCAAGATGAAAAGATGTAATAACATTAAAATGTGTGTACCATCCAATAGAACTGTATTTGAATTGAAGCAAATTTACAAAGTTAATACTATTTCAATCTAAAACTCAAGTATTTTTAATTCCCAATTCTATCTAGAAATATTTGTATAAAATAGTGAGAATATCATTTGCAGGGAGTGTGGAAAACAAATGGAGTGAAAAGTTACTATTGATATCAGCCATTAAAATCAGTACTATAATAGAATAAATACTAGAATAATGTGTTAACTAGATCATAGATTAATGGAATCAAATAAAAGGACTTTAAAAGGTCTCGTAGTCAGGCATGGTGGCAAATGTCTGTTATCTCAGCTACTTGAAATGCTGATGCACAAGAGTGACAAGTTAGAGGCCAAGGGCAACTTAGTGAGTTGCCATCTCAAAATAAAAATTAAAAAATAGGATTTCAGATGTAGTTAGTGCCAGTGGACTTCCTACCATGCATGAGGCCCTGGGTCCCATCTCCAGTACAGAAACAAAACAAAAAAGCCCTAATAATTCACAAACGTGAAATGAAATATAACTATATAAATAAATATGTATTTAAAATACATGTGTCTATCACAAAATAACTTTTGAAAATATAAGAGGAAGGACCACATGTATAAATGCATAATAGGCTGATTTAATCTGTGGCCTTTCCCAACCTTGTTCTCTCTTTTGTCTTCAACTACAAAAACAGGAAAAATTAAATACTTTTCCAGCCACTGTTGCAGCTGCGTGTGACCATATGACACAGATTAGGCTAAAAGAAAGTCTGATAGTAGATTTCTAGGAAAAATATAAGCAAAAACATAAGAAAAGTATTACATCAAAGATGACCAATTATAGGATCATAAATAAAATACGAAAGCATACTTATATCTCATCATTCTGATGCATGAATGATCCAAGAATATGAACAAGAAATTTCTCCAACAAGAAATGAAAGCAAGACATAGACATGAGAAAATGTTCAGCCCTGGTAGTAATCAAAGAAATGCAAATTAATGCATTTCTTGAAATATTATTTGACACCTACTGAATTAGCATTTCTTAAATGGTAGGGAGGCAAGGTGACAGAAATATTGGTGCACTCATTCATTTCAACTGGCACTGCAAATTAGTATCACCTTTGATATAGCAGTATTGCAACCACAGAGAAACATCTGTGCCCTCTGGTCCAGTAATTCCAGTTCTTGCAATTACTGTAAGGGGAGTAATTCTGCAGAACCAGAGACATGCTCAGCACTGTTCTTCAGAGCTTCAGTATTTCAATTAAATCCAATTAACTTATACTTTACACCTTGTACCTGCCAAGCAGAGGCAACAGGGAGTCAAAATTAATAAGACACTGTATCTGACCCCAAGGGGCTCAGAGTTCAGCGCGGGAGTCAGGTAGAAAAATAAAAACATTAAAAACAGGGCAATCGGTCTAGCAGTAGAAACAGATAGTCAGAAAAGCTAGATTTTATTGAGAAGAGTAAGTCACATGAACAGAGAGCAAGCATAGGTAAGAAAAGCGCAAGAGCTGGGGATGGTTGATTATGTCTGTAATCCCAACACTTTGGGAGGCTGAAGAAGGATGCAAATTTGAGTATAGCTCCAACAATTTAGTGATTTAGCAAGGCCCTGTCCTTAACTAAGAAAACCTTTAAAGGGCTAGGAATGTAGTTTAGACTAAAGTCCTGAGAAGAGGAGAGGGGAAGACAGGAGAGGAGGGGGGGAGGGGAACTAAGAGACTTACTAAGGGGACAAAGCAAGTTGAAATTATAAGGGAAAAGGCACAGAGTTAAAACAGGAAACTAGGTACACAGTCCAGGACAGCAGGAGTATAGCTTCCAGGAGGAGCTTTATGGAAATCCAAGATTAATGGCAGAGTGGAAAAAAAGCTAAATTGCCCTTGTTTGACATGGACAATAACAAAAAATGGAACATTCATAAATCAGCATTCGAGATATCCCTTTATGAATTGTGGTACACAGAGGACCATTATTCTACTACAAGAATGAAAATATGTAAGACACTTAAATATATTGATGATACTCAGGCGGGATACCTGGGGGAAAGGAGCTGGTTCTGATAGCACCGAGTATTATTCCAAAATGTGTTGTTTCTCTTTTTTAATCTCTAAAGTCCTTTTGCTGAAATATAATTCATACTATAAAATTCATCTATTGAAAGTATGTAACTCAACAGTTTGAATATATTTACGAGCTATCACTACTACCTAATTCCAGAGTGTTTTTATCACCCCAGAAAAGAGACCCAGAAGCTGTCACTCTTCCTGGCTCCCAGCCTTTGGCAGCCACGAATCTACCTTCTGCCTTTATACATTTGTCCATTTCCCAAACCTGTGCTGTTCTCCCAGACCTGAGTACGGGACAGCATCCTATTTAATGTTCTGGCCCCAGGGGAGATACTAGCCCTCCTTGCAGTACAGCTGACTACACACAAGTCAGTACCACTCTGTAAAAGCACAGACCTGACAAAAGGAAATTAAACCAAGAGTCTTGTAAAACTAGAGAATCTGCCTTACCGAATGTGTGTGGGGCTAGCTCAGTGGGGCTCTCAGGCCCACCCGTCCTAACTCCTAATGTGAGCCCTTCCTCCCTGACATGAGGTGAGTGCTGTCTTAGCCCCCATATGCTTCCCTCCTTGATACCGATGGCCAAGTCAGCAGGACCAGTGGAAACCAGGGTGAGGAAAGTGAGAGGAGGGGCAGGAAGCACACCTTCCCTGGCTAAATGGAAAGGAAGTCTGGTGTAGCATTTAACCTTTCCACCGAGGAATTTGGAGAAGGCATTGTTAGTGTAGCAACAAGGTCTCTGGCCATCTTCACCACGCTCATTCTCTCTCTTCCACACCAACCTTATTTCCTACCAGACTATGTTTTGTTTGTTGCCCAGGGACATAAATGTAAACACTGTGGTTTTCTATGAAAATGACGGGAGATTATTTTCCTTGTAATTTATGTTTGATGTGCTATCTTAATCAGCAAAGAGAACATTACACGTTGGTGAAGTCTGGGCTTTTTATTTTATGCACCATAGCACATTCTCTTTGGCAGCCTCCATGGTTACAAGACCTTACATCACTCTTCATGAACAAACTACAGCAATGATTCATCTCAGCATATTTCTGAGTCCCTCAATGCATTGCTAAGCAAAAATGGGAATGAAACATAATATCATACTGATAGCACAGACGCGGAGAAACTCAGTGATGTGTTGGAAGGAGCACAGACCAAAAGTCAGGACTTCCAGGGTTGGGTTTAACCTTTCATTTTGAATATTCTCTTAAACTGAGGCTTGGGATTTAAAAAAGAAGAAGTATTTCTTATTTAAATTCCACAGTTTAACTAGATTAGTAAGGTGAGAATAAGATCTCATGGTTTAAGAGATGTCTAGTTCCAAGGTAGCAAAGATGAGGGGAGGGAACAAGAAGAGGACTAGAGGTGAGAAAGGATAGAAGAAAAGGAGGGAAGGACACAAGGAGAGTCTCCTTGACTCTAGTAATAATGATGATGACAGGCAAAAGCTCAAAGAAAAATTTTGGAGCCAGGCTTCAGTTTGATTGCAACATCCCACCCCCAGCCCATCCCCACAATTTAAGAGCTTTATGACCTCTGGTTGGTTGATTAACCATTCTGAGCCTTGATCTTCTTTGCTGTACGATAAGGTCAATAAAAATGCACACAACCTAGCATGGTGGTGAGCATCCAAAGAGATAACACATGTGTTTCCCAGCACATAGTAAATGCTCAAGAAATGCTTACCAGTATTACATACAGTGTATATGCATGTGTCAGAAAAATTATCATGCATTTGAAAACAGGCAGAGAAGACCACTATGTCTGTTCCAATGTAGTGTGGCTCTTGATTTTCTGTTGGCTTTACAACTCTAAGATGCAGAGGTTAATTTGAATTTTTTCCTCTGGTAAAGATGCAAATAATTTCTGTTCAATAAAGCAGATAGGCACAAATATTATACTTTATTATTCTGTTGATATTAGCTGTTTTTGTACCTAATTCATCAATCTTATAGTATTTATTAAATTTCATACATATTCATAATCTCAAATGCTCTCTGGAGCAGTTTTAACATCTTAATGTTTGCTTCAAATAAAATCTTCATATTGCATTTGCTAAGATATGAGTTCACTCTTTGAAAATTAGACTTGAACATATTAGACAGCTAGTGCAGGTTAATACATCAGCTTTGCCCATTTACTTGAGAGACTCTGAGACTCTAAGAGATTTTGACTTGCCCAGAGCTGGGAGCAGAATTAAGTTATCTCAATTTCTAGTCCAATATCCGTGTTCCACTTTACGTCTCTGCCAAAACACCAAATCAAAGTAGGATAATAACAATGAATAATGTAATACAACGCAGCAGAAGGCAAAACTCTTCTGGCAAGACAGAGCCGTTTCCAGACTATCTTCACAACCATCGCTCATTCCAAGAGGAATGTGAGACCCATCGTAGGAAGCTGCTTTCCAAATGTCCTGCTTTTCCAAATGTGTTTTTCATACCTTTAGAATAAAAAGGGACACTTTCAAAGTAGCAGTGTTCTTTTAAAAAGGGAAATAGGGTGGAGAATCTGATCATTCATTGACTTCATTAATGGAAAGTCAAAACTATTCTATGCAAAGTAAATTTTCTGTACATTGATTAAGTAGATGGAGACTGTATTGAATTTGTCCTGGAATTACAGCAGACCCAAAGGGTCCAAAAATCTTATTTTTTTTTTTTCTGAATGTGAGGAAAGTAGACTTTCATAGTTGAAGAGTGATTAAGAAGGAATCCTGTGTCAGGGGGGCTAACCTCACTGTTGTGTTCTAGATGGAGAAAGTTAACAAAAATTAGAGCAGTGCTCAGAGTCCTGGGGCCCAGGCTGTTTTGGAAGAAGGTAGAAGCAGTAAGCAAAGATCCACACCCAACCAAGCAATGAAGGTCATCGGTGTGTAACTCAGGTTAATTCTAATCAAGCAGCACCTGAATCAAGTAAAAGACGCCACCTCTGCATTTATTACAACTGCAGGTTTGTTAAATTAACAACATACACAAAGATAAATTTTATATCAAGAAAACTACCAAAATTACATTTCAGCATGGTTGCCCATTTGTTGCTTGAACCATTTTCATCTCTAAACTTGCCTGGATTCCCCCAATCAGTCTCCTTTGCTGATTTCTTGACCATTATTACTCAGTATATGAATGGTAAATTCACACAAGGATCATTCATTTGGGGGGGGGCTCTCTCTCTTTGCCCATTGTCTGGCTAAATGTTATCTGTATGCTGACACTTCTAGGATTTTGTCTACATCGTTAGAACTAATATATCTAGCTGTATATGTAAAATATTTACTCAGATGTCAATAATCAACTACAAAATAATATGTTAAAAACAAAATGTTTTATTCTGTCTACTTCTTCCATATCCTTGGTCTCCACAAAGCCAAATTCTGCATTAGGGCACTTGCACATGCTGCTCTCTAGCCCTGAAACACTTTTGCTCAGTTATTTCAGAAACAGGTCCTCTTGATCTTTCAGAAGTCCCTTCAAACATTACTTCCTTCACAAAGCTGCTCCCGAACACCATATAGAGTGACCCTCGTTTTCTCCACTCTTCCACCAGTAATCCTGAGGTCAGAAAGATAAACTGCAGACTGCTCCATGACCTTGTATTTCTTGCTGCATGAATTTCTGCCAGTTAAGTAATTGTTTGCTCATTATTATCCTTTCCCTACTCCCTCACCCTACCCCAAAGCTCTGCCCCTACCCCAAAAGAAAATGACCTCAAAGGAGTTGAGACTCATTTGTTTTAATCGCTGCAACTTCTTCAATACCAAGGCACTCGAGAAATTTTTATTGAATGCATATGTGCATGCACGAATGCATCTCTGGGGATTTGTTTTCATGAAAATCTTGAGGGTAATTATCACAAAAACTGTTCATGATAACTGGGAAGAAGAACATAGCAGCTTAACTGTGACCTTGAATTTCTAAATTGATTTGGGGAATGATAAATTCCACCGGGATGTTGAGGAGTGTAGGAGATATTGTAGGATGATATTTTAAAAAGCACAAGGAAATAAATAAGCACAGGGAAGTAACTTGTTTAGTGCCCAGCCTTTACAATTCCAACAATCTGTAAATGCCCAGCAAAATTTAGGATTGTTTTACTTTTTTTTTTAATAATGTTATGCTTATACAATTCTTTTTTTTTTAACTATGCTATTCCAAGTTAGATCAGTTGGTCTTTTGTATTTATTTATTTATTTATTTATTTATTTTGGTACCTGGGATGGAACTCATGACCACATGCTTGCAAGGCAGGCACTTATGCCGCTGAGCTAAATCCCTGGCTTGTTTTACTTTTGTTTTGCCAAGTAACGATTTTATAGAGAAAGTTTATGACCTATGTCATCTCACAATTATGTCATAATATAACAAATATTTAAACAATAGAAAAAGTAGAAAAAACATAGATTTTATTTTTTCCTTGTATTAAATAAAGTTGACATTATGAAAACTCCATATATTTACCTTATTTCTCTCTTCGTGCCATATACCTTCAGAAATATCACCCTGACATCATGAACAACCATTGGTTTAAATTATTTGTTCAAGTTCAAAGGACAATCATTGGCAAGTTTCCCAAGTTTGTACTTCTCAACATGTCATTGGCTCTTTAAGACTCTCTAAGCCTTTTATTAGGATATCATAATATTTGGGTGTCCTCAGAAATGTGGCATAAAACTGTTATTTCAAACCTTTTTATACATTAACCATTTGTAAGGAAAGACATAGAAAACAGGTAAGAAGTCTGAAATACATAACTGAATTATGATACATTAAAGAAGAAACTGATGATCCATAGAATTTTAATATGTAAAAGTATTAATAGCGCCAACTATAACTAATGGCCAATAATTTAGTATCATGATTATGTCACATAGAACACAATTAGAATTTTCTATCATTTTATTATAAATAAACTTTCTAAATAAATATTTTTTAAACAGTCAGATTAAAAGGTATAAGTAAGAGGTCAATGGAAATAAAATGTTTGATCTACTGGGAAACTAAGAAACAAAATCTAGTGAGGCAAATTATCTCAAGCATTATTTTACATTTACTGCTGAACCAATTTATTCAAGAATAACACCCACATGAGGAAGAGAACATATTTTGAAAAATGGAAATGTGAATAATTTCCTTAGATAACTTATTTCATTTGAAAAGATGAAAATCTCCCCCAAAATATGCAGAATTCAAATGATGGCAATGAAAAACAGAATTTTAAAGGAAAGAGAGAATGGTTCTGGGCCCACGGTCATTAACCACCCAGTATCTACAAGAAGCAGAGATGCCTGGGCCATGTGTTACACCCCGTAGATGTCATTATGAGAAATCAATAATTTAAGTCCTGAAGAGCACTAGGTGAAAGTAGTTGTGCATATAAGCAGATAACAACAAGGACTAAGGTTTGGTCATCTCGTTGACATCCTGGCTGCTAGAGGGCAGTACCAGGAATCTGGCTCACTAGAGAAATGATAGTCATAAAGGAGTCTTAAAGGTCCTGATTTGGAATCTAGCTTTGCAGGTGTTCCACATCCACGATCAAGTCAAAAAGTAAGCCAACTCAGTTAGCAGCTGTTCTCCCTTGACCCCCTCTGGTGAGAGAAGGGAGCTGAACTGTCCCCTGTGTACTCCTAAGCCATGGAAGAGTCGCATGCGCCTCTGAGCAAAGGTCTGGAAATGAGGCTGCTCAGGAAGTCAATGTGGGGAATCCCAGGTCCTTGGAAGAAGTTAAGAGAAAAGTAGCACTAGGGGATAGATTCGAATTCCTCAAACTCACATTATTCTTTGTAGTATTTATTTCTAACAGGCATTTTCATATTTTAAATTAACAATGCATAATATTTGCCATCTAAAATTAGATGGAAAATCTAGACCCGCAAAGCAGTCACATATTTTCCAGTTACTCAGGATAAGCAAAAGAAGCCAGCACAAAGATTTCTTGACTTGAAAACATCTGCCCAATATACTATCCCTAGAAACAGAGAACAAAATGACTCCAGATACTCTGATTTCCCTTGGTTACAGCAGGAAGCAGAGACAGAAAGGAGGCATCAAGAAAGGTGGTGTACCCTTCCAGGTCATGCCCCAGAGACCCTATCTCCTAGTGGCAAGTCAGCTATAACACCCCCATGGTCCAATCACCTTCCAAAAGCCCTACCTCTGATTGCATGAGGCTTCAGGGGAATGTTCTTGAACTAAGGCACAGCGCATGCCATATTACTTCTCTGAATATGGATTTCCTCAGCTTGCTAATTAAGGTATTGATGACCTATAATGTGTTTTCTAGTTCCAAAATAATGTGACTCGATGTTTATAACTAAGTCTATTTGATTGGATAGGAAGTTTGAACAGGTCAGTTGTCCAATATTATATGAGTTATAGCATTCAATTTCTGGCCAAGGATAAGAATTTTTAACTGGTTATTTCAACAACCTTTAACACTTACAGGCTTGACCACCAAGCAAAATGAATTGCATAAAATTTGCTTATGATTGCATAAAATTTCTTTTAGGATCACTATGCTTTAATAACTTTAACAAAATAAGAATAAGCACCATTTGAAAGATTGGATTCTATCATATAATTTGACTGTATTTATGGAAAATTTGAGACACATACACCATAAGATATTTTGCAAAATATTTTATAGTAATATTAAACAACTGTTTGTTGCCTCCTGAACACTTCTCTTCATTTTATTTATAATTTCCTTGTGCCTGTGCACTTTCTAAATGTTAGTTCTTTAGTGTTTCCTCTCCGACTCTGTTCCTCTCCTTGGGTCTATTCTCCGCGGATGATTTCTTCCTCGCACACAATCACATACAGCTCTTTTGTAGGGAGGAGGGCTGATTTGTAGGGTATGCCAATTCTTATAGTGTAAATATTTTCACTGTAGTCAATATAGCTCTGCCAATCATTGATCGTGAGAACTGGGAAGAAATGCACACAACCATCCCTCACCAGCTGCAGAACACCTTCTATCCACCACCTCATTATACCTATACGCTGATGTTCAGCTTTCCCCCATCACATTCAAGACTTGTATCCACTTGAATGTCACATCTTTCCTTGTAAACTCAATTTATCAAGGTAACCGTGGATAATAGTGAGTGACCCAGCCTTTGAAAAATATGCTAACTTTCAATAATCTTGTGATTGCACCTTGTGCAAAAAGACCATATACCAGTGGCAGAGGGTAGAATTTTTCCCTGCAAAGAGAGGGCATGTTTCTGCTGCCAGTCACCCTCTGAAGTCATTTCTCCTGGGACAAAGAATGTGAAGTGGGAGTACTGTGAACTGGAGGAGAAATGGATCTAAGCACCTGAGTCTGAATCTGAGACATGGATAATCCTGGAGTCATTCCACGGCAGACTACCTGCTGCTGACACATGAAGGTAGCAAAGAGCAACAGCAGATATCCAGCCAAGCAGCAATATGGAGGCTGAAAAGTCAAGGCAAAAAGCATCCCATTTCAGGACTCAGGGAGCAATTACAGAATCCTGTTTCCAAGGTGAGAATAGTGATCCATCAGTGAAAGTCACTCAAAAGTCAGCTGATTCTGTCCAAGCTGGAATTTCAGAAGGGTTTTGGCAGCAACAGCAAAGCCGTAGGATGAGAAAGGTAGAGGGGAAAATCCAAGGAGCTTGTTTTGTAGCTCAGCTGAGAGGTGCTCAAAGACACTTTCTGAAACTGTGGGTAAGACACGGACAAGAGCAGTTTTCTAACAAGCAGTTTCAGGCTGACTCTACTACAGTAACTTAGGTGCACTAAGGAACAGTGACTTCATGCTGTGGTCACATGGTAATGGGGCCAGGATATCCCCCTAGGTTACATTTACTTCCATCTATATTAAATCAACTGACTAGCCACCTAAGCCCCAAACTAAGACTCATTCTCCATAATCTGATCTTCCACACAGAATCACAAAGTCTTGCCAGCTCTGTCTCCCAACTTATTCTCAAATATATCTTTTCTCTCATGGCCCTTTTCTCCTAAATTTAGGCCTGTATCCTTGTCACTTGCATTCCCTAGAGAACATCTAAACCATCTCTTGACTTCTGTCTTGCTCCTTCCGGTCTGTCTCCTGAATTGATACAGAATCATCTTCCAACAGAAACTTGCTCAAAATTCTTGCTAAAAATTCTTCAGGGTAAAATCCAAACTCTTTGGGGGGTGACGTGTGTTACTTTCTTTGCTAGGCTTATTTCACACCCCACCACCTTACAGCCAATGCACAGAGTCATCCAGATATGGAAGAATGTTTTGCACATATTTTTTAATCTTGTTCTTCACCTTAATAATATTGTTTTTAAAAAATTTATTTTCAGGGGGTTTTGTTTTGTTTTTGAGATAGAATCTCTCTATGTAGTTCATGCTGGCCTTGAACTCATTATGTAGCTCAGATTGGTCTCGAACTCATGACAATCCTCCTGCCTCAGCTTCCCAAGTGCTGGGATTATAAGTGTGTGCTGGCTTGGTTTTTATGTTTTTATTAGTATACATTTGCAGTACATAATGATTACATTCTTTGTGGAGAGCTGTGGCATATACATATCTTAATTCTTCAATACATCGTTTTCCCCACTCTTCCCTATCCATATTTTGGTCCTTCTCTCTCTCTCTCTCTCTCTCTCTCTCTCTCTCGTACTGGGAATTGAACCCAGGACCTTGTGCTTGCCAGGCAGGCACTGTGTTGATGAGCTATATTCCCAGCCCTAGTCTCTTCTCTTTTGCAAAAGATCTGTCTGTTTATTTCCTACCATCTATCTTTTGTTTTACTATTTATTTATATTTTGAGTTTCTTGTATAAGAGAAGCCATGCAGTATTTAAGATTCTGTATCTTTATTTCACTTAATATTATGGTCTCAAGGTGCATCTATTTTACTATAAATGACTCAAGTTCATCTTTCTTCATAGCAGAGTAGTATTTCATTGTGCATAAATATTATATTTTCTTTGTGCATTCATCTGTTGACATATATATAAGTCACTTCCAAGATGTAGCTATTATGAGTTGTGCCATTATAAACATGGTTATACGTGGCCCTGAAGCAAGGCCAGCAGATTGCTTTTAGCTGCTGGTTTTAAATAGGAGACTAAAGAGAACTTTCTGTGGTCTGTTGGCCATTTCAGAACTTTGGAAATGGAATGGTCAATTCATCAGAAAGAAATAGCAGGGGAGTATAGTGGACTTTGGGGGGCCTGCAGGGGAGAGACCCTGGCGCCTCGGGACCTGCACTGTGCGGTTAACTCAGGGTGTCAGGAGAACAAGGAACTCCTCCCCTCTCTGGGGAGTGGCTGAGAGTGTGGCAGACTTTCGGCGGCCCAAAGGAGAGAGACCCTTGTGTGTCGGGACCTGCACCATGCGGTTGACTCGGGGTACTGGGAGAACAAGGAACTCCTCTCCTCTCTGGGGGGGCAGCTGTGATCCTGCGGGCATGTGGGCTGAGAATCAGACATCTCTCGTCATCCTTTCCCCTGCCCTGTGTCCCCTCTCCCCCTCTCCCCTGCTTAGCAAGTGGGCACCAGTGAACTATACATCTTGTGAAAAGATTGGCTATGTTATTTGGTATGAGCTCCCCATATGCAAAGATAAGGACAACCATTTGGAAGAAAACAAGAGACACTATGACAGTGAAGATCTCTGGTTGTCTAGCTTTGAAATTTTATGCTGTTCTGTCCTGTTTTGTTGTGTTTAATTTTACCCCCTTTTAAAATAAAATTAAAAAGAAACATGGGTGTACATGTGTATTTGTAATATGATAACTGTTAACCTTTCAGAAAGATACCTATTAGGGAAGTAGCTGGGTTGAATGGAATTTCTAGTTTTAGTTTTTTGAGCAATCTCCATACTGATTTTTACAATGGTTGTACTCATTTACATTCCCACAAACAATGTAGAAAAGTTTCTATCTTTCCTGAAACCTCTCCAGCATTTGTTATAATTTGATTTCTTTATGATAGTCATTTTTTCTAGAGTAGGTAGAACCTCAGTGTTGTTTTAGTTTACATTTCTCTAATAGCCAGAGATGTCGAGCATTTTTTCATGTATTTATTGGTCATTTGTATTTCTTCTAAAAGGTGTTTATTCATTTCAGTTGCCCATTTTTTGATTTGGTCTTCTATTTAGAGGAAGCTAAATTTTTTGAGTCATTTATATCTTTCTTCCAGTGTATGTTTCGACTCTTTGTCAAAGATCAGATAGCTGACTGTGCTGGTGTTGTTTCTACATCCTCTATTTTGTTTCACTGATCTATAACTTGTTTTAGTGCCAGTGCCATGCTGGTTTTTTCTCTGAAGCTTTGTAATGTAACTCAAGGTTTAGGTTTGTGATGCCTCCTGCTCTGCTTTTTTTGGCCAGGATTACTTTCGCTACTGTGTGTCTCTTCTAATTCTGTATGAATTTCAGGATTTTCCCCCTAGTTCTGTGAAGAAATAATGTTTTAAACTCTTGTCGTTTTAAACTCACTTCTGGTTTTCCTCTTGCATGTGTAGTCATTCCATCCCATCTTTTTCTTTTCTGCTCATCCCTGAAACATTGACTTTCTCCTGGGTTCTGTCCTTGGCCTTCTGTTCTTTGTCTTCCCAGCAAAGCTCATACAGTCCTGAGATTTTTCCTTCTAATTAATTATGAAGTCTCTTAAACCTTGTCTTCCATATCAGACCGCTCCTTGCAACACCACAGAATATCTCTATCTGTTAACTCTTTCAAACTCTGAAATGGGTCACACCTCTACATGCTTCTCCTTGTTGTATCTTCTATCTTAGTTTCTGTATATGGTTGGGACTCAGAAAATTATCAGTCTCTGCCTGACAAATCACCCCCCAAAAAGTGGCTGAATATGAGTTATTTATTATTGTTCAGAAGTTTGAGGAGCAAGTGGGTATTTCTACTGACCATGAGCTATACACAATTGATATCTTTAGCCTCAGCTAGGAAACTGAGATGGCTGGGCA
Organism: Dolichotis patagonum; assembly: GCA_004027295.1. Classification (NCBI taxonomy): domain Eukaryota; kingdom Metazoa; phylum Chordata; class Mammalia; order Rodentia; family Caviidae; genus Dolichotis; species Dolichotis patagonum. The sequence goes on from PVJX010000418.1 coordinate 79,474, forward strand.
TACATAGTCTCCTGTTCTCCATCAGGCCAGCCTTACTTTATTCACACAGGCTGATCCTCACAAGAGAAAACAGAAACCACTCAAGGCGCCTTGAGTTAGGACCAGACGTAATACACCATATCACTTGCACAGCATTCTTTTGGCCAGAAGCCACAAAGCCAGCCCACATTCAAGGGACAGAGAAATACACATAACCTCTTAATGGAAAAGCTATAAAGTCATGATCTAAAACTGTGGAGATACAAGGTCAGAGAGGTGTGGTCATTGTTGCAGTATACCACAGAAGTAATACTAAGAGCCCTCTATAATATTGTCATGATGGTAATGATGACGGGGGGGGTGGCAGCTAAGGTTACTGAGTCTCCAGCATATGCCCTGCTCAGAGCTAACACCAAGAAAAAGATGGGTTGTTCATTGTATTTAAGAGTAGTTGTTATATTCACCTTGTTTATAGTCATCTCTATTGATGCCTCTTCTGGTTTAAAGACAGCTAGATTATCTTTGGGCCCATTCAAAGAAACAGAGATTTCTGATATCTCTTCTTTTCCTTAAAAGGACACCATATGGGATTAAGGCCCCACCCTGATGGCCTCATTTAACCTTAATTATCTCCTTTAAGGTCTTATCTCGAAATATACTAGAATCACAAGGTAGGGATTTTGGGGATAGACACAAATCAGTCCTTAACAACTATTCACACATCAGAGTAACTAAAATAAAAAAAAAAATCAAATATTGAAACCTAGAATGACAGGAAATTTCATATGCTGTTTCTGGGAGTTTAATTTAATGCAATCCCTTTACAAGATTGTTTGACAAAAATCTAATAAAACTGAATTTGGGCTTACTGTGACCCTGAGATTCTCCTCCTAACTATTTTATCCAATGGAAATGCATAACATGTACTCACTGAAAGATATGTAGAAGAACATCCACAATAGCAGTACTCATAATTGCCTTATACTGGAAAGAGCTCGAATTGATAATAAGAAGGATAAAATGAATTATGGCATATTCCTACAATGAGACATTATACAGAGAGACTGAATGAATTACATGGATGAAGCTCATAAACAATGATGACAATAGAAGCCAGACACAAAAGAGTATACCCTCAAAAATCCCACTTACATAACGTTCAAAAAGAGGCAAAACAAATCTATGGTGATAGAAGTCAGCCAGTGGTCTCCCTTGGAGAGGGAATTATTGACTAGAAAAAATAAGAGGGGACTTCAAGGACACCGCTTGTGTTACGATCTGGTTTCTGGCTACCCAGCTGTGTTCATTTCATGAAAATTCAGTGAACTGAATACTTGTCATATGCTCATGTTTCTCCACATATTTTATACTTCAATAAAAGATTTTCTTTAAAAAAAGAAATATTCTGTAGATTCCATATCATCCTAGAATGGAATTCCAATATTTCATCCTGGCCTGGGGCCTTTGCAACCTGGTCCTAGGCCCACACTTCCAGCCCCATCTCTGCTACACATGACCTAAACCACAGCCAAAACAACTCATCACTAGTTCCTGCAGTGGACTGTGCTCTTTGGTTTTTCTTCACCTTCACCTACATTTGGTTAACTCTTTTAGAGAGTTAATGTTAACTCAGGCTCCATTCCCTACCAGGAAGATTTCCTCACCCCACACAGTCCAGGCCGAGCTATTGTTCTGTCCTTCCTTACCACTGACATTGCTTATCTCCTTTAGTATGTTGCATTATCATTGTTGGTTTGCAAATCTGTCTTTGCTGCTGGGTTGAAAGTGGCATGAAGGTGAGAATTACAATGTTTATCTCTGCGGATTTATGTAGTATCAAGTGAAATGCCCAGCACTAGCAATTTCCCAAAGAATAGCAAAGGAATAAATGAAAAGGTTAATGGAATTTAGTTTGTATCTTGGTATTGATACAGGATTTTAGTCATTTTAGCAAGAAAAGTTCTTTTAAAAATGGAAGTGAATCTGGCAACACAGACTGCATCGTGCCCAAAATTCAGTTTGCAATGAGTGTTTAGGTCTCCATGAAGGGAAATCATATTTTTATAATACATAATAGTAATATTGTTCACTCACTAAAGTCTATCCAACACTACAAAATGATTGTGTTCCTCTGGAATAAGGGTGAAAAGTTAATATTCTTGTTTGGCTAGAGACTCAAGAAATTCCTCTAACTTCTAAAACTGGCCAAGTTTCTTGGTGGACCTGCCAGAAATTCTTCAGATATCCCAGCCTAGGATTTATAGACTGAGAGGTTTATACTCTCTCAGGAGGTAGAACTGGCCGTTATTTAACATATTAGACAAGGGAAGTAAATGCAGTGAAAGCTGTGGTTGGGTTTGGGGCCTAAAAAGTGACTGTTGTCAACAGTCACTTTCTATGAATGTTCCAATCAGGTTTCAGCCAGGCACAATGTTAAGGAGCAATGGATTCTCAGCCATGTTTCTTGTTACTTCTGATTTTGGCCTTCCATTGGTGCTCCATAACAGAAAGCTAGAGAATTTAATGAGGGGAGGTAGGATGAGAAGGATTTTGTCATGATGATTTCTAGTAGATAAAGTTTACTATGAGCAGCAGAACAAGCACACATATGAAACTGACCTCAACCTGCTTATTATCTGAAACATTAGGGTAAAAGTAAGGCAGTACTCATATAACTTTTTAAATACATGTACAGTCTAGATTCTAAGTACTGAAGATACACTAGGCCTTCTCCCCTGTGCCTCTGCACTCCCAGTTGGCTGAAGACTTCTTGTTCTCACCTCCAGCGCAGATCTGTAGGTTTATTTGTAATGTCCCTGGTTCCACACACCCACTTGAGTCACAGCAGATTAGATGCAACATAGATACTGACTCAAACTGAGCCTGTCAGATGCTCTCAATTTACAACTGAGTTGCACTTCAGACAGCGGTCCAAGTGAGAGGCCCATAGAGCTGCCTGGATAACCATTTAGGCTCCAGAGGAAGAGGTGAAAAGTGGTCTTCAGGAAGAAAGAAGAGGTGCAACTTACTATCGTGGCTAGGAAGAGAGGGTAGGTGGTAGGAAGAAACACCAGCTCCTGACAACTTTCCCCTTTCTGATTAGAATACCAGGAGTGAGGTCTGATGCAGTGTCAGCTCATGTCTGGCCTAATCGTCCTCCAGCACCATGTGTTTGTCTCTGCTGGCTGGGGTGGGTTTCTGAAGCCCCAGGTCAAGAACGCCAGGGCTCTGTGCTCGGCAATGCAGGCAGGAGCTCGCTCTTCACTGCCCCAGCGCCATGCCGTCCTCATGGTGGTACTGGGAGGAGGGAAAGGGGCAGGAGGCGAAGAGGGAGTGAATTAGTACTTCCGGGGGTTTTGAGTGCTTTGAACCCCACTGAGGGAGGCCCTGCCCGGCAGCAACTGGGATCCAGGCCCTCCTGAATTTCAGCTGTGAATGCTGGGGGCTTGGGAAATGTTGGTTAGTGGGAGTGTTAATTTGGTTCTTTAAAAATGGAAGCTTGACACTGGAAATGATGACATCTAAACAATACAAAATTAAGTCTGTGGAAAATTTTAATTACGATAGCTAACACAGGAAACTGCACTTATGTATGGAAACTAAATTTAGAAACCTGGACAGATTGACAGGATCCCTCCTAAGTCCATGTAAATAGCCCATGCCAGGTGCTAGGAAATAGCTGCAGTGGCAAAGGCTGGCTGAGCAGGCTGGCCCTTTGCCATCTTAACAGCTAATGAAGAAAAAGAACTTTTCTCTGATCTTGTTTTTCAGAGTTATCCTCCAGGTCAGGAGAGAATGAAAAGTTTCTGAAAGAATCTTTTCAGGCCAGTTCCTATTCTCTCCCCACTTTGTGTCTGGTAAACAAGGAAAGGGTGCGGTCAGACTTGGATTTGCTCTGGACAGTGTTTGTGCGGCACAGCCAAAGGCAGGACCCAGTGGGAAAGGGGAAGTGCGGACGTGGGGAGGGGAGGCTCTCAGAGTCCCTCCTCACACCACCCAACCCCTCATTCTAGGCTCCCTCCTTCCTGTGAGTCTCCTTATCGATTCAGGTCCCAGGACCTGCAACTAGGGCCAGGGACAGGGAAGTAACATGAATGGAGGTTCGAAACTGCAGGAATGTTGGACCTAGGCAGCTATGAGTAAAACTCTGGGCCTCTAAACTTGTTTAACTTATCTAAGTTTAAACAATACTGAAGTGGTAGGAGGCCCACCCCTAATATTTAGGGCATCTGGGGCAAGGCTCAAATTTTATGTGAATAATTAAGCAAAAGAGTCCTTTATGGTAGTGTTGGTACAAGCTTGTAATCCCAGCACCCAGGAGGCAGAGGCAGGAGAACCTCTGAGAGTTTGAGGCCAACATGGTCAACCCCGGCTACACAGTAAGTTCAAGACCAGCCTTAACTACACAATGAGACCCTGTCTAAAAAAAAAAAAAGACTAATAGTTTTCTCCTCCTATTTATTAGATGAAGCTTCATGACAACCTGGATGGCCATATTCATAAGGAGAATTTTCAGATTCGTGGTGTGAACCCCAAAGACATAGGCCTTAACCTTTGGTATAGTAGCTTTCTCTTCACACTCCTGAACTTTGCATTTCGGTATGCCAGTCTACGTCTTCACCCCTCGTTAAAGACTCTCTGCAAACATACTACCCCAGGCCATTCTAAAATCTAGGGGATATATATCCTTGGGAGGACACACTTAGGAATAGGTCTGCAAAAGCTGTAGGAATTGGCACAGGGCCATCTGCAGAGCAGATTCTTGTCTCCGTCTTGTGAGAGATATAGGTCCTGTGGGAGGGAATGTTCTTTGACCCTCTAGCTCTTCACTTCATGGGATAAAGGGAACCTCAGGGAGGTTCAGGGCAGAGGCTTGGAGAGCCCACAGCCCAGGTAGAGCCTCTCCAGTCTGGGTCTTAAAAGCCTGCTGGTGTGAGGCCCAGAGTTTTACTCATAGCTACCTAGGCCCAACATTCTTGCAGTTTCGAACCTCCACTCATGTTACTTCCCTGTCCCTGGCCCTAGTTGCAGGTCCTGGGACCTGAAGCGGTAAGGAGACTCACAGGAAGGAGGGAGCCTAGAATGAGGGGTTGGGTGTTGTGAGGAGGGACTCTGAGAGCCTCCCCTCCCCACGTCCGCACTTCCCCTTTCCCACTGGGTCCTGCCTTTGGCTGTGCCGCACAAACACTGTCCAGAGCAAATCCAAGTCTGAATCTCAGTTTCTTTATCTGCAAATTAACAATAATAACAATAACAGTTATTGTTAGAATTTAAAGTGTAATTGTCATTATTGTGTGCCTTTGGGCAAGTTGATTTCTTCGTGCCTCAATTTTCTCATCTGTCTCTAAGCATTGTTATCAGTTAATATGTATAAAGACCTTAGAACAGGGCCAGGGTAAGGATTTGTTGTTATTGTCCACGGCTCGACTACAGCAGTGCCATCTCCATCACCTGGTTGATCAGCTTACGGGACACAGCATGTGCAGCCTACCTACGGGTCAGGGTGAGGCACACCTCTGCCTCATTCCTGAGCTTCCTGGTGATCTGCCTCACACTCCAGGCGCACACTAGGATTACAAAACCCCTCTCAGACTGCTTAGGACGCATGAAGCCTGTTCTTCCAACTGCGACTGTTCCTTTAGCCAAGTGTAATCTGATGAATACAAACTAAGCGGTCTGTCCTGGGATAACCTCCATTCTTGTCCATAATGGGCTTTGAGATCCACTCAGAAAGGTACAAAACAAATACTCCATGTCTGGGCAGAGAAGAGGTGGTGGCAGAGAGTGAGGAATGGGGAGGGGAGGGGCCTTGGCTTCTCTCCTGAGATCTACGGATTCTGCTCTTCACCATGGAATTTTCTGCACCCTGTGCACTGGCAGGCTCTCAGAACTGGGCTGGGTGTCAGCTTAAGACATCAGTATCTAGAGAGGACTAAGCCCACAGATATAGCTGCTGTCTCCACCATGAGCCCAGTTCTTTCCACTTGACAGCACTGCCTCTGTAGGCCAGCAGCGCTGCCTTCCGCTCAGCTCCCAGGAGCCTGTCTGAGAGGTTACCACCAGGGAGGAAGACGCCAGAGGTCTCCTAGGGAGTGAACATAAGAAGGGTGCCAGGGAGGCCGCTGGCCACGTAGGAAGTATCACGACTCCTGATCCTCACCGCGAGAGCATCCTCTCCCCAAAGCTCCTTCCTATCCCCTGCCCTAGACAACTTCTCAGGAATATTCCACCCCTCAGTCACATCAAGGCAAGGGTAAGAAGAGTGTAAGGTATTATATCACTTCGAAGCATTTTCATTTTAATAATATGTAAGAAGGCCTTATGCCAGAGAAAATTAGACTCTACCCGTACAATTTCAGAGAGAAGTCAAAAGCTGAAGATTTTTAACAGAATGTGATTCTGGAGGATGTCAGGCTTTTCCAAAGTCCTCCCAGCTCAGGATCTGTTTATTCACTACATGGGGGGGGTACTGTCAGAATCTATTTAATCAACCTAAATGCTTTTTGCTGTTAATGGTTTCATATATAATGTTGGGAACCAACCCCATAAGTTCAGTCCTATCACTATGGTTTGGAGATGTTTGCACAACTATCTCCCCCAGGACTCATGAGTAGTGGCCATTAAATCCCTACGGCTGTGGTTTCTATCAAAACCTTCACTTTACTTTGGGGTTTTCTTCTTGTGTTGGTATTCTGGGACCCATGTTTTATTTGTGTTTAGTGCTTCTGACTACATACATGCAGTCATCCACTAGGGGAAAGGGACTGACATTTTCTTTTCTTTCTTTTTTTCTTTTTTCTTTTTTAGACAGGATCTCATTTTGTAGTGCAAGCTGGCCTCAAACTCACTGTGATCCTCCTGCCTCAGCTTCTCAAGTGCTGGGGTTACAGGTGTGCACCACCATATTGGATGAGAATTGCTTTTACATATAGAAAAATGCTAGAGTGAGGAAAAGCAGCACCATGGTATTGCTTTCTTTGACTTGAACCATGATATTGTTTTAAAATCCTGTTTGAGGTCTGGAGATATAGTTCAGTGGCATAAGTGCCTTCCTGGAAAGCACAAGGTCCTGAGTTTGATTTCTGGTACCAAAATAATAAATAAATAAGTAAACCCTGTTTGATTCAGGATGTAACTAGGCAATTTGATTCGGATGCCATGTTGAAGAGAGCCAGTAATAAATTATAAACATCCTTGTGTCCTTTCTTAAAAGGAGCAGTTGCTACATGTGACTCGTAACCACTTTTCAAGAGTTAAACATCTGAACTATTTAAATTCTCTTTGTAATACTCTACAAAGTATGAAAAGCAAATTAGCTAATCATGACACAAACACTCAAAGCAAAAGAACGAGGAATGTGATGGTTTTGTTGTTGAGTTTTTATGGGGTTTTGGTACCATCAAACCTGATTGGGAAACATCAAATCTGTTTTGCCAAAATTTAATCAAAATCTCTAGCTAGTAAAAGTTTTTAGAAAACAATGATACTCCACATAGGTGATTGGCTGGGATGAATATCCTTGCAGTAAGAATGAGGTGAAAGCTCCTGTTCACAGGTGCTACAGGGTGTAGGGTGTGGTGCACCCTAAAACAGCTGCAGGGCTGTTTTTCTCAGCTTTCTCTGTGTGACTTTCTGGTTAGTTGGACAGATGCTGAGGCGTTGAGCCAAACATTATGACAGTCTACATGTTTCATCCATAAGACATAATTTAGATGAATGTATCAGTGGTACAAACCATTTTCTATGCCAGCTCTTCTCTGCTCAGAAGAAACCAGAGATAGTGTTAGTTTACTTCCCAGGAAGGAAAAGTTTTGATTCCACCCTGAATGTACCTTTTTTGTTTGTAGAGCTGTCTCCTGTTTTCTCATATCAAAATATGTCAGCCATAACTTAACAAACTGGGTGGGCAAAGGAGGTTTCGTCCTGACCAAGACAGATGAGTGTGCTTAACCAAAGCTTTGAAACAGACCCACTATGTTAGCAATTAGAGCAGTTTTAAAAAGGGAAAGGGGAAGATTTTTATCCCATTGAATATCTTCAATTAGCAAAATTGCAGATGAAAAGCATAACAATGGTGAAACAATATTATATAACAACCATAACAGGTTCCATCTGACATTTCTGTTTCCTTTTACATATAATGCATATGCAGTGATGACAAAACTTTTAGGTCCTTTAATGATACACAGTAAAGCCCACTGTGGCACACATGCCACCACTACATGGTTTTTTTCTTTGAATATGCACTTATACTCGAATCCAAGTAGCAGCCAAACCTTAAAGGGCTGAGATAGATTATTGGTCTGATCTGGTCGTTTTTAAAGATTTGATATATCTTTGACCAGTGCCTCTGTGTGCTGATTTCATAGTTTAATGCTCAGAATGTGTCTCCTATTTCTTGGCTATGCTGGGACTAGGATAGATGTCTTACTTTCATCTTCATGGAGCACCTGCACACATGAAATCAAGTTCTGAGGAAATGTATCCTAACTTGATCAAAGTAACATAAGAAAAATGCTTTGTTATTGGAAACTGAACATATTATAGTTTACTGGGTTATCAAAAAGCAAAGACTTTTTTTTTTTCGTGTTTCTGACTATAGAGCAGTCAATATATTGAACAAGAAAGAACTAGATTACTCTTGGGCCACAGGGGTGACAGCAGCACTTAGAGGAGATGAGAAAGTCACTCAAGTATCCTAAACTGAGCTGCTGATGACATACCCAGTGCATTCATTTAAGCCACTTTTAAATTTTTTGCACCAGACATAAAGCTGGCATGGGCAGTTGACCAGTCAGTTAAGTACAACTTCAGAAAACTGCTGAACATAATTCACTATCTCCAAATACAGGAAACTCTGAAGGCAACTATCTTGCCAAGACAAAATGCAATGACAATATCCAGATGGCAAGAAAAGGAATCCAGCTTGGTTAGGATAGGAAAGACAAAATACAAGCAAGAAATCTCCTACCTCTTATGCTTGGAAACAGCTTTGAAGATGGAATTTAGCCCCACATTGCTGCTTATAGTGCAACCTGCTGGCTGCAGTTCAGCAGCCATCAAGCTGACTCCTGCAGCTCCAGGTGAGAACACCAACGGCATGGAGTCTACCTCTGAGAGTGGGTTTCTTATCAGAGCTTCCTGAGACATTTCGGAAGGATGAATTCCAAAGTATGAGCAGCCATAGGAAAAAAATATTTGGTCAATTGCAGACATTGGATTTACTTTACCTTGAAGCCTTCAAAACAGTTTCTGCTCCTACCTTACAAGCCACTGCAGCCTAGGAGTTTAAGAATACTATATTTAGGTACCTTAATGTATATTATTTTTTTTGAAAGAAAATTATCACAAAGAGAATGTTTCTTAAAAAAATACTTTGTTTATACATAAAGAGTATATATGTGTATCTATAAATGTATAACATATTTTACTTTCCCAAAGAGGTTGAAAATCAGTAGATGCTCTGACCCTGTTTCCTACATAGAAAATTCAAAGATCATGACATTTGAAATGTTTTTGAAACATGACATTCGAAATATTTTTGAAGCATGTTTCATAGGCTGATACTTTGGGTTCTAATTAACTGGACAAAATAATTATTGCATATGGAGAAGAAATGTCTCATTTCTGAATATAAAAATGAGTCTTACAAATCAATAATATAAGCAACTCAATAGGAAACTTGGCAAAAGATGTATAAATAGAGGCACTTCAGGAAAAGGAACAAAAAACAGGAAACAGGCATATGAAAATAAACTCCACCCCACTCCTACTTTTAAAATTCAAGTTCAAGTGATGATGAGATAGCAATTTTCACTTCCAATTGGCACAGATCAAAAAGGGTGGAAAAAACAGGATAAAATGTGAGGAAACAGTCACTCACATATATAGTTGGTGAGACAAAATACAATCGATGTAAGTTTTGCGTTGGCAGCTTTACAATACCTATTAAAATTGACCCTAGTTTTACTTCTATTAAAGTAGCTTAAGGAAACAGAAATGCAAAGGCACATGGACAGTAACTGCAGCACAGCTCCCAATTAGAAAAATGTGCTACTCACCCAGAAAGCGTTCTAAAATACAGCAACAAGTACAAAAGTATAAAAATGATATACAATAATTTAATTTTTGTTGTATTTATGGAAACACATACAATGGACTATATAATAAAACCTAAATCATAGCTATTTCAGGGCTGGGGATGTGACTCAGTGGTAGAGTTCTTGCCTTTCACCCACAAGGCCTGAGTTTGAGCCCCAGTATCACACATACACACACAAAAAGTAACTATTTCTAGGGGCTGATATTTTAGACCACCTTCCTATGTAGTCTATAATATTTGATCATATATTTTGAAGGTAAAATAAGAATACTTTTTAAAAATAGTATTATTAAACATATTGTCATGTAGTTTTCTTGCCAAATATCTTAAAGCTAAATCTAAACACAAAGAAACAATAATTAGATAAATACAGATTGTTTTATAGCCTCTTAGAAACTAGTTAGGTCTCCTACAATTTATCGGTGTTGTAAATGTAGAAAAGAGCCTGGACACGGTGGTGCCTGCCTGTCGTCCTAGAAGCCAGAACCCAGATCACTGTGTGCACAAACTCAGCCTGAAGTACATAGAAAACGCGTCTCAGAAAACAAACAAACAAGAAAAAGTTTAGGAGACTGTTTTAGATTTAAAACAACTAAAGAGACTGGACAATCTGACAGTAAGAGCAACACGTGATCTCTGAATCCTAAATTCACAAACAAAGCAAAAAGACGCATTATAAAGAATTTTATTGTAGCACAACTCCATTGATGAATCTAGGTAACAAGGTTGTATTTCTAGGAATGTGTTTTGGGAAATGCTAGTATGAGAAATGCCCTGTTGACTGAAATGTCCTGTACCTCTTCACTGTGGAAATGCTCATGTTTACTGTATATGGTCTCATTTAATCTTCATTTATTTATAGAAAAGAAGGATAATTTCCTACTGACGCTAAAACTAATTTTTTTTATTATAACTGTTGAGGGACAACAATATATATGTATTTCTAAAATACATTTTCTGGTTTACAGATTTCTAATTAATGCCTATATACCAATGAGGACTTATTATAAAGTGGAGAATTTCTGAGCTGGAGGAGAACCTACAGATTATATGGGATCAACTCTCATCACTTGACAGATGAGCAAAGAGATCTAATGGGTTACATAATTTACCCATAATCAGATAGAAGAACTGATTTGGGAATCTTGCCATTGCATTTGGTGTACTTACCATAAAACCATTACAATTTATTTAACCTTTACTGAATATAAACAATCAACCAGACTTCATAATGGCCTGCACTGAGAGAAGCTGCTTAGAAGCACAGACAAAGGCTTAGCACCTGAGGAGGAATTAGGTGGTAATCTTCAAGGAACAAAGAGCCTCCAAGTCGTAATCATGCAGGCAGTCTACTGAGTTCAAGCCAAACCGAGACTTGCCCTTTGCTTGACTTTTTTGTTACGTAAGTAAGCACTAGGAATTCAAGCCAATGCTTTTTTTTTTCCTTAAAAAATAAAAGAAAAAAGACAAAACAAATTAACTGTTTATGGAAAGTTAATAACAAAAGAATCCTAAATTCCTTATCCTCTTAATATTTCCTTTACCATTCATTCCCAGTAACCTCAGCCTATCTGATAGAATGATGGAGGAGAGATTAAATCAATTGGCCTTTATAAAATGTGTGTATGTCTTGCTCAACTGGACTAGGACTACAGATTTACATGGCCCTCCTTTTATATCTCCCTCTGGGAATAATCTAATGATTTACACTGTAAATTGCGGGGAAGATTTTTAAAATGTGCTTGTCTTCACAAACAATTTGTGCCCACAATTTTAGAGCCAGTGTTGATGGTGAGAATGTAACATCTTGCAGTAGCACCGGTAGTGGAGGATGTCAGGCAAAGGGCTCTAGAGATTATAGGAAGCCACCTAGGTTAACAAGGCCAAAGTTTGGTAGAGGTAAATCTAAATAGCTGGAAGAACATATACCACTCAACTTGCAGACTGCCGAGATTGAATGGCAGTGGACTTGTAACACACAAAGGTCAGGGCCAGGCAAGAGCCTTTCAGAAAAACCTCCAAATACTAATTGACTTGTGTGCCTTGCTGTTTGTGGCTGACAGATCGGCAGTCTTGAGTTGCCCTCACTCATCAGTGAACCCAGCAGAGAGTACCAAGGCCTGAGCTAGAATCTGGAGTAAAAACTGGATCCTCACATCCAAGGGTTAGTTAAAGAGGATGTGAAGCCAAGGACAAAGCCATTGTTGGCCCAACAGTGAAGTCTAACAAATCAAAGGCAGAACAGGAATCCAAGAGCAAGCCCATGCAGAGCAGGCCACCAAGCCAGTCGGTGTCTGAAGAGCACAGCACGGTGCTGAGGGTGGGGATGGGATGGAGTTATGCCAGGCCAAAGAATAGATAATACAGTCACTCTTCATTCTGCTCCTGCTGCTCTGCATGGATATTTTCTCGTGCTATTAAGCACCTTTGACAATTTGTTTACTCTGTGTTCTTGCAATTAACTGAAATTATATAGTAGAAAGAAATTTGCTTTGGGGAGGAGTGTGCCTGTGCTAGTAGGAAGTACTGTTGGAGATCTTTAGAGTTTCAAACCTCCAGACATCTAGACATCCAGGCAATAGATAGGGAAGGAGTAACACTCTGGTTGGGGACCCATGAATCAGGGCAAGGTGTTTAAACTTTAGAAAGTGTATGTAATATTAGCAAGAACCCTAACAGCTCATCTCCAACACATTCATACTTAAATCCCAATGGAATGGGATGGACCAAGGCAACTCAGTGCCATAGTTTGGATCTAGAGTGTCCTTCAAAGCCCTAAGGTTTAGTACTCTTCCTGTGGGACTCCTGGGAAGTCGTAGAACCTTTAGGAGGTAGAACCTAGTGGAAGGAAGTTAGTTCACTGAGGGGGTACCCCTAAAGGGGATACTAGGACCCGGGACCCTTTCTCTCTCTTTCTGCTTCCTGACCTCCATGAAGTGAATATGTACCTTTCCTCCATAATTCACTCCCTGCCGTGATATTCTGTCTTGCCACAGCACCTCCACAAACAAAACAAGACAAACAGAGGCATGACAATGTTCTGAATTCTCTGAAACAGTGAGGCAAAATAAATCTTTCCTCCTTGTCTCTGGTATTTTGTCACAGCTGTGGAAACCTGACTAATATATTTGGGTATTATGGAAGGGTATGTTCCCAGAGGATGCCTGAGAGCTTTGGGTGCCAATAGGGCAGATAAGAAAAGGAGGGTAGAGGCCAGGGATTTAGCTAAGTGGTGCAGTGCTTGCCTGACAAACATGAGATCCTGAATTTGATTCCTGGTACTCCTGCCTCCCAAAAAAGAAAGGGAAAGTAAACCCTAAGGATGCTCCAAAGCCTACTTAGAGAGAAAAGTAGAAAAAAAGGTGTAGCTTATTGGATACTAATAATGGTTTACTCTAACCATAATCATTGTGGTTCAGTTTTTGTCTATTGTTGCCCACTGGGTTTCTGTGAATTTCTTTTCTTATACTATAGAACATTTGAAAATCATACCATTACCAGCAATACTTAGTGCCATCTATGTTCTTAGCTTCCGATTTGATGCTGTTGTATTCATCTTACATGGCCCCTTCCTGAAAGACTGTACCAGAAAGTTCAGTTTTATGCAGTGGCCAACAGAAGAGAACAATATAGGGTGGAATTTAACTGAGTACTAAGCGATGTGTTACATGCTGCAAGTGATACACAGTCAAGAAACAAAAAGACAGATCCATGGGTTGTGAGGAAAGAAGAATATGCCAAAAAAGTATAGATATTTCTCTCTCTCAATTGCTTAAAAATGTAGAACCTGAGCTAAGCCTTACAGGAGAGGACTTGAAGAAGCAGGAAGGCATTCCAAACTGTGAGAACAGCAGAGATAGGGATACTCAAGGCCAATTTGGGAAACAGTAAATAGAAAAACACATGGATGACTGACAATATTTTCCGCTTTTAAAATTACTTATTCAGCTTGTCTCCTAAGCAAGAATAATTTCCTGTGGTTTATAAATAGGCTCCAGTTATTTTACTAGAACTGTAACATTGATGATCATTCATGGAATATTCCATGGAGATTTTTTTAGCTTTCCAAGAGCCAGAAGAAAAATGTATAAATATGTAAGAAATGGTCAGGAACATGAATCACCAATAAAAAGAGCTAATACTAATTTTATGCAGAAATCTAGTGTTCCCATCCAGGTACTTTTCTCCCTGTCCCTTTCTTCTCTGTCCCTCCTGGGTTTGTTCCTGATTTTCTATGCACAATGCCTCACACTTTTGAAAGCTCTAGGAAAGAATTTGAGAGATAAAGAAAGAAGTACAAGAGATGAGGTTACAGGGAGGGTGATGCCAGGGTTACAATTCAGAATGGTCATCTCAAATTTCTTTTAACCCAGAATTCCTATCCTGCTCCATAACCTAGGAGGCCATCAGACTTGTGCAGAATTTCAGTTCCTCTGATTCCTAAGGCTGGTATATATTATAAGTTGGAGATCCCAATTTGCATATACTTGAAAAACTTCCTAGGCATATTTCTGTGCATGTTATATGGTGTTCAAAAGAGAAAAAGATATATTTGTTGGTAGTTAATTATATTGATAGTTAAGTAGTTAATTAACTTACTTAGTTGTTAATACCGATTCATATTTTGTTGGCAATTGGCAACAAAATCTCCTGTACTGTTCTATCTTCAATTTGTTTCACTAGCATTTGCATCACTATGAATTGTTCCTGTTGGCCTAAGAAAGATTAACAAATTTCTTTTGTGTTTTTGTCTTGGGTTCCACTTAAAAATTTAGGGCAAAAATGATGATAAACTAATAATTATCCTCTATATTCTACCTGCCAGTCATAATGCAATTAGTAAGAAAACGAACCTGCACTTCACTCAGAGATCTGAGTAATTAAAATTAAGCTTTAGTAGTAGCAGCAGCAGCATCAAAGCATTATAAAAACTTTGCTGGGAAAAACACCTAACATACTATCCTATCTGGAGAGATCACCATCAAATAGCTCCAAAACTAAGGAATAACCTTGCTCTAAGTGTTTCTACATATTTTTGTTAGAGTTTGGAGCTGTGTCTATTCCTCATCCACACTGTAACTCTCTAAATAAGAATGTCTAAGGATCACTCATCCTTCTAATAAGGTAATTTTGTGGTTTAATAAAACCTCCATCAACTTCATTTCTGGTCTTTCCAGTGATTTTCCCAAATGTACTCAAATTCTGAAAATACTCCTGGATTTGAAATGGAACCTCTATCCAAATTATCAAATGTAATAACAGCTTCCCACAAAAATGTCCTGTAATAGGCAGAATTTGTAGCCAAAATATTAAGATTTGCAAAACTATTTAGTAACAGAGGTTTTACTTTTTCATCCATGCTATGTGTATAAGTTTTAATCACATGAGGATGAAGTTATTTTTTCAAATAGTTTCTCTTTTATAGCAATATGACAGCAACACTGGATTACCTATTAAACTACCAGCAAATTAGAAATAGGCATCAGCTTGGCAAACTTGTCCTACACATATTTTTTGGTTCCCAATGTCTTTATCTCAGGATATGAAGAAACCAAAATAGACACTGGGTGGTTTCTTTTTTAGAAACCAAAACACATATTTTCCATTTTTATACCAAAAAACAAAATCAAAAAATAAGATATGCGCATGCAAAAAGACAAACAAAAACACTTCTGAGACGTGGAAGTTTCAGTAACTTTTCTTCTGTGTAGCCCTTCTGTGGTTTAGCATTATATATCTGTAAAATGTGAAAAAACAAGCCAGGCATGGTGGTTCACACCTGTAATCCCAGCACTCAGGAGACTGTGACAGAAAGATCACTGCTAGTTTGAGGCCAACCTGGGCTTTGTAGTACAGGCTAGCCTGGAACTCACTTTGTAGCCCAGGCTGACTTCAAACTCATGGTGATCCTGTTGTGTGACTCTCCCAAGTACTGGGATTACAGGCATGTGCCACCACACCCAGTGTCCCATCTTTCAAGGCATATTTATATTTCAAATACTACCTTCTCTAATCCTTTGAAGATGTCCCCTAACCAGTCTTCCTCCTAGAAGACGTCCCCTCAGGGCTTTGTGGTTCTCTTCATGTTCTATTTTATATCTAATGAGTTGTATACTTCTAGAAGAGCTAGTGATGAAATCTAAATCCAATGTAAGAAATCTAATCCAATGTGAGGTAACTTATAATATCGAGTAAGTCATTTCACAGGCACTTTGGTTTCCTTTCCTAAAACAGTGATTTCTATGACCAGCTCTGTGGCTCTCACCATCTCTACTTTTGCGTAGGTCTAGTATACACTCTTTAGGCAGTCAGTCACATGAATGCCCATGGAATTTCAAGTGACAAGGAGAAACAAAGCTTGAGCCCAGAAACGTCTGTCCAGAAACCCTCAGTTACACTGTTTACATACGCAAAAAACTGAAACAACACAAATAAGTGAATGTGTGGCACATAATGGAATATTGTGCTGCCATATTTAAAAAAAAAAGAATAATGGAACTTACTGTGTGCTGATTAAGAGACATCTCTAGAAGGTATTAAGTAAGAAGAACAAGGAGCAGAATAGTGTTTGGAGTATGCTACCTGAGTCATAAGGAATAGAAGGGTGCGAGCATGATTTAGCTGTGGCATATATTACCTTATTGATCATCAGGGTTGATTTGGTTAATCTCACTGTTTAGGTGGTATGACTCTCCTCCTCACCACTCCATGTGTATCCTTCCCAAAGATTTGTGCTTGGCCAAAGAGGACAATCTTCTTCAACAGAAGAAGACTGTTGTTTAGTCAAGGATACAGGAGTAAATGCACTCCTTTGCTAGGACCTCCAAATAAGCTCTCAAGAAATGGCAAGAAGTAATAAGAATATATATATATATATATATATATATATATATATATATATATATATGGCTTGTTTACATATACCTAAAAAAACACTGGACAAGTACTGTGGAAGAGTAGTTCATAAAAATTTAAAACATGGTTAACTAAAACAAACAAACAAAAATCACAGTTAACTAGAGGAAATAGGAGAAAGAGATGAGATGAATGGGGCAGAGTGGGAGTGAACTGAATAAGGGTATGTACCATTGAATAAGGATATGTACCTTTTATATCATTGTTATTTTTAATCATATGGACATAAAAGAAGAATAAAAATATATCATCTACAGGTACAAATTTCCTATGATGAATATGAGCTATCTACTTACATATATAAATTATACCAACAAAATTAATAAAAAATAATATGAATATAATTGCCCATTCAAAGGAAAATCTAGAAGAGAAGTCTCTGATTGTGACAATGAATATTTTTAACAAAACAGATGCTTGCCTTGTTGATTTTCAGTTTTTAGTGGGGCAAGAGAAGAACTAAGGAATGACTTACTAATTTATGGCTGCAGCTTTGTGCTAGGGTACAGACCTCAATGGTAAAATGGTCATTACAAAAATGAAACTTTGGCAGTCAAGATAGTCCTGGCATTTTCTTCCCAAGTCAGCCACACTGATCCTCGATCATGCCATCTGATTCCACTGGCTCAGAAACCAGAGGCTACACTCATTTGATGTACATAAAGCTGATGTTCATGGTAAGCCTGTGAGATGCCAGGGGTAGCAGTACAAACACCCTGTTCTTTTTGGAAGATCTAGAAAATTCAGATGACCTAGAGGGAAATGGAAACCTAGCAAATTCTCTTGGAGGGCAAGAGTAACAACTGGAAGAGACTTTCATTCCAGATGGTTAAAATTGGTAGGGCTAAAAAAAAAAAAAAAAAAAAATTGGTATGGCTTACACGGATAGCTAATTCAGATAGTACTTTTGGATAACTTTTCTAGGCATTTCAATAGGATCTATATTTCAGATAGTATACATCTTTCCACCCAATGGATAAAATCCCAGGTTCTTCTCAAATTCTTTTAACCCATACCAAATTTGGAACTGTAAGTATTTTTGTTCCTACTACAGAGTCCCTAGCAATTTGAAATCCAGTGCATGATTTTCTCAGCTTGCTTTGGTCCAAGCTCTTCTTTGGAGAGAATCCTGAAAGTGTAAATGACTTGCAGCTGAAACAGACCCATACTTACCCTGCATGTGTTGCATTAAACCCAGCACTCCTGCCTGGCCACTCCTGCGAAGGCTTCAGAAGAACTCTTCAAAGCAGACCTCATAAAAACAAACATCCCTACCTCCACTCCATCTCCTTCCCCTCCAGAAAACAAACAACAATACTGCTCTGTTCATCAAACACAAGGGGAATTCTCTGTTTAAAGCGTTTTCTTTTTCTTATTCTGTATTGGCAGCACTTACTAAGGAGCAGATGACTTTCAAGTTGGGTTATTTGAAATGTAAGTGCATAAGAATCCGGGTGCTTAAAATTTTTTCAAACATAGATATATCCTTACAGTCTTCATTTAAAAAACATTTAAAATTTTTTATGAAAACTTTTATCAGTTAAAAAGTCTTCAACACATAAAAGTTTTTATGAAAACTTTTATCAGTTAAAAAGCCTTCAACACATATTTCGAGCAACAATTTTTACACTGAAAGCTAGTAAGTAAAGTGCTAAGACTTTATTTTCCTTTTCAAAGTTTTAGATTAGCTGTGTGAATTAAATGAATACATATTTAGCAGAGTGCCTATACATGTGGTAAAATGATAATGTTCAAACAAGAAAGGCAGTAATATATTTTACTTTGTACCTCATTTCCTCTTTAGGGGAAATACTTATTAATGGAAATTTAACAAATGTTAAAAATACCATTTTTTGCCGGGGATTTAGCTCAGTTGCTTAAGCTCCTGCCTGGCAAGCGCGAGGTCGTTAGTTCAATCCCCGGTCCAAAAAAAAAAAAAAAAAAAAAAAAATCATTTGTTGGGGTAGTTCTTTAAGGACCCTGATTTCTTTCTTGAATAAAAAGATTTTCATTAAAATTGAACTCTTGCTTGCTGTAACCCATGTGTAAAAGAAACCAGCCGGCAAACCCTGAGTAAGAAGCAAGCAAGGAAAGAATCTCAATACCTTCACAACGAATGTTCAGATAATCTCCCCTCCCTCCATGTGTAAAAGGACCTAAGAGAAGAAACCAGCCTGCAAACCATGAGAACCAAAGCAAAGAAAGAATGTCAGGGTCTCCCTGACAGAGTTCAGATAGTATCGGACCCCTAGCTCCATCATGTGAAAACAAAGAACTCAGGGAAAGAAAGCAGCCTGCGAACCATGAGAACCAAGCAAGAAAAAAAATGTTAGTATATTGCGGGCAAATGTTCTGATAGTCTTAGTTTGCGTTTTGTTTGTTTGTTTTTCATTTTAGTCATTCCCTGTCTTCCTCTGGAAGCAAGACAACACTTTCATGCCGTGGTCATATGTCTAAGAGGACAGGACAGGAAATGATGTCACTTCAACACTAAGAGTATGATCAATGGAGCCAAGTGAGCAAGGACTCTCAGTCAGAGGAGTTTCTCCTCAAACAAGAGCTGGCTGCCAGACTTCTCTGCTCTCTGTGGGGAAATGACTTTTTTCTGGTTCTCATCCATTACGTTATGAATTTCTGCGATTTCTTGAATGAATTCTAGGCATGGATCTAGCACACTTTGGAATCATTATTAACCAGGAAACTAAGTCAGACTGGAGGGGAGTGGGAGAGAGGGAGTTGCTCTCCAGGAAGCCGTCATTCTGTCATTGCTGCTGAGCTGGTGTCATTCTGTCTTTGCCAAGGTCATCTTTGGGCTTCTAGAAGAGTACCAGTTATGAAAATATTAGTCATGCCTTCTGCACCCAGGAAAGTATCATGACCTACCACTCACAGCTACTGAGGCCTCTAAGTTAAAAATTTGACCTCACTTTAGAGTTCTTGCTTTGGGGCATATTCCAAATTCTACTTGCCTTCCTTCAGTTTTTCTGAACCTAAATAAGAGTTGAGGATTATAGCTACTGAAGACCTTGTAGACAATGTCTAGAATAGCGTTGTTCAAGAGAAATATACTTCACGTTACATATGTAATTTACAGTTTTTTCAATAGCAACATTTTAAAAAATAAAAAGGTGAAATTAATTTTTAAAAGTAGATTTTACTTTACCCATTATATCCAAGATAATATCAGTGCAAATAATAGTATTTTTTAAATTTAAGGTGAAAAATATTTAAGATGTGTCATGTATAGGTGCCAAATACCCACAATAAATGTAAACATCATATATCACAAACATGAGCTAAGAGTAATAATAGCAATATGAATGAAAATGGGGAAAGGTGATTTAAAAATGGAGGCAAGGAGGTGGGTTGAAAGGTGAAGGAGATTAAAAAAGAATTAAGCTGTGTTATGCGTACACACCTATTCTCTACAATGAATGTAAACTTCACATACTGCAAACATGTACTAGAAAAATAAGAAAAACATTGGGATGTTTTGCATTCCTTTTTAAAACTGGTTCTTAAATCTAGCATGTATATAGATTTCATAAAACTTATGGTTAAAATAAGCAGATTCAAAGCCCAAGTTATTACAAACTTAGGAGCTTCCCAATAAGTGAATCAAGTTTCAACTTCAGCTAAGTAAAATTAAAAGTTCCTATCACTATAGCCACATTTTTAGTGCTCAATATCTACATGTGATCAGTGGCTACTGTATTGGACAGTGTAGGCTGAGCAGTTGAAGAAAAAAAATATAGAGAATCACTGTACTTGGAGCCTTTCCCTTTCTCACTATTAGCTGATACTTCCAAAGGGGGATTCTAGAAATTTTTAAAAAGTTTTTTTAGTTTGGTTCCAACAGTAAAGAGTCAACACTTTTATTTTTATCTAGCGAAATAGTTACAATCACAACAGTTACAATTCCTGAAAACATGCAGGTGAAAATTTAGTTCATACCTGAGAAATAAATTGCGATAAACTTTTCTCAAAAGAAGAATGTAGGAAAAATTTAAAGAACACGCAGAAGCCCATCTACATGTGATGTAACAGTTTGTGGTTTGTCGAAAATGATGTTTAAATGAGGAACAAGTAGAAAATTTTTTCATTTTGAAACACACACAAAAAATAAAAATGACATGCATATAACAAAATAACTATTTCTGTCACTTTAAAATTAATCTTTTTTTTTGTTTTTTTGGTACTGGGGATAAAACTCAAGACCTTGTGCTTGCCAGGCAGGCACTTATGCCACTAAGCTAAATCCCCCACCCCTTAATTTTATTTTTTGTAATTTATTTTTATTAGTACATTTGCGGTACATAATGATTACATTGATCATGGGGAGTCGGGACATGTGTGTAACACATTATAATTTTTTTTAATCTTCTCCTTCCCTCTATTCTTGGCCCCTTTTGCATTTGGAAAAGAAAAACAACTATTTTAAAATGAACATTCAGTTGGACATGGTGGTGCTGTGCCTGTTGTCCCAGCACTTGGAAGGCTGGGGGAAGAGGACTGCCATGCGTGAGAGGCCAGCCTACGCTACATAGTGAGTTCAAAACCAGCCTGAACCATATAGCGAGACCCTACCTCAAAAAAACAAAACAAACAAAAACAATCAGTAATATTTCATATATTCACTGTGTTGTAAAATCACCCACTTTTCCTAGTTCCAAAACATCTTCATTACCTCAAAACCCATACTGGACAAGCAGTATCACCCATTTTATTCCCTACCTGGAATGCATCTGCTTTGTTTCTGCCTACTCCGGATAGTCACATAAATGAAGTTATACAGCTGGTATAGTGTCGTATGTCTGAAATTTCAGTTACTTGGGAGACTAAGGTAGGAGGATCACAAGTTTGAAGCCAGCTTTGGGCAATTCCACAAGATCTTGTCTTCAGATAAAATTTTAAAAGGATGGAGGGGTATATAGCTCAGTGATAGAGTGCTTCTCAAGCATGCTTGAGGCTCTATGTTGGATTCCCAGTACTACCAAAAAAAAAAAAAAGGATACAATACGTGATTTTTCATACATGGCTTCTTTCACTTAATATAATGTTTTCTAGGTTCATTTATATTATAGCATATATCAGTACATTGTTATTTTGTGTGACTGAAGAGGATTCTAATATATACATATATCACATGTTGTCATCCATTTGATGGACATTTTGGGTTTTTCTACCTTTTGACTGCTATGAATAGGACTATTAAGAACATAAGTGTACAACTATTTCCTTGACTGTTTTTAATTCTTTTGGACCTAAACCTAGCAATGGAATTTCTGGCTTGTATAGTAATTCTTTGCTTAACTTCTTTAGAGACCACTGGACTTTTTCACAGCAGCTGCACCATTTTATATTCCCATCAGCTATGTACAAGGCTTTCAATTTCTCCACATTCTTACTAATAGTCATTCTTTTCTTTTTCTGTTAAAAAAAAAAAAAAAAGCTATCCTAATGGGTATCAAGTAACACCTCACTGTAGTTTTGATTTGCATTTCCCTAATAACTAATGATGTTGAGCATATTTTCATATTTTCATGTGCTTGTTGAATATTTGTATATATTCTTTAAAGAAAAATTTATTCAGGTCCTTGCCCACTTTTGAATCAGATTTTTTTCTTTTTAGGCTATGCTTTTTTCATGCTTTGGATACTAAGCTCTTGTTAAAGCACTTTAGAAAACAAAGCACTTAATAGTTGCTCTTTATGATCATTATCATTATTATCAGAGAAAATTTGAGAATTTCTTTATGGAGAGCTGAGACTACTTATTCTGATCATTTTATAAATATTATTTCTACATATTTAATTACCTTATATTCAAATTTATCACCATATGTACCTTTTACTTGTTTATGGATTCATTATTTCTCTTAAGAGAACGGAAGATTCACAAATGATTGTCTTACTGCTTGGCTCACTGCTCTGTTTCAGAGCCCAGAACAGTATAAGACAGGTATTTTCTAAATAAATGGAAGAATTTGTTACTATATAAAGCAGTAAATGTTATTAGTGCTGAAAAAGCATTCATGATTATAATAGTTTAAACATATAAGTATTTAAGATTTCCCAGTACAAAATTAATATGTATGAATCCTCAAATAAAGTTTAAGAAAAATTAGAAAATTTATTCAAGCATTTAACATCTTCTCATTTTAAAGTTCCAAGCTGTTTTCAGTGTAATAGAAGGTGAGGTTAGTTGTGTTAATTATAAGGAAATATTTAAAGATTAATTTTTTTTTAAATGAAACAGGTTGTAGCAGATGATTATGTTGTTTACCAAGATCTGGCTTCAGGGGTAGCCATGTGATTTGTTTGGCAAAGGAAATATGGAAAGGAAACCAGGTTTCGCTTGTGGGTAGAAGTATTTTAGTGGCTGGTACTCTTCCCGTGGAGCACACTCTTCCTGCTCACACGCTTGCTTTACAGCAGAGACTGTGGAAACACTCACTGCTATGGAGGCACCATCAGATTAAAGTATTCTGGAATGCTGAGCTGCCATGTGGAAGACAGCTTTCCCAGAGAGTACCAGAACCATAGTTGATGTTATAAAGCAATACATTAACCATTGTTTATTTGGGGAACTGTATGGTATAGTGAGATTTAGGAATTGTTTTACAACTTTAAAACATAGTCCATTCTACCTAAAATAGTGAGTTAAAATATCAATTTATATCTGCTAAAATTTTATAAACAAAGTACTACTTCTAGGGAAGAAAAGGTCATATCGCCACAGGGATTTAAAAATAAGAGAGTAGTGGGTTGGGGATTTAGCTCAGTGGCATAAGCACCTGCCTGGCAAGGGTGAGGTCATGAGTTCAATCCCCAGTACCAAAAAAAAAAAAAAGTAGTGTGTATGTCACATACATGAAAGATGTTGATGAACTGTAGGTTCCTTTAAGTCAATATTAATTCTAGTAAGACGATGAACTTTTAACAAAATTTCTCTTGTGAAATTTGAGAATAATTCTGAATTTCCTTCATCACTAAAGCTTTAAATGGGTTCTAAATTTTGTTTTCACAGGGATGTCTTCTTCAATAATCATTTCTTTGAGTTGTTTCTTTTGGTCACTGTTAGCCTGAGCTCTCCTGGGTGATTTTTTTGGACCAAATGATGAAAATTTGAAATTGCGAGGCAGATATTTAGATGAAAACCTGCTTTTCATCTAAAAGTCCTTGCTTTTCACATCTTTTGGAATGGTAACTGATGCTAAGTTTGGGTGTGGCCCTGCCCTTTGAGAGAAGTTTTAAAAATTTAAGTGGGAGTGGAATGGGGAACGGGAGGTGAGTCAACCTTAAATGAAGATTTTAGTACTGTTATCAGTGATAAAGGAAGCATTTTAGGAGTCACCATTTCAGAATAGCATTGGAGAAATTTAAACGAGGTATTTCCTGCTATTGTCCTTTTCTTTAGTATTTTATTAACATTCTGGGTGGAGACTGCTGGGGGCATGATAAACAAACAGGAGAAAGGGAAACAACTTTCATTTCTAGTGTATTTCCTTTATTATCTATGGAGGGCAACAGCTTCCATGTTGTTCTGTTCAATTCCATTCAACAAGTATTTCTTGGGTACTTCCCAAGTGCCTGCTATACAGTGAACAAAGAATTCTGCCCTTGGGGAGTTTATCTTTTGGGTTATGTTGATCAACGTTCTGAGAAAAACGTTACATTATTTGTCTTCCGCAATGTTTTGCCATATATATCAAAAATAAATATTGGTTCAAACTCACGAACTGATGGCGGAGGACCAAAAGGAAGAGTCGTATTCAGTTTACTCTGACAATTTAATTTTATTTTACAACGTTTGTTGATATGAAAATATATCATATGAAATATATTTTATGTAAAAATATAAGCCCGTCAGGCTCGGTTCTGTAGATCTGAGCTACAGACAGGATTCAAGTTATTTAACTACCCTGTATTTTTGTTTTGTTTCTAAGAGATCAGATCTTTAGGGGCAAAAGCCTGGAGACTTATCAAGATGGGGTCCCTTCCTTCTCAAATCCCCCAGAGCAGGCAAACTCAATTTCTCCAGTCCATTTTCTAAATAGTGTTTCTATACGTGCTATAGTGAATTACCATCGTTTCTTCCCGGTAGTGTTGGTTCCACAATTTCTACGCAGTCCAGGGCCTATGGGGTGGCGCAGTTTGGGAAGGGAAGCAAGCATTCCACAAGAACTTGTGGAAGCGACTAGTATTGCTTCCAAAGAATGGAGAGAGGGGAGCTTAAATTCTCAAGCCATGTTGGGGGCAGCGACCAGAGGAGCGGGAATAACTCCATCCTAGTGTCTAGGGAAGAGCAGCTGGCATCAGGTTAAAGTTGAGCCTGTGCTTCAGGCAAGCGCAGCGGGAGTTAGAAACCACTTGTAGGGTCTGTCGCCACAAGGGAAGGGTGAAAAAGCACTCAGGAAGGAGAATATAAACGCCCGAGACACGACCCTGACTCCCCTACCCCACCCCAACGCCCAAGCTTTGTCACGTTGAGAGGTCACAGTCCTCCTCCTCCGCGCCGGACGAAACCTATAAGGCTTCATCACCCACGCCTAAAAACACCCACGCAACTGACACTCCCCAATCTGCTTCCACACGCTCTGCACGCAAACATCGCGGGTGAAAAGAGGCCGCACAAGTCATGGAGAAATTAGGCTGCCCTTTTCCCTGGCGATAATCGAATTAGCCTCCAATTACACGTGAAATTGGCGCTCGCTGGCTAAGGGGACAAAGCCCCGCTGTCTCGCTCAGATCGCGGCAGCAGCGGGGCCCAGCCTGCCGGGCCCGCCGCGTCAGTCGCGGGGATGAGGTCCGCGTCGGGCCCGGGAACAGCGAGGCTCGGGAGAGCGGGGACGCGCACGAGGCTGGCTCTAGCCGCGCCGGCCCCGGTGGGCGGTCGCGGGGGCTGCGGGCCCGAGCCCGCGCAGGCAGTGGGAGGAGAGACGAGAGGAGGGCGTGCGGGAGGCAGCCTGTGCGCGCGCCCGCAGTCCGAGCCCGCGCTGCGCCGCGCGCTCCCTCTCCCCGCCCTCGCCCCCTCCCTGCCTGCTTTCTCCTCCCCTCCTCCCCCGCCCCCCGCGCGCCCGCCCAGCCCCCGGAATCAGTGCAGCTGTTGCTGTGCAGGCTGCGGATTCCTCCAGTCCCTCCCTCGGCCGCCTCTCCCGCCGGAGCTAGCGCGCAGCCCCGCGCACAGCGCCCACCGGTCCCGTCCTGTGAGCCCCGGCCCCAGCCGCGGACAGCCCCGCGGAGTCACCTCCCGGCCCACCCGCCCGGCCGCCGAGGAGCGGGAGGAGGACGGGACCCCGGCGCCCCCACCCCATCCCTGGAGGTGAGTGGGGGCCCGCGGCAGGAAGGTGCCAGCTCACTGGGGCTGTCCCCCGGGCAGGCTCCCCGGCGGCGGCGGGCGGGCGGAAGGAGGGAGCGGGCCCGGGGCCGAAGGACACTGCTGCCCGCTGCCCTGCGCCCGCGGAGCGCGTGGGGGCGGGGAGGCTGCAGAGCCGGGCGGGGCAGCGCGGGAGCCCGGGTCTCCAGCCTCGTTAGTCGTGGGGTGATGCGCGGCGGCCTCTGATTCCTCCTGGTTGGGACTAGGCGCCGCGGCCCCTGGCGCGGAGGTGGGTGCGCGGTGGGCGGCCCGGGCGGATATTTTCAGGTGCCCTCCCCCGGCCGGGCGGGGGACACGGGGGAGGCGGTGACAGGGCCTGGCTGTGCGCGTAACGGTGCCGGGGATGCGGCCAGGCGTGGTCCGGGCCGGGCCGCGCCGCGCCGCGCTGCAGCTGAGCGGGAGACGGCGGCCCGCGCCCCCGTTCCCTGCTCCTCCTCGCGCTCGCCGCCCCTCCTGCCGTCCCCTCTCCCGGGGCTGGGCGGGACGCGCGCCTGCCAGCTCCTGCTACCTTCTCCTCAACAGGTTCGTACCCGCGCGGAGACCCCCTGGGCCTGCCCGGCGAGGTGGGCTGGGAGCCGCGCGTCGTCACCCTTCCCTGCACCCCCGCGGCCCCGTTTTGGGGGAGCCTTTTGTTTTTGTGGTAGGAGAGGTGCCGAGTGTTGCCTTCAGATGAAGGGGTATGTTAGTACGCCAACAGTCGCCCATTATTTTCCCAGTCAGAAACCTGAGCAGACAGGCGAGGGTGGTTGGGGGGTACTTCGACAGAGGAGGAAAATGGATTCGGTGGGGGTTATTTGGGCGGGGAGGTGCGTTTTGGGCAAGATGGATGGCTCGCGTTGCCCTCGCCGTGATGCAGCACAATGCAGCAATCTCGCAGCCTCCCCTGGTGCTAGCCGGCCGGGCTTGGCACGGCCACTTGGCGCCTGCGGCCCCCGCCCGGCCCCACCCAGGCCCAGGCTGCCCTTGGCTGCGCCCGGAGCGTCTTCTACCTTGTCATGCTGCTGCAGCTGGATGTGGCATCCAGAGGACCAGGTGCCCTACGTGTGAGGGGAGAGAGTCGTCTTGGTCAGGGTGACCCCTTCTGTCTCGCCTGTTGGCTGTGCATGCTCGGAGGGGCGCCCTGCAGTATTAATGCAGGCCAGGGAAGCCCGGCTGCAGATGCGGACCTGAGGCTGATGTCTGACAGGGACCCGAGCCCTAGGGAGGGGCTGCTGGCCCAGTACTGTGAGGATGCAATGATGCATGAAGTGTGAGAGTCACGGCTTTTTTGTGTGTCGCCCATAATCTAGCCACAACCCAGTTGTGCATCGATTTCATTTGTGGAAAGTTGGTGTTTATTAATCAAACCTTTATAGTTGTGACATTACCGTAACACGCCTTTGCTTAATATTAAGAAAATGAATTTTTCCTATAGGAAACTATTTTTTAAAATTAAATGATGAATGCATTCTAGTTCTTAGGTCCTTGAGAAGATTTATAAACATTTTAGCATTCCTTACGTTGTTTTGAAAAAAATTTGTGATAAATCCTTTTTTGCTGTTTTCATTTGCTTTTCTTGTGAGTCAATTACAGTTAGTTACTTGGATTCTTTATTAAGGGTTATTAGTTAAATGAACATCGTAATTGATGATAAACTGGTATTCAGATTGCTTTGATTCAGTTCAAGTCTCCAGGCCTGACTAGGATTATGATAGTTACAGACTACATTTATGTATGTTTGTATGTATTTTTTGAATGCTTATTTTATACAGGTAAGGCACAGGAGAGATTAGAAAAAGCAAACCATCAAGGCCTCTGGTTGGTATCTGAAGTGGTTTCCAGTGTTACCTATTTAAGTCTCTGGGAGTACATAAAAAATTTCCTTTCAAAATGCCATTTTTGTCTCCTTTACTTAGTGTAGGATGGCAAATGGGATATATTTCAGATGTCATCCAAGTTCTTCTCAAATGTGTAGATGAAAAAGGAAATTTTACTGTGTTGACTGGGAGGGAAGGTCAGCCTTTCAAAGCCAAGGGCGTGCCTGCTGTTTTTTTAATTTTTTTAAAAGTCTCTCAAGAATTCCAGCTAGTGCAGAATAGAGCTGTATGTAAATTGTGTGGTATATATGCATATTTTGAATTTCTCCAATAGAGTGCTGTTAAAATATGGAACTGTTTGGGACTTAGGCTTTATTATTGTTCTGGTTGTATAAAATTATGTCGCATGAAGTTTTTGTGAGTAGTGTTTGCATGGATTAACCAGATGTTTTGGATTTAGTGTGTTGTAAGGAACACCCAGTGTTGAGGTGCAGAACTTTGTTGGGTTAAGCTCTTTGTACTCTGTCCTCTCTGGGGTGAGCAGAATCTCCATCTGAGACAATGAGAAGTATTGCAGTGGTGAGGGAACTGCTATGGCTTCCTCACCTTCCACTTAGAGGCCTTTGTGAGAAGGGTCTCTTGGGTGACACTAATAGCAACTGTTGGTGATGTCGCCGGAGCAAGTGAGACCTTACTACACTTTATGATGAATTCTGAGTAGAAGTGTAGTACTAACAGCGCTTCTTGAAGAAGTGGATTACTTTGTCTTGTGTGAAACCCTGACGTACTCTGTGAAAAATACTATTTTGAGATGGAATATTATTTTACTACTAATAAACCTAGATAGTTATAATGAGTATAAATCATCAGATGCGGTTTGTATTGAAATAATTTTTAAGTTTTTCATTATATATATATGTGTGTGTATATATATATTTTACATTTTTACTCATTTTTTGAGATGGGATTCACTGTGTTGGCTAGGATGGTCTCGAACTATTGGGCTCAGAGGATCTTTATGCTTCATTCTCCTGAGCAGCTGGGATACCTGGGTTATGACTATGCTGGGATGAGTGTATTTTAGAGATAATCTTAAAGCCCGGATTTTAAATTTCATTTTTGTTTATTTTATGTAGAGTAATGTGATGTTTCTTTAATTACATTGGACTCTGATCAATATCTTCGTTCCTATTGGCTTTATTTAATGTTCTGTGTTTATGGGTGCCTTGGTTTTTTTCTGCTGAACTGTTGGGAAAGCAACTCGTCCTTCCACAAGGAAACTGCTAATACTCTTCCTAGAAAAGCTGTGCGTATAGTTAAGTTTTCAGTCTTACATTTTCAGAAAACACCTTGTCTTTGCAAAGACCTGGTTGGGTACTCTTATTTTTGTGGTGGCAGTTGTGTTGTATTCTGTGTCTTTAGTGTAGGAATCACATCATCAATCTTTTTTCTACCTTGGTGAGTAAAAAACATTATTCCCATATTAGTATTTTTAAACATCTCTCGAGAAGATGTCTTCATAATGTCCCTGACTATCTAAGTGAGGTTCATAAAGTAACACACCAGAAGTATTTGTTATAAATGCCAACTCCTGAGCCCTGCTCCAGACTCCAGTTTGCCTCTGCATTTTAATATGACCGCCAAATAATTGGTATGAACATTACATTAACAAAGTTGGCTCTTCTTTTTCAACTAAACTGCCTCAATATCAGAAGTTTTCTTCTTATATCTTTTTTTTTTGCTGAAATGTCAGCACATACTACTTCTTAAATCATTGAATGGTGAGAAAGAAACTGAAGCATTTACTGTAGATTATTTAATACAGATTTTTTATAATTTTTATAATTTTTTTCTTTAATCCAGAATTGGAGGAATCCTGTTTACTGTGGTTTATTTAGATTAAATCAGGGTTTTAGATTCTTTTAAAAAATATCTCCAAAAATTTCTGTTCCCCTGGAATGAGAATGACTTTTAGGCAGCATAAATGGAGCCTGGAAAGGTAAGTTCAAGGTCCCTCTACTGTCTGGTCTCCACCCTTCTGGTTCATTCTTAGAGCTTTTTAAAAGTTAATTAGTGGATACAAAATAATGTTCCTAAAATGTGTGTTAAAGAATCACAAACCAGTAGATACTCAGGCACAACCACTGCCTAGTTTAGTAAGATTTCTGGGAGCCCTCCATACTCCGGTGTGAAGCGGCTTCTACCATGAATTTTGTGCTTATTATTCCCTTCTCTGTGGTTTAGCATTAAATTTTTTTATTTTCTATGGTTTTTTACTTTACATATACAAACTTATATTTTTTATGACTTGCATCTTTAACACTATAGTCCCCCAATTCATCCATATTACTGTTTTAGTCCACTCATTTTCACTCATGTATAGCATTCCACCAGTTTATATATTCCTTCTGTTGTAGATGGTTTGGATTCATTACAGTTGCCTGCTGCTAAAAAAGAGCTGTAGTGAATAGTTCTGGTACATGCCTCTTGGTACACATGAGGAGACAAACACACATTCTCTTTTTGTGAGGGGTGAAATTTGCAGGATCATAGGATATATGCATCGTCAACCTAGACCTGCTGCTTCACCAAATAGTTCATTTACCAAACTTTAAAATGTTACACAGGTGATGCTTGTGAAATATTATCTTGTGCTTTTTATTTGTAATTTTGATGATTGTTGAGGTTAAATATCTACATTATTGACCATTGGATTCCTTCTTTTATGAAATACCCATTCACAATTGTCATTTGATCATTGTTCTTTTTGATTGTTTTTCTTATCAAATATAAGAGCTCTATGGGTAGATTGTCTTCTAATCTCTTAAAGATTATATCTCCTTTTTGTAAGAAAACCTTGTTGTGATTCCTTTAGATAAACATTTGTTTGTAATTTTAGGAGCCAGTCATTTTTGTCCTTTAGGGTTTGTGAAGATGGTGTGTGTGTGTGTGTGTGTTTTTGTGAAGATGGTTTTACTGCAGGAAAGTCTTCCTCAGTTTGGAAAGAGTGTTGGTTTCAAAGTGGAGCAGGTCCAAGTCCTAATCCTAATGGTGCCCACTAATAGGTACTAGCTGTGGGCTGGTTACTCTCTAAACTACAATTTGTCAGAAAGATCAAAACACACTGTTTTACTTTGTCATACAGTTGCTGTGAGACAGCAGTGTAGTGCGGGCACACGGTAGGTGTTGAGATGGTAACAGGTATTTCCCTTTCTCCTCAAAACCCGTAATTCCCCCTTTGCGTGAGCCACCAGCAAACCCCTTTGGTATGCTTTGAAAAAAAATAAATGGCGTATTCTATCCCCTGCTTTTCAAAGGCTGTGTTACCAGTGGAATTTCTGTATTAACAGAGGCTGCAATGACCACTTGGTGGAAACTGAAACCTTTTATCAGTTTGGGTTTCAGTACTTGATAGTAAAGTAATTTATTTCTTTATAAATAGTTCTTTTTACCAGTAAGAATTTTACTATGAATGTTCTCCATTTGCAGCTATTTGGAGGTGATTTTGCAATATTATTTTGATTCGATAAATAATTATTGGATACATTCTGTCACAGAGATTTGAAGCTGTAATGTTGGTGCGGCTGGCTTAAAGTTGAAAAAGAATTAGTTCCTGAATCCAAGGGCTATGTCTTCCAGTATACAGTATGTATTTTCTCTACTATACACAGAAAATAAAAGGCCTTTTATTGACTAGATGTGTAAACTCAGCAATTGTTAACTCTCTGGTCTCAGATTTAATTTTATAGAATGAAAGACTATTTATAGGTCATAGCTACACAGGGTGGGGGGTCATTGGGTTGAGGGGTCTCCAGCTCTAGGCTTCTCAGTCACATAGCCCGGTCACTTCACCCATATGATCAGTGACCTTGGGCAAACTTACTCTTATCTGTGCCTCGGCCTCTTCATTTGTAAAATGGTGGTGATCACAGTACCCACTAAATAGGATGATCAAAGCTGAATGAGAAGATTTAGTACCTATCACAGTAAATTTTAATGATTATAAAACAGAATTTTTGCTTAGATTGGCTCAATTTTATGATTTCTTTCAAACAAATTATTTGATTTGTTCAGAAAAGATACATTCCAGCAAATAATGTCAAGTTTAGTATAGTTTTAAATTTGTTCCTGTGTATCATGTCAAAATAATAGGAAAAGCAAACCTAATTGATAGGTACTTTTTAAACAAACAAGAAAACATTGAAACAGTAGTATCTAGGGAAAGACTATGAACAGAGTTTATAAAAGAAGTCAAAGATAATTGTATTAAAAATTTCAAACTCACAGGTATATGAAGCACATATACTTAAATTGGCAGGTAGATAATACTCTTTGGGCTGTTGCTACAGGAACTCTGTGTCACCTGTTGGGGGGGAGAGTATTTGGATTAATACAAATTTAGTGGGAAAAAATATGTATAACAGAAGCTTTAGATGTTTATGCATTTTGAACCAGGTGTGATGGTACACCCCTGTAATCCAGCTGGGACAAGAGGATTGTTGCAAGTCCCAGGCCAGTAAGTTTAGGGCTGGTCTGAACTATACAGTGAGGTCCAGTCTCAAAAAACAAAGCAAAACAGAACAAAAACAAAAATGGTTGTACATTGTGGGTTGAAGTCCCACATGTAGTTGCTGAGCCTAAAATAATTTTTGGAGGTTTTTAAACAAGTTTTTTTTTTTTTTTTAACATATCATTTACCAGCAAAAATGTTTCTAGTGGTGCATAATTAGATGAATTATAGCACAGCCATAGGTTGGAATTCAGTGTGTTGTTCTTAAAGTAATGGTTATAAAAATATTTCTGAAATGGGAAAATATTAACCATATGATGTTCATTAGAAATCTCTGTATACAAAGCTGTATAATGTGGTATTACTCGAGTTACTTAAGTAAATGGCTGGAAGGAAACATAAAAATACTAATAATTTGCCTTGGACAATAGGTGGATGGGTGATTTCCTTTCTTCTGTGAAAGGAAATTCCTATGACTTAATGTTTCTTATTTTGAGTTTTAAAATATTTCACACATCAAAAAGTGTGCAATAAACAACAACGAAATAGCTGATCTTGAGAACTTTTCAGTCAGGGTCTTGCTGTGTTGCCTGGGCTGGCTTCCAACTCTTGATCCTCCAGCCCCAGCCTCCCAGGTGGCTAGGATTACACTGTGCCCAGTGTAAGACTTGTTCTCTAAAAATTTTCCTACCTTCCCTGTCTCCTCCTCTCTCTTCCTCTCTCACTCCTTCCTTTCCTTCCTATTTTTATTTGTTTAGGGAAATGTTTCTCTATGTTACTGAGGTTGGCTCAAAGTTGTGCTATCCTGTCTCTGCTTCCCCAGTAGCTGGGACTGCAGGCATGTACCACTATGTCTGATAGAACTTTTTTTTATAATCAAAAAGTAATCAACACTTTAATTGTTGAAAAAGGAAAGAAAAATGCAAGTCTAATTGTGTATCATTTTAGTGGGGTGTAACAGGGATCGAACTCATGACCTTGTGCTTAACGAGGCGATACTTGAGCCACTGAGCTAACTCCCCAGGCCCCCATGAATATTGTTATTAAGGAATGGTTTAAAATTCCAGAAGGTCATCATATGTGTCCTCTGTACTCCTTCAAAAAAGAAGTGGTAAAATAAGTCAGCATCTTCAGAGTATAGATCTGAGGTAAAGTAGAGTAGGCAGATGTATTGGAACGCTAATTTGATTCTCTACACCAACCTGGGTCAGCTTGAAAATCAGGGAAAACTAGGGTTCTTTAGCATTTTTGGTATGCACACTTCAGCAAGCGAGCCCTCGAATTCTGCTGACATGCATGGTCTCACTTGGAGAAGCCCAAACATGGCTGTTGGAGCTAATTTTGTAACCATTAGACCATCATGTTTCATTGGAATTGGTCAGAAATGTAGATAAAACTCCAAGTGACCATTTTAGAATAAAAATCACAGTACCGTGGCCGAGTGTGGTGACCCACCCATAGTCCCAACATTTGGGAGGCTGAGGCAGCAGAACGGCTACTAGTTTGAGGCCAGCATGGGCTACATAATGAGTTCAAGGTCACTTGAGCTACATAGCAAGACCCTGTCTTGAAAGAACCCCCCAAAATAACAAAATGAAAAGAAATAAATAGTGAAAGTTATTGTACATTCAGATTGATTTTCTTTCTTTTTTGTTTTTTTGGTCTTTTTGATTGATTTTCAATGAATGGTTTCTTAGCATTTGAGAATGGGCTAAGATTGGGAGGAATTAATTTTAATAATCCTTTTTGTACGAAAGGAAATTATGTTGTAATGTGTTATAGAATATTGCAGTTTTTATATCATGCATATGTTATGTGTATACGTGTGTAATTTCTGACATGATAGAGGAGGAAGGGTTATTCTATGCCTCTTGAAATGGAGAATTTTATAGAGACAATATTTTGAAAGTGAATCCTACAAGTGAGTCAAGTTGTCCTTCATGTTTAGGAGGAACTAATACTTTCTGTTTTATGATCCAGTGGTATTGGTGCTATGTAGAATGCAGTTTACAAAATTTAACTTGTTTGCTTCCATGAATTGTGTACTTTTTGCCATGAACTTTAACTAAAAGACAGTTTGAGGTTTTAAGAATTAATCATGCTTTGAGATAGGAAAGTAA
This sequence comes from Dolichotis patagonum, assembly GCA_004027295.1. Lineage (NCBI taxonomy): Eukaryota > Metazoa > Chordata > Mammalia > Rodentia > Caviidae > Dolichotis > Dolichotis patagonum. The sequence continues at coordinate 114,274 of PVJX010000418.1, forward strand.
GATACTGGGGTGGGGCGTTGTACAGTGATAAGAGTGCTTGCATGTGTGAGGCCCTGAGTTCAGTCCCCAGCATGACAACAAAACAAAACAAACACAGGACAAAAGAAGAAATTTTAAGATTGCTTTAAAATGGACCCTTGTTTCTCACTGTGTATCCCATATCCCAGACTGGCCTTGAACTCGATCTGCCTGCCTCAGCCTCTGTCGGGCTGGTATTGCAGGCATGTGCCATTACACTTGGTTCATACTTCTGTTATTACTGTGAGACTGAATGGTTTTTAGAATCATTGGATATTTGTGCCCTAGTATCTAGAGTTTTCTTTCTTTTTTTTTTTTTTTTATCGGTACTGGGGATCAAACTCACGACCCCACGCTTGCAAGGCAGGAGCTTGTGCCGCTGAGCTAAATCCCCAGCCCCCTAGAGTTCTCTTCTCGTTTTAATTTTTAGTGGAAAAGTTTGAAGCAATTAATTAGGGAGTAAAATTATGTATTAGGACATAGCTATAGATTTTTTACCAGTGAATTCACTAGGATGAAATTTAGAATGATATATAATAGAATGGAGTATATTTTTGAAGTATATGAATTTAGTGTATTAGTTGTACAATTAGATATTTATACTTAGAAAGTTCATGTGCCTATTAACAGTAGGTAGGTGATGGAATGGCAGAAGCTTCCTACCTTTCTATATTTTATTTCCCCATATTTTCCAGATCTTAAGGAATACTTCATAAACTTGTGTTATCAAAAAATCTTAATTCTTGAGCAAATGAGCAAACCTCATATCAGCAAGATAAAAACTATTACGATGACTGATCAACTAAATATACCTTCTGTTCTAATGGTTTTTTTTTTGTCAGAATTTTTAAAAAGTGGAATTAATAATGAATGTGTAAATCAGGCATAGTGGCACATGACCTGTGTTCCAGCACTATGGGAGACTAATGCAGGAAGATTATGAATTTGAGCCTAGCCAGGGCAATTTAGTGAGAATAAAAAAATGAAAAAGGGTTGGGGATGTAGCTCAGTGGATTCAATCCTCAGTACTGGGGGGGTGCGGGGTGGGGAGGAGGTGCAAATAACACCAAAATTTAAAAGATTTTTCCAAATAAAAGATTTTTAAACGTGCATTTTGTCAGAGCATCAGTATTGCCTTACTTTCCTGGAGTGTGGGAAAAGCTAATAGGAAAAGGGAACTTGGAGAAGCCTGACAGACACTGCCCAGGAGATCTTCCTCCAATGGCTATAGGTTTGGTTTTGGATGAAGTTTCTTCTTGTTTTCCTGCCCTGTTGGGCAGTTCTTTCTGAGATAATTTTTGTTCTAGTGTTTGCCTCCAGGCCAAATCAGAATGTTCAAGGACTGCACATTTTTCTGGAACATTCTTTACCATCTGTACAGATCCTTGAGAGAGTTAAAGCTGCTCTGTGTGTGTTTTTGTCTTATTTACTTGGAAAGGAAAACCCAGATTCTTTCTTAAAGCAATACTTTCTTTCTTTCTGTAGTTTTCAGACATTTTCCAGTGTAGTTTTTAACCTGAAACATGAGGAGAACTTCTACAGTGAGTTACAGTAGTCTTGAAAGTTAAAATATTGCACTCATATTTTTTTTACTACCTTAGGAACCTGAAATTTTGAGTTACTACTGATTTATACAGTGTGTATGAGTCTTTTCTGAATGGTTTTATAAGGAATGTACACCTTCAGAAAGGCATGAACTAGCATAAAATTATTGTAACAAAAATATAAAAGTAGTTTTTAAAAATCTACTTTTTAGTCAAAATAATAGATATTTATTGTAGATTATGTGGAAAATAAAGATGATCACAAAGAAGAGAGTAAAATCATTAAATATCCATATGTCCAGAAATGGGCAGTTAACATTTTTGTGTTTATCCTTTAAGCCTTTTTTTCTCTGTGCATTTCTATATTTTACCAATATGTAATAAGGTCCAGTCCTCAAATCTTAGCCAAAATACATAAGATTTTGACAGTCTGTATAATCATGTGATGATGTTTGTCATTCTTTCAGTTTACACAAGAAGCACAGCAAAACAAAATCTGCTTACTGGTCATAACTGTGGTGTGAATACCATCTGATATACCAAATTGTTTTGGTGGGGTGTTGAAAATGGTGAAGAACAGAGAACCCCATATTTGTTTATTATAGATATTTCTCTTCCCTGAATAAAATCTTTTTTTCAGTGGAAAAATACCAGAAATTAAGTTCTCATTAGGTAATGTGAGCGTTGTTTTGTTTTGGAAGGAATCCCCATCAGAGTTACATTAATTCCCTTGCGAGATGTCTCCATATACTTCGGATCTCTGATTTTACTTTTGTTTTCACATTTCAGATCTTTGGAACAGCTACCCCATAATGTGTTGCAGGTATAATGCACTAGCATTATGATGCTGTTGGTTTTCAGTGTAATACATTTTGCTGAGCTGGTTTGGTTGTTGCTGTTGAAAGCATAGATTAGAGCTCCACTCTTTAGGATCTTTATATTAGCTGGATTTGTTAAATTCTACCTTTGGATCTAGGATTTATTTCCAGAAGAAAAAGTATCCATATTTGATTATGCAAGCTGGTTCTTTAATCCCTAGTACCTGAGATGGATTGCAGGTGATATGCTGGCCTTTCTTCCTTGTCCTTTCTGAGGAAGATACTAAAATGGTTTGCCTCATGATGAGAGGAAAGGAGTGGGAGGGAAGAAGACAGAAATACCTTTTTATTGGGAAAGAAAGAAAGATGTTTTCAGCAATTTCTATTAGGCACTGTGGGGCAGTGGTTAGTGTTGCTTGGATGGTGAGCCCTGAGAAAAGTGGTTTAAACACTGAAGGGCAGTGATGTCTCCTTTGCTAATTTAGAGGGAAAATCTGAGGTAGGCTGAGGTAGGCTGGGTGATGGACTTCCTTCTCCAAATAAAGATTTTTTTTTTCATAAACTCAGTCTGATGAGAGTATTTTCCTCAGAGTTTATGCAGGTGGCAGAAATCCATCTAGGGAAATGCCTGATAGCTCTTGTGTTGGAGATGTCTAGAACAGAGAAAGCCTAGAACAGAGACCTCAGTTGGACCTCCTGACAGCTCCAAATGTTGGGTCTTGCCACTCAGCCCGGATGGCAGGGAGCTGAGGCGGTGCCCACAGGGTCCTGAAGGCGCATGTCAGGGGAGGGCAGAGAGCTGGAATGTGGCCTTAACCAGGCCTCTCACTGGTTGAGAACACCTGTCACTATTTTTGGAGGTGAGTGGTCAGATGTGTCAGTCAGGTGACTTTCTGAGAGGGCCTGGGCCTTCTCACAGCTGGTTGACAACTCTGTGCTACCAGCTCCCCTCAAATTCCCACCTTATCTCCTGAGGTGGAGCCCAGGAAGTGCCTTGTGGTGGAGCAAAGAGCTTGTGTGCCATTTGAGAAGAAAAGGAATCAGCCTACCACCTATTTCTCTCTTTGTTTTAAAGGTAGGGGTTTTGTTTGCTTGCTTGTTTTTACATCATTGTCTATTGCTAAAGGCTTTTTTGCTTTGGAGTTGTATGTGCTTAACACTAGCTTTCATCCTAGTTCTAAAAAATCTCACTTGATTCTTAAGGGGTTAAAAAGTTAGAGAGCAAGCAAATTTATTGTCTCTGTCAGAGGAAGGTTATTTTTGTCTGTTAAGTTTTTAAATTTGTATTCTGGCTATGAAGAATTACTTCCTTGTGTATATTTGCATGGGTTTAAAAATTCTTAATTACAGTGTATCTTTCCATTGGATTACCTTCTTGTTAAAGCAAATCTTTGTTCACTGTATCATGCTTGAGAACTGTCCTACAGAGAATCTTTTCTGCTCTTACAGTAACTAGATATTTAATGTAAGAGCATTTGAGTAACTGGCCTGTCACTGGGATGTTGGGCAGCTGTACAGGACACGAGGCTCAAAATGTGCCAATTAAAAAAAATTCTTTTTTTAAGTAAGAATGGAATGTAATACCGTGTGGTTAACCATCCCATGTTGTTTTTCAGAAATGGGCTTTTTTTTTTTGTTTTTGGTTAAATATTAACAGGAAGCAGTCTTTTTGATGATGTATCAATTCTTTTCAAGGAGGTAATGGAGCTCATTACATACTGGAATTATTCTTTAAAATACAAATCATTGATATGTAATGTGCTTTAAAATGCAAGCAGTGCCGTGGAGGCCTGACTAGGGTTTAGGATCTGCCTTTCATGTGTCCCTTTCCCTTGCAATTTGACCTTGCTTTTTCCTCCCCTATCAGTTCTCCTTAATAACAAAGGTTTAACGTTTGAGCTTTTAGGCGCAGCATTTCCCCTCAGTTAGTGTTAAATTCTGATACATGTTTTGGGTACCAGAGTGATTTGAATCATTTGGACTAAGTTGCATCTACACACATGGTGGTTTTTAAAATAAATAAATAAATTTATTTATTTATTTATTTATTTATTTATTTATTTTTTAGTCAGGCCTTGTGCAAAGTGACCTGATGGGAAGAAATGGAAGGCTGGTTGTGTAATGTGGTAACATCTTATTTGATGTGTCTTTAGAGATAAGCGGGATGTGATTCCAGGGAGGCTGTGCATAAAAAGTTGGAATGTGTTGGAGAACTGCCAAGAGATTGAGAACAAGCTGTGTGACGCGCAGTAATGCAGTCTTGGCCTGTTTTAAAATACTTGCAGGTTAACAAAATACCTTAAAAGTTGTCATTTCACTTGAGCAAAGTTGCTCCTCTAAATGTATTACCAGGAAATAAAAATGACTGCTTTTCTCTTTACTTTAGCAATGTTTATTTTATTTATATTTTGTTAAGTGATTTTTAACAATCTTGTAACTATATGTAGACACATAATTCTATAACATCTTACCTTGTTTTACTGGACTAATCATTAATGCATTAATCCAAACTTTACTTGGGGTTTCTCCACCCCACTTTCCCACTCACTGAAATTCATAGCCTTTTGTGGTTTTGAATAAAATGGGGTGCTGAAGATTTGAAACAAAGTCTTATACATTGTATGTTTGATAAGCATGTAGACATCAGTTATCATGTTTGAGCACTAAAATATAGCCGCAGAATAAAGCACTGGCTACTGTCTTTTGGAATCTTGGCTTATTCACGTCTTTTGTTTATTTTTATGTTCATTATTGGTTTGTTTGCAGTACATGGTTCTTATTTGAAATTTATTACCTTTCTAACTGTGGTCTCAATTATTTTCAATAGGAAGTATGTTTTTAAGTCAGTGGTAAAACCAGAGCAAGATAGTGATTAGTCTTTGGGATGAGTTCTAACCAGGCAGGTCAGAGTTAGGTGGCATGGAGATGGAGACCACCTTCAGAAGTAATCCAAATAGCCAGTTCGTTTGAGTGCTCGGAAGATAGAATGTTTAAAAAATGCAATATTTGAATTAGTGACTGGAAATCAAAAAAGAACAGAGGATTTATTATGTTAAATATTTCATGAAAACAATGAGTGAAGTTTGAGGGGCTTATGTATGAACCAGATTCTTACGAAGATTTCTTAAAATCCAGCCCCGCATACTGGTGCACGCTTATAATCCCAGTGCTGAGGCAGAAGGATCAGTGAGTTTGAGTTTAAGGCCAACCTGGGCTACAAAGTGAGTTTAAGGCCAACCTGGGCTACAAAGTGAGTTTAAGGCCAACCTGGATAGTGAGATCTTTTCTCAAAAAGACCAAAAAATAATAATTATAATAATAAATAAATTAAAAGATTTCTTTAAAATCTAAAAGATAACATTAACAGATTTGTAATTATCCTGTAACTTAAAGTCTATTAGAAATTTAAATTTAGACTAATCATAGTAATTGTGTAGCTGTAGTGCATCAGGCAAACTTCTCTATTTTTTTCTATATCATTTTCTTAATGAGTCCTGAATTTTGTTATGTCATTTGCAATATCTTGTATTACAGAGATCCACTTTCATGGACAGAACCATTATTTCTGGCTCTATGTAAGTGCCTTATGCAGATATTATCATTTGTAATTATTTTTGCCTTTGTTTAATAGAGTTGAAGTTACTTAAAGTATGTTTTTAGAATATATCAAAAACATTTGTGCTGGGCACAGAGGCATATGCCTATAATCCTCGCTACCCAAGAGGGTAAGGCAGGAGAATCCCAAGTTTGAGGCCAGCATGGACAATTTAGTAAGACTTTGTCGCAAAAATAAAAAGGATTGTGAATTGTAGCTCAGTGATTCCTGGATTTGATCCCCAATATCACAAAACAACTCTATCCCCATATTTTGTTCTTGCCACATGGAAAAATAATTTGTAGAAAATGTGGAAACTTCTTAAAGTACTGATTTTTTAATTTTTATTTTTCTGTCTTGCACCTGAATTCTCTATGGCGTTATTGACATACAAGAAAATTTCTTTATTGAGCCTACAACTTTTGGATTTTCAAAAATTTTGTTTTTCCTTTTGCATATGCCATTTTCTTTTCTTTTCTTTTCTTTTCTTTTCTTTTCTTTTCTTTTCTTTTCTTTTCTTTTTTTAAAACATATTCTTGGAGAGCCGGGTATGGTGGTGCATGCCTGTAATCCCAACACTCAGAAGGCTGAGGCAGGAGGATTGTAGGAAGTTCAAGACCTGCCTGGGCTACAAAGTGAGTTCAAGGCCAGCCTGAACTGCATAATGAGACCCTGTCTCAAAAAGAGAAAACAACAACAACTGAAAAAACATATTCTTGAATGTTGTATCTGGTAGATGGAGTTCAGAAAATATGAACTACAAGCTACAATTTCCTTTTTACTTAAGTATCCCATTATCCAGTTAACACATGTCAAACTTTTATTTAGAATAGTTTTCATTCAGACCATCTATTGATAACTTTACAAGAGGGTATGAGCCTTTAAAATAAGCCCAAGAGTTAAATATTTGAATATCCTTTTTCTGACTTATTATCTGAATTAGAAAATGTTCATTTTTGATTTTCCACATGTATACTGGGCCTATTCTCTGTGTTCAGTGTCTGCATTGTGTGCATTGGCACCAGCTTGTAAGATCAAATAAGCTTTAACATATTACAGGCACAAAAATTTATGGAATTTGCTTATATATGTTGAAGATTGCACCGAACAGACCCAGGGTTTTAGCTGGCTCTGAAGTGTGAAGTGTGAAGGCAGATGGAAATGTTACCCAAAAATATTACCCAAAACTGCTGTGGGGTGGCAGTGGAGTGGACAGGTGAGGACCACACGAAAGCGACACCATTAGCATGTGGAGTAATGAGCTGGTTTATGAACACTTGCTGTTTTAAATGTTTCTTCAGCTGTTGTCAGCTAGCAGAAAACAAATGGAACTTGTTGGAATGATGAGCCCACTTGTCTGAAGAGGTTTAGATAAAGTAGTGTTTCGGATGGCTATAAAGATGTTCATTATAACATCACGGTAAAATATATTGGTAATAACCTACATGTCCACATTGGTAAGGTAGCAAAAGGAATATTATGGGGGTGGCACAATGTTGGAAGTACAGGCTTAGACCCATGCTGCCTGGGTCTGAACCCACACTCAGACATGGACTTACTTTCTAACTTTGGGTAAGCTGATAACCCTGCTCTGTCTCAGTTACCTGATTTGTAAGATGGATAGTCACAGTATAGACAATGTAGTTATCATGAGGATTACGTAAGTTAATATGAAGTGGTTGGACTAATATCGTACCTGGAAAATACATAAATGTTACTTATTACTATATAATAAGAACATTAGTTATTATGGAAGACCTCCCAATAACTTGAAAGATTTTTGACATTAAAAACAGAATGTCCCAGCCAGGGATTTTAGCTCAGTGGTATAAGTGCCTTCCTGGCAAGCTCGAGGTCGTGTGTTCAATCCCCAGTACCAAAAAAAAAAAAAAAAAAAGCAGAATGTAAGATCTTACATATATGGTGAGACCTCAACAGTGTAAAAATATACAGAAAGAAAAAGAAAGAAGGAAATCCTCTAGATGTTAAATTGGAGATAAAGGTAGGATGGTGGAATTATACGTGATTTTTAAATTTTCTCTAAGTGCTTTTCTGTATTTTCTAATATTCTGCAATAACCATGTGTTGTTGCATTTTTTATTTGAAAAAGTAAACTTTTGTTTTAGAAGTACCTTTATCCCTAGCTAACAACTAATATGTTGATCATAAGGACATCTTACGCTTTTTTATTTATATTTTACTGGTGCATATTTGCTGTACATAATTACAGTCATTTTGGGGAATTGATGCATATGTGTGTATATATATCACATTTTGATTGGTGTGTATATGTGTGTGTATATATATCACATTTTGATCATTTTCATTCGCCTTTTGCTTCCCCTTCCCTCATCCCAAATCCTTTCCACCTCCAGAAAGTCTACATCTGTACTTGCTATAATCTCTTAACTATGCTCAAGGACATTTTATTGTTTAAAAGCTTAGGACCTTCTATTGGACAACATTTTGCCTTTTGATTCTGCAGTGCTTTCACTTATTTTATTTCTTGTGGTCCTAGGGATTGAATTTAGAGAGCACTGAGTTAAATCCTCAACACTTTTTATTTTTGTTTTGAGACGGGTTCTTACTCTGTTGTCTAGGCTGGCCTCAGACATTTGATCTTCCAGTTAATATTCCTGAGTAGCTGGGATTACAGTCATGTACTACCAGGTGCCTGGCTGCTTTCTTATTTTTGCAGTGCTGAGGATTGAACCTCGGGCCTGTGCACTGAGCTACATGTCTAACGCTTTTTTTATTTTGAGACAGGGTATTGCTGTCACTAAGTTGCTCAGGCTAGGCTTAAAATTCCTATCCTCTTGCTTCAGCCTCCCAAAGTACTGGGATTATAGGACTACACCTAGCTGTTCCATTTTTTTCTTTCTTTTTAAATTTTATTTTAAAGAGAATAAAACCAAACGAATTAAACCAGAATAAAGCCAGTCAAAATAAGACAGTGTAAATGACACACAATTTCAAAACAAGATAATAGGAAATCAACAGTGGTTACCATGCCTCCTGTTGTCTTCAGAATAGCTTCCCATACCTTCAGAGATAGTAAAATCAAACAAAACAGAACAGAATAGAACCAATAAAAACAAAACAATGAATGTAATAAAGGACTTCAAAACAAGACAATAGTAAATCCAATCATAATCATCTTATCTTATATATATATATATCTTATCTTTGAAATAGCTGTCCATGCCATCAGATATAATAAAATCAAACAAGATAAAACAGAATAAAACCCAACCAAACAAAACAACGAGAATGATACCAGACTCTGAAACAAGATAATAGGGAATTAACAATGACCACCACCTTCAGAGGGAGATCCCCCGCTAGGTGCCACATTGTGTGCTCTGAATAGATGATCAGACTACTTGGCTTTGGGCCTGCAAAGTCAGTGAAATGCTAAACACTACAAGCATTAAATTGTATTTTACCTCGTTAGCTATTATCACAGCCTGTATTTTTCCAGATGAGTTGGTTGTTTACAGGGGTGGGAGTTGGGGGGGGTGGACATTCTTGTCCCCCTGCCTGAGTGCCAGAAGGGGCTGGCATCTGACTCTACCCCAGTCAACTCACACATGGTGCCAGACACCAGCCCTCTCCTGTGAGTCGGCACCATTCACGGACTGTAGGGGAGGAGGACAAAAAGTCAATGAGAAGCTAAGATTTCCAGCTGTTTCATTTTTTGCAAGTGCATCCAAGTAATGAAACTCAAAACTTTTTTAAAAAGAAACTTATACTATAGGCTTTTTACTAATTCAGACTGATAGTATAGTAAGAATATAACATTTAGTCACTTGACTGCCACTTGTATGATCTTGAGCAAGTTAGGAAATTTGGTATGCTCTTAGACAAGTTGTAGAGTTTGGCTTTCTCGTGCCTTTGGGTATCTATCAGTGATAATTGTCTACCAGCTATCACAATGTCAAGATTAAGTACAACATTCTGTACACATCATATCTTAGGGTCTGGCACATTATAGGTGCTTAGGAAGTGTTGCTGTAACCTCACTGCCCTTATCCCATGTAAACTGTGAATAAACAAAACTAAGTCACTGTAGACAGAATACCATGATATTTAATTTTTTTTTGCTGATTTTAATACCTGATTTAAGACCTGTAGACCAAAATAGCCTTCTTAAAGATGCATTCTTGTTGAGGCTTATCCTGCTATCTCTCAGTCTTCCATATATCTCTGTACATTTGTCCCTTCCAGTCAATATACGTATAGGTTTATCTAAGAAAAGTTCCCTTTACTTACATATCATGTCAGTAAGGCTGATGCTATAATAGCTACAAACATCTCCACAATCTCAATAGCATAAACTCACAGCACTGTATTTCTCACTCATGTCATATGTCTGTAATAGGGTGACAGTCTCTGGCCTCTGTTTTTCTAACTTACAAAGTCTGAATAATGTACAGTTCTAGCTGACCAGAACTAGTCATAGCCCCAGTGCAAAAGCAACAAGCAAGAATAATCTTTGCATGTGACCCCAAAGAAAAAAGGGCTGGACGTGTGTTATCTTTAGAAGTTTCTAATTAAATATACATAATAGTGTAGATCATATGTTCTAGCTCAATGTTTTCCAGTAACTTCTTTCAAGCCCTGCATGTAATATATGTAAAAACAATTTTCTGGTCAGGTAAATTAGAAATGCAAGGCTAAGCAAAATGTAATAGACTTCGTTAGTGAAGGGCTTTTCAGATCCTTTATATACTAATGGGCATTTTAGGAAGGAATCTTACAAAATATACTTGAGATTCACTAGTCTGCCCTCAAACAAAACAAAAATATTAGAATTATATTATTACAGTGGGAAGAAACTTTGTTTTTACTGCTTAAGAGTTGCCTATTTGAAGAGTTCAATTTCTACTATTACAAATCTAATTGCAGGTAGTGTTTTTAAAATTCAGTCGCTATTGGCTACATGTCTGTAGGATTTTTTCAGTTGGTTGTTTTGTTTTTGATTATTGACAAGAGGAGGGTAAATCTACCACGACCACTTATTGTAATGGTTATAAAAGATTAATTGATTTGAACAGATGGCTTAAACACATAACTTTTTATTGGCTTTAACATTTTTCTCTTGGACTCTTTACATGTTTTGTAAAAGTTTTTTTTTTTATTTAAAGAGAAGAAAGAAAAAAACAAAACAAAACAGAACAAAGGATAGCAACAATACAGAATTCCAAGGAAAAAAAGGAAAAGAACAACAACAAAAAAACCTAAGAGATTATTACTTGACAAATTACATACTGACTTCTTGGAAATAGTTGTTCAAATTATAAAGCTAAAACATGTAAAGTAGACATTCAAACAGTGAGTCTGTTAACAGTTCTGTTCTACGATCTGACAAAAAAAACCCAGCAATATGGTCATGTATCTTACCCATTCAAATATACATTCAATTATATCAAAAGGGTAAAATTAAACACAACAAAACAGAACAAAGCGGATCACAAGAAAGCAATGTAAGAGACAAAAATTTCAAAACTAGACAATCGGAGATATTCACTCTCTATCATATGGACTCTTGTTTTCTTCCAAATAGTTGTCCATATTGTCACATACGGGGAATTCACATGAAACAACATAGTGTGGAATTGATATGAGGACGAGGACAAGGAGGGTGTTTCAGGTCTTCAAGACCAGACATTAAGGAAGCCAAGAATGGCTGTCATAGTGTCTCTCATTCTCCTCAAAACAGCAGTCCATACCTTCATATGTGTTGAACTTAAACAAGGCAAAGCAAGCTAAGATCACTTTGAACAAAAAGTGATAGTTTTGCTGGATTTCACATCATGACATTATGGAATCAGCACTGGGTACTGTAGTGTCTCTTTTTCTTCAAAGTAGTTGTTCATTTCAACATGTGTTATATAGTTGGTTCTCATAAACTGTTTATAAGCTCTACACATGCATGAGTCTCTAAATGTATATCTATCCTTTCTGTATTAGAGGGAAAAACAAAACAAAGCAAGATAAAACAAAACAATTCCTAGAAAAGCATGAAGCAAAAAAGTCATATATAACTGCAATACAAGGTGCTCTACAATGGTTACCATGATGTCTCAGCAGTATATAACAACATTAATAGAAACGAAGCATTGGAGACATTATAAGACTTCAAAAGCAAGTAAAAACAAACCAGAGTGGGTATCTTAGTGGATCTTGTCATCTTCAGTGTAGTTGCCTATACTCTTAGACTTGATGCTATCAATCATAACAGATTTAAATAAAATCAGTCAATACAAAGTAGCAATCTAACAAACCAGATTCAAATAAGATCAGTCATAATAAGACAGTATAAGTTATAAAGGGCTTCAGATTAAGTTGATAGGGAAATTAGGGATGATTACCATAATATGTCCTCTTATTTTTGGGATAGCTGACCATGTCCTCAAGTCTAGTGTAAGTAGACAAACTGGAACAGCATGTAATCGATCCAAGCAGAGTGGTGAGAATAATGTAAATTTTAAATCTTGTTACCCAATTAACAATATCCTCTGCCTCCCTTTTTTAGACAATTCCTCCCCTTTCACTCCCATGGGGTGCACTGCTTGTTTTGGGTCCCACTGCCTCCCTATAATAGAGCATCTCAATGGACCCTATCTCCTGATCTACTCTGCCTGTGTTTCTCTCTGTTAATATTTCAAGGCCATCTATACTAGGGATTACAGCCAATCTTCTCTGCCTTATTTCTGCTATTCTGTTTTTCTGCCATTGGTTGTCTATTTTTCTGTTCCACTCCACTGTCTGCCCCGTTCACTGAGGCCTCTCTGCCACTGTTCCTGAAATGCTCGTATTCTTGTTCTTTCTCTCTCTAAAATGTCCTTCAGTATTTTTTGTAGGGTTGGATTGGTGGTCACAAATTCTCCAAGTTCCTCTTTGTCATGGAAGCATCTTGCTTCTCCATTAATTTCTAGAGAGAGTTTTGCAGGATACATCAATCTGGGCTTGAGGTTGTTCTCCTTCAAGGCTTGAATTACTTCACTCCAAGCTCTTCTTGACCTGATGGTCTGTGTCGAGAAGTCTGCTGTGATTTTGATGGGATTTCCTTTATAGGTGATCCGTTTCTTTTCTCTGATGGCTTTTAATATTCTGTTCTTATATTGAATTTCTGGGATCTTGATTATTATGTGTCTAGGTGTAGCTCTGTTTTGGTTGTAGGTGGTGGAGTTCTGTATGCTTCATACCTCTGCATATCATTTCCTTTTTCTATGCTTGGGAAATTTTCCTTAATGATTTCTGTGGACAGCCTTTGCAATTCCTCTGTTTTGACTCCTGCTTCTTCATTCACATGCTTTATTCTTAAGTTATAGATCCTCTTGTCGTCCTCTAGCCTTCCAATTGTTACTGCCTGCTCCCTTGTTATTTTTAAGAGATCTTCCCTTTCATGATCACACATTGCAAGCCTGTGTTCAATATTTGATAGTCTACCATTGGTTTCTTTCAAGCAGTTTTGCCAGTTTTCTATGGAGTCTTTAGTTTCCTGATAATCTCTTTGAATTTGCTTCATGAGTTCTAGGTTTTTCTTGTTTTCTTCATTAAATGTTTCTCTCCTTCTGTGTTCCTCCATTCTTCTGTTTGTGTCTTCTTGAGAGGTGCCTAGCCTTTCTTTTATTAATCTACTTATCTCTTTGTTTAATTTGAATTAATATTTCAGTTTTGATCCCGCTTACGAGGTCCTGAAGATATCTCTTTATGTCCGCTACTGCTGTGTTTGATGTTGCATGTTTGCTGCCCTCAATCTCTTTTGTATTTACCTCTCCTGGATCAATGTTTTCAGGGTTGGGGGCTGGGTTTTTTTTGTTATTTCTCCCTCTCGTCATATTTTTGGTTCCTTCCATACAAGTGTACAGTGTAATTCCCAGCCCCTTTTCTTGTTGGTTAAGGCTCCTCTGGAGCACGCAGGCTAGGGGCTTCCGCCCTCTGCAGTCTGCTGTCAGAGAGTGAAGTTCAAGCAAGTGCAGTGTGTGCTGGCTCCTCTCCTCTGGGCCAGTCAACCTTTGCAGGCCTTCACTGCGTCAGTGTGGGGGCTGTGCTCAGGGAATTAGTTTGTAGCAACTCACTGGGTCCTGGCCAAGGGCAGGGCCCAATCCAAGCAGATTCCACCAATCCGCTCGTCGAGGGGAGCAACCAGCTGAAACCACTTCCTTATGGAGTTAAGGCCGTCTTGCCCAAATCCAACATGTCTTCCAGTGGGTTTCCACTTTCCTGTGGGAAGGTCTTATTGCTATCACTCACCACGTGTTGATGCCGGTCCCTGCGAACTGCTGGGCTCCCAGACCTCTGACTTCAGTGGGGCTGTGGTGCAAATTCATGGTGCTTCTGGGTGGGTCGTGTGCAGGGCTGGGTCTGGGCGAGCCACACGCAGGCAGGGCTGTTCAGCTCCATGCTCCGGCCCCTCAAGCCAGTCGTATCGGCGCAGTTCCGTCAGTCAGGTCAGTCTTGGGCAGGAATTCAGGTGGCTCAAGGATGGCGCCATGCTTCCTGATCTTAGCTTCACTAATGGTAGCCCTGGGACCTCATATTTGAGTGTTTTTTTTTAACTTTAGTTTCTTCCTGGGTTGAGAGAGTTCATCTTTCTCTGTTTGGGTCTCTCCAGGGTGTTAAATTCTGGCATTTAAGCTGTCTCTCTCAGAGAGGATCTCTCTCCTGCTACCTACTGGTCCACCATCTTTGGAAACTCCGTAAAAGTTTTGAAATGAAGGCTTTGATTAAAAAAAAAAGTAACTTTTGTCAAGCGATATTATTTCTCTACTAGATATCTTTGGACTTAAATAGTGATTGTTGCCAGAGATCTCGTGCTTGCATATAAGTCTCAGTATGGAAGTCTTGGTTAAGTGTGGCTGTAAACCCTTTGTAATAAAATGAAGTAAGAAGGAGTGCTCCCTGTTTTATAACTATGTGTGGTTATAAAACCAACTCTATAGACCTTTGACTTTGTGCCATTACCTTTTTTTTCTTTCCTAATGACAAATTCAGTTTCTTTAGGAATCACAGGGAATCCAGGCTGAGAATTCAGGTTTGGTTTGGTTTGGTTTTCCTTTGTGAGTAGATGTGTGAAAAGCAATTACTGTTTCATAATAGGAAGCAAATTTTTAAATCTGTCATTAACTCAGCAGCCCCCATCTTACTGCTAGTGTAGTCAGGACTATTAGTGGACTTGCCTCTCACATGCAGTTTGAGGATTTAGGGTGATTCTCAGTCTGTTTCTTTTTGTTGATTTTAGTATTACTGTAGGAAAAGCATTCACGACCTTTCACAGAAACAAAGATTAAATATTTTCAAATGGCCTGGGGCTGGCAGGAGTTAAATTTGTATATCAAGGGTTATCTCAGATGGGAATACCCACTGTTCACTGCAGATCACCCCAGCCCTGGTCTTAGGACCCTTGCTTGTTCTGTGTCTTAGGGAGTGGAGAAAACATTGCATACTCTGTGAGAATGCTGGTGTTTGCCAATTTTAGGTCTGGAATCAGCAGTGTTACACTTGATGCAGTTTTTTTTTTGTACCAGCATTCGAACTCATGACCTTGGTGCTGATGCAGGTTTGCTTTTGAGAGAGAACTGTTTATTGCCTCACCTTTAGTGACCTGTAGTAAGGTCCTCTCCTGGACTATACTTGTGGACCTGTTAGGGTGCCAGCTGTTAGGAAGTTTTGTGGAAGAGCAGAGTTTTGTCATTGCAGGTAGCAGCTCATGCTAAGTTGTGGAACACACATAGAATTGGAGGTGTGGGGACTAGGCATGACCTTGTAGACCTGAGTTTATCCATGGATCAAGGGAAAGGCTAAAGCTCAGAGAGGCTAGGGAAGTCAAATATAAATGACTGTGACAGAGTCCTTGTGACCATTTTTAGAGTGCTAAACTTTCACAAGCATTTTATCTGCTTACTGGGGCCATTTACAGTGTGTTTTAAAATTATATAGCAGAGATTAGCCTACAAATTTATGCTTATGTTTGCTGTTCTTGTGTTGTCAAATTAGCGTTGATGACTAAAGAAAGTGCTTTGCAAATATACAGTACTAAGGATAAGAAAAGAAAAAAGGTAGGTTATTATTATTTGTTAACACTATCAGAGGAAAAAAAGAAAGCCTATTGTGTATGAAACTAAGAGTAAGAATAAACTGCATGTCCACCTCTGTCTTAGTAAAAATAGCAAGTAACTGTGTGTCCTGGCTTCCTAGGGCAGGACCAAGGAGGGTGAAGGTTATTCCAGAATAGAAAAGCGTCTGTTTAAATATTACTTCAGTAAGTTGAGTATGTTTGAAATTTTTCATATCTGGGGATTTCAGACTTGAGGTATTTTCTCTGCACAAGGATGATTTATACTGTGTTTTGTCAGTGACTTACAGGGGAATAAAGGAAAGTTCTCAAAAACATCGCCCTTGCCTAGCTTCCACTGAATCTTTAATTGATTTGTCTTACTTTTCTCATTGCTGAGTCAAAATACCTGATACTTCAAATTAAAGGAGGAAAGGTTTATTTAGCTCACAGTTTGTAGAGGTTTCAGTCCATAATCAGCTGGCTCCAAGGCAGGGCGGCACAGGTCGGAGGGGCAACCATTTATGGCAATGAAAGTCAGCAAAAGCCAGAAGAGCAAAAGAGGGAGACAGGCCTCTTTCTGCTCCTTCTAATTTACCCAAACTCCTGGGATTAGGGCGTACTAATGCAATCAGTGGACTGATCCAGCAATCATCCACCTTTGGTCCCAGCACTATTAATCCTAGCATTGAACTGTGAAGCATTCACAAACACTGGATTGAGCAAGCTCCAAAAAAGCCTCATCTGAAATGCATGAGGTTTTGGGGAACATCTAGACACAAATCATAACAATTTGTAACCATATAGCAAAACTGGGATATGACAGGTAACAGTGAAAAAAGAAATCTCATCATTCCAACCCTCTTCCATGGAAGATACAACTTTGGAAGGAGTATTTCACAGTGGTTGAGTCTGCTGTTTCTGGAGGTACACTACCTGCTGTTGCTAGTTACCAATCTGATCTTTGTAAGGTGACCATATAGCTTACTCCAGCTGGGTAACATAGGAGATTGAAAGGGGCACTTAATACAGCAGGCACAAACTAGGACTATCTGAGGTAAAGCAGGTAATTTTGAACTTCTAGTCTTACTGAATTACCTACTCTTAGTGTCTTTTTTTACACTGTGAAATAGCCCCAATGGTAGTACTCACTTCTTAGTGTATTCGGATTAAATGCAATAAGACACATGAGGTGTTTAGAATGTTTTTTGATCACCTGATAACTGTTCAGTATACTTGGGTACTTAAAAATATTTATGATAATTCACATAATAACCACTTATATATTGTTGCCTTCTATTGTCTTATTTCTCCAAAACAGATTTTGTTTTACATTTTGTTGAATGCATAATAATGTCTACTGATGACTTCCATTTATGGTACCTTAGTAAACTTAAATACTTGCTTTATATGAGTCTTTAGGAAAGTAAAATTTACTTTTACCGTGTCAGCTACTTGTATTTCTGTTGCTTAAGTTACATAATTAGTATCTGTGATGTAGAGAAGGATGGGCTTTGGGCACTCATTTATTAGGTTGTAGATAATTAGCATTCACACTGGAGAACCCACTTTTCACAGCTGACCCTGAGATGTAGAAATGGTTGGGTGTTTGAGGAGTGGCAAAAAAGACCTCCCTTACTGCCTCTTTCAAAAGAGGTTTTTCCCAGCATAGGGATATATAGGTTGCCAGATTTTGCAAAACAAAACATAAGAAAGTGTAGTCCACATCTCATTATCAGTGTTGTGTAGCTTTTTTAAAAGTTTGCTTTGTGCCCTCCCGTGGATGAATAGTTGAGAGGTTGTTACTCAGTAGCTGCTCCTGAGAGCCCACTGGAGGCCAAGGTGAAAAGGCCTTCAGTCTGGTTTACCACAGCAGCAGAGGTTACATTTGCTCTGTGAGGACTTGTTGGCTCTGAATATAGACAGATTTGAGCTAGCTTTCCCCTTGGAGGGGAGCCTCTTGGCTAGGTAACTGAAGCCCTGGTCAACTCCACCAGCTCAAGATTTTGCAACTGAAATACTCGAGTAATAATTTGGTGAGGGGACTTTAAGCTTGGACCTTTTATGTTTCACTTGACTATGTAGAGGGAACAACTTATTGTCATTAAGAGTGACTTTCAGTACTCTTCCTATTAAAATTAAAATCTCTTCTTGTCTTTGACTTTTAGTAGTGATGATGCCTTCAAAATGCTGGTGAGCTTTTTGCAGCAGCTTTGGAACTCTTTCAGCAACGGACCTGAAGGGCACTACATGCCTTTGAGAAATGCTGACTGGAAGATTAGAGGCTGCAAGAACCTGAGTGTCTTTTTTTTTTTTTTTTTTTTTTTTCCTCCACACTCTTGAATTTGATGCCTCTGTTAAGCCAAGTTTCTGCAAAAAGCTTCTGCTGCGCCGGGGATTTAGCTCAGCGGCATAAGTGCCTGCCTGCTGCTGCCTGGCAAGTGCAAGGTTATGAGTTCGATCCCGGTACAAAAAAAAAACAACCCAAAAAACAAAAAGCTTCTGCAGGTTAATGATACATTTGGTGAAATCAGTAATATGGTAAGTGAAAGTTGAGGTTGTGTTTGCTGGAGAAGAAGGAGCATGAGCAAATGGATTTTGGGGTAATACCTGTTTTTAAATTGCTTTCATTTAAAACAATCTAATATGCCCAGTGAAAAGGAAAAAATTTCAGATTATCTTTTGAAAAACACAGTGGTAAAAGCTTACTATCAGGTACAGATAGCATGTCGATGGTTAGCCAAGGGAGAAAACAGATTAGAGTTGTTTGTTTAAAGTACAGGGTTTGGAGGTATATTTTGCTTTTAACTGATGACTCCAGAAAATGGTTTACTGTATTTGTATTTACTTGTGCTAATAGGCTTTGGATGCCAATGGTTATTTTTAAAACACCTTGTGCCCTTCTTTCCTGAGCTATTACTTTTGCTCCTTACTGCTTCCTTTAGTTGCCCGTTCTTTTTGGACTTGGCTTGTGTCTGCGGTTTGTTGTACCGTCATTGGATTGATTTTCATGATGGATGGAGTGTTTGGCCTAATCATTTATAGTGTTTGCAGGTACCTGGTTGATAGGGGTTGGCTATTAGTGATAGAAATGTTCACATTTTGAAGTAGCACATTTGGTATCACCCTAGGAGCCTTAAAGAATGTAGATATCCCCCCACCCCCGCCACGTGTCTGAGGTGTAAAATGGGGGCCAGGGCTTGTAAGAATTTCCCAAGTGATTTTAAGGTATTGTCAGGTTGCATCATAGCCTCTGTTCTGCTCTCAGCATTGTGGCCCATTCTGTGCTGTCCAGTCCGATAGCCACAAGTACCAGGTAGCTGCCTACATTTAAATGAATTAAAATTAAATAAAATTAAAAATTCCTCAGTCACAATGGCCATATTTCAGATGCTTGGAAACCACATATGGCTTGTGGCTACCATATTGGACAATACAGGTAAGAATGTTTCCATCATGTCAAAAGATTCTGTGGACAGCCTAGGTCTAGGCTGGCTGTAGGATGTCGAAACATAGAAGGAGTTGTGAACATTTGAGAAGTCTGACCCAGGAATGGCAGGCTTGGAATAGAGCTAATCCAACAGGACTTGCCAGATCTGAGTTTCTGCATACTTTTTTAAAGCAGCCTTTTTCTCAATGGTCTTTTTGGCACTAGAAGCACAGAACAGTTGTTGCGGTGGATTAGGTATCACGTCTCACAGAAAGGCCCCCTTTAAAGCAGGCTGGCCTAAAGGGTGTAGTGAAGACTGAGGGCAGGCAGATGTAAACCTGAGGAGGGTAGGGCCAGGGAGAGAAAGAATGCAGCTTTATTCCCTCAGAGCTGAGGAATGCCCTTTAAAGGACTGGAACATGAGGGTTTGGGGTAAGACTGGGTGAGAGTGCATTTTAGCCCTTCTGTGGAAGAAAGACCTGTCTGAGTTGTTTGCCTTTCCTGGCTTGTATCTCTAGTGTGTGGGAGATAAGCACAGTGGTAGTACAGGTCTCCAGTTAAGTAAAGCTCCATTGTGGGCCGTCATCTTCTTAGAGGACTGGGGCACAGAGAGGTTGAATAGGATCAAGCCAGGGCGATGGTGAATACCTATAACCTCAAAATGCTGTGAGGCTGAGACAGATTGAAGGTTCAAGCCCAGTCCAGACAATTTTGTAACCTTGTGCCAAAATTTGTTTTAAAAGGACAAGGGGCCATAGCTCATTGCAGAAGGTATAGATTTGGTCTCCAGTACCAATAAATAAACAAATAAATAAATAAATATATAAATAAATACATAATCATGTTTATTTAGATATGTCACATTCAAGAAGGGTAATGTCATGGGAAAGAAAAGGGTTAAAGTAAAATGAAATACACTAAAGGATGTGGATTTTCTTTTCTTTTTTTAGAGTGTACTTTTTGATTTTAAAGAGAATAAAACAAAACATAGAATAAAGCAAATCAGAACAGAACAATGCAAGCGATACAGAACTTCAAAACAAGACAACAGGAAATCAATAATAATGTCTCTCATTTTCTTCAAAATAGCAGTCCATACCATTACATACAATAAAATCAAACAAAGCAGAACAAAACCAATGAAAATAAAACAATGAAAGCATTATAGGACTGCAAAAAAAGATAACAGGAAATAAACAATGTCTACCATACTGTCTCTTGTTTTCTTCAAAATAGCTGTCCATGCTTTCACACATAATAAAATCAAATAATACAAAACAGATAAAACCAATGAAAATAAAAGAATGTATTATAGGACTTCAGAATAAGACAACAGGAAATCAACAATGGCTACCATAATATTTCTTGTTTTCTTCAAAATAGCTGTCCATACCATCACACATCATAAGATTAAATAAAACAGAGTAAAACCAATGAAAAGAATGAAAGCATTATAGGATTTCAAAACAAGATTATATGAAATCAACAGTGGTTACCATAATATATCCTGTTATCTTCAAAATAGCTGCCCATACCCTCAGACACAGTAAAATCTGGCAAAACAAGGGAGAATGAAACCAAACCTAAGTTATGAAAATGATACAAGAATTCGAAACAAGATTACGGGAAATTAACAGTGATTACCACTTTCCATTTTTAGGCATTGCTCCCCTATCACCTTCATGGTATCTATTGTGCTCTTTGGATTCCACTAACACCTTCAGTTTTTTATGCCAGGAAGGTAACTCCGTGTTCACCTGTATAAGTCACCTGTATAACCATTTCACTTATAAGCATGATCTCCAGTTGTATCCATTTACCTACAAGAGCCTCAAGATCATCATACTTTATATAGTTGGGTAGCTTTCCATTGTATGAAAATACCGTGTCTTTCTTATCCATTCTGCAGTTGATGGGCAAGTTACCCTTGCTTTTTTCTGGTTTCCTGTTGAGTGGAACAATTGTTTTCTCGTCGTTGATTTTCAGTCTGTAAATTTCCTTTCAAGTTAAATGGGCTTCTTGTATACAGTGTATTGATGGATCTTGCTTCCCGTCTCTCTGTGTTTCTTTTTGTTGGTGAATTGAGGCCATCTACATTAATGGTTACAGACAGCATGCATTGGTTCATCTCTGCCCTGCTATCCTCCTGTTGTTGGCCCTCCAGTTTTCCCCTTTGCTCAATTGCTTGGCCTATTTGGAGATCCTTCTCTGCTGCTGTTCCTGGAACCATGGTTGTCTTTATCTCTCTTTAGAACATTGTTCAACACTCCATGTTGGTTTGGTTTGGTAGTCATGAATTCCTTTGTTGTTCTTTATCATGGAAGTATCTTATTTTTCCATCAATTTTGAAAGATTGTTTTGCAGGGTACATCAATCTGGGTTGAAAATTGTTTTCCTTCAGGATTTGAAACACTGCACTTCAAACTCTTATTGACTTGATGGTTTGTGTTGATAAGTCCACTGTGATTCTGATTGGTTTTCCTTTATAGGTGATCTGCTGCTTTCCTCTCAACAGCTTTTAATACTCAATTCTTGTGCTGAATTTCTGGGATCTTGATTATTATATGTCTGGATGTAGATTTATTTTGGTTACCGCTAGTTGGAGTTCCATATGCCTCAGCTATCTCTATACCAGATCCTTTCCCCAAGTTTGGGAAGTTTTTGCTATTACTTCTGTAAATAGTCTTTTTATTTCAATTGTGTTGACCGTGCCCTGTTTCTTTTGCTGATACCTTTCACTCTTTGATTATTTTTCTTTGTGTTGTCTTGCAGGTTTTGAATTGTTATTTGCTGGTTCCTTGTTATTTTTAAGAGATCTGTCCTGTCATGATTGGTAGCTGTGATCCTGTCTTCAAGGTTTTAAAGTCTCTTTCAAGTGGTTTTTCTAGCTTTTGATAGATTTTTTTAATTTCCTGGGTATCTCTTTGAATCAGTTTCATGCATTGTATTTCCCTTCTATATTGTTCATTCAAGATTTCTACCATTTTCTTATACTCCTCTTTATCTGTATCATCTTTAGATATGCTCAGCAATTCTTTCATTATGTTTGTGATTTCTTCTTTTATCTGAGACATTATTTCTGATCTGATTACTTTTACAATCTTATGAACTTGTTTCTTTATTTTAGTTGCTATCCTCTCAGATTTCAGTTGTGTGACTTCCAATTTATTCCATTACTGTTTCTCCCAGACTTGTTCTGTGTGGGCTGGAAGTCTGAGACTGCCTTTTGCGCCTTCATCTTGACGTTCTCCCACTTCCTCTGAACAAGTCAGTTGTGAGGTCCTAGGCGCTTCCCACATTGGCTGTCCCTCTGAGGTGTAGTAGATTGAGACAGGCACCTGGGTTTTTCTGAAATCAAGTTTCCAGGAGTTAGCAGTGTATTGGGTAGGCTTCTCCAGGCCCTTGCAGCTACACTGAGGCTTCCCAGTGGCCAGGGGTGTGAGGTGGCAGGGCTGCTTCTTCTCTGAGCCTGGGTGTGTACACCAGGACTCCCCCAGCGGTGGCAGGCACACAGGGGTATGCTTGTCTCATTCTCTCAGTGGGCGTCAGCTGCCCAAAGGAAGCAAGGGTCTCATCTGGCTGTGTCTCCCTGCCTGCACTGGCTATCCACAGGAAGCAGGCTTTCTGCTGGTGGCAGCAATGCAGGGGCGGATCTCAGGACGTGGATTTTCAAACCACGCTTTCCTCACACAGGCCCTCCCTCACACGGGGAAGCTGTCTCAAAGCTGGCCATCCAGTCTGTGCCATCCAGGCTCTTTGCTTTATCTCTTCTTGTACTTGCTGGACATTGAATCATCCCATTAAATTGCATCCCGTGCAATTTCTGTTGCATTCTCTGATCCTACTAAAAAGAAAGTGCCAAGTGTTAGTGGGTACAGGGCGTAGGGAAGAAGAGTGCATAGATCAAATGCAAGGAGGTATGGGAGCCCCAGTGGCTTAATAGGCTCTGTGAATCACTTGGGAGAGTTTTTCCTATTTTTTCATGATCTGCTGTTAATCCAAGGTGAAGGGTAAGTGCCTCCTACAGACCTCATTTCTTTGTACCATTAGTCAAGTGAGTGTTCTCGACAGGGGTGTATCTGAGTATCTGTTTGGCAGTTGATAACTGTACACTACTGACCACTTAACTTGAGGAGTAAGTGACCAAACCTCTTTTCTCCTACTTTTATATGCTTAGAAATTGTGTTTATTTTTCACCCAATCACTTCAACTCTCCTTCTGACTGCTGTAAGAGAAGATAAACATTTTATTTCTCATTGTCAGTAATTTTTACTTTTTCAGTAACACTTACTTACTATTTTGAATTGTGTACAGCAGTTTTCTTTACCTAGTTTTCTATATTCTTTATCCTTAAATTGTGAGAGAGCTAGGTAAGAAATGTTGACATCTCCTGAAAACAAGAAAATGAAAGATTAGATCAAAAAGGAGGATAATTGGATAGAAGTATTAATGATTTAATTGCTTATGTAGTAGAGAGTCAAAGTCTTCAAGTTGATGTTGGTCTTCTTTGCTTATTAATTTCCATGAGGTCTTCCTAGAATTAAATTTTAAAGAGCAAGTAGAAAACTTGCCTCTACCTAATAGAGTACACAGAGAGGTCTAGAAATCAGTAGACTTAGTTTCTTACCAGTGAGATTAACTTGCAGTTAAAACAAAAGGATGAAGTAGCACTTTAGAAGATCATCATGTTGGTTTCCAGATACCACCATTAGAACCACTAAAAAGGCTTTAAACTCTATTAGGAATTCTGAGCCATATTTATTCAGCCCTGTGAATAAAAATTCCCAGGCGCTGGGCATAGGAATCTATATTTTGAGGTTCCTAGGTGATTTTGCTAAGTAACTAAGTTGTGGACTATTGGCTCTATTGCTATTCCTCAATTTTCAGACATGGAAACTGAAGACTGGCGAGATGAACTGATTTCCTTGCAGGAAAGGCAGCCAAGGGTAAGACTAGATCAGGGCTCTTTCTAAGGTTCCTTGCACCTCTGAGAAACAGTGATTCTCTGGTTTCATCTTTGACTGCTGTGGTATCTGACTCATACTTCAGTCTCCTTTCTAAAGTCTACTTTTCAGTTTATTTTTTATTTTTGGCAGTGAGTTTAGTTCTGCTCCTATTTCATTCCCAGGGTGCAATCTCTTGCCTCATTGTAAAGGGTGGTGTATCATAGCTCTGTGTGATCACTCAGGCTGGGTGTGAGCTGTGAAGGTGATCTCTGAGACCCTTTTTCTTAGGTTTCAGTGTTGTATATTATCTCAGCCTGATGGTTTCTTTGTGATTTTGTTACCCACTCTCCTTATCATTTAAAAAAAAGTCCTATCTCTTGATATTTTTGGCTGCAGAATAACTCCACATGGTACTTTTTGTGTAGACAAAAAATAAC
This sequence comes from Dolichotis patagonum, assembly GCA_004027295.1. Lineage (NCBI taxonomy): Eukaryota > Metazoa > Chordata > Mammalia > Rodentia > Caviidae > Dolichotis > Dolichotis patagonum. The sequence continues at coordinate 139,125 of PVJX010000418.1, forward strand.
AAAATTTTTCACACTTTTCCATGACTTATTTTTCTACTTTCAGTTTTAATGAAGTTATTAATCCTACAGAAGGACTCATTTTATAAAGAGACTAATCTAAACAAACATACTTATATTACACAAATATTTAAATCTGTTGTGACAAAAATTAAAGAATATTGTTATCACGAGAAGCTAAAGTAATGACTTAATTTTCTGAGAACAGAAAATTAAGAAATAACTTTTTTTTGAGGGGAGATCCTCACTGTACGGTCTAGGTTGCCCTTCAGTTTGCTTTGTATCCCAGGCTGGTCTTGAATGTACTATCATCCTGTTTCAGCCTACTGAGTGCTGGGACTGTGGATATATATATATATATATATCACCGTATCTGGTACAAAAAGAATTTTTATGCTTGAGATTGACATAAAATGATGTAATTGAAAATACTTTGAAAAGTATATGACAATATATGCAAAATATTGCCTAAAATATATGTAATCCTAGTCCATAAGAATGTGTTCGTAAGAGTATGAGGACATCTCAGCATTTTCTGCTCATGGTAATATCATAGAGCCATTCTCATGAATCTGTTTTGCTGGCATGATGATGGAAAACAGGTTTTTGGAGCTTTCATAAACAGATCTTTTCATTCAGAAAGTATTTAAAAGTCTTCTTTGGTACTGCTTTAGTTCAGGTGGAGTTCACAAAATAGGGAAAACAGGAAATTTGAACAATCTTGAAGCCACTGAGATGATGATGATAAGAGTTCTTTCAGAGGTCAGGACCTTTAGAAATTTTTAATTGGAAATAAGAACTTTAAAGTAACTGGGAAATTTATTAATCTACCCTAAATGAGTTTCTACTCATTGCTGTGTTTTACTGCTTTGAATTGGAGAACTATCTTAGCAGGACTGATGGGTGAGGAATCTTGGTCAGAATATTGAGTACTTACCGTGTGCTGGACTGTATGCTGACACTGAGGCACAAAATGAGACAGGGCAGTATATTCAGAGGAGAAACCAGGGGACCTATGGTCTTTGTAGTCACAGGTGGGTATGTGTTATGGTTTGAGTTCGAATGGCGCCTCCAAGGACGCCATGCAATCATGCAATCATGGACACGTACAATCATGAACACAGCTGAATCTAGTGTTTGTGATCAGTTTGTTGTCTAGCGCTGGGATTGGTGGTAAGTGCTGTACCCACCCAGGGGCAGAACTGACATACAACATAAGGGAGGGAAGAAGGCGTGGTTTTTCCCTCTTTTGCTGTTTCGCATTTGCTGTTTGCAGCCCCCATGAACAGTTGCCTCCCAGCCACACTACCCTGTCTTGGAGCCAGCTGAGTATGGACTGAAACCTCTAAAACTGTAAGATAAATAAACCTTTCCTTACTTCATTTTGGGCATCGGGTATTTTGTCCCAGCAACAAGAGAGAAGTAACCAAGACAGTATTTGGTACCAGGAGAGTGGCATCGTTGCTGTGACTGTACCTGACCGTGTGGTTCAGGAGCCTTGGGAATGGTTTGTGGAAAAGTTTGGAAGGGTTTGGAGATGTTGCCTGAATACATAGAGCTGGGACAGCTTAGGCTGTTCTGTGTGAGAGATTCTGGTCACAGTTCAGGAGACCAGAACATTGATAGAAAGTGTGCTGGTAAGGACCAGGCTTGGGAGGTTTCTGTTGGAAAGAAGGACTGCATTGGTTGTTGGACTCCACATAATGGTGTTACTGCTTGGCAGAAAGTTTGTCTGCATTTTGCTCGTGTCTGGAGACTTTGCCTGAGGACTGAGATTAAGGACAGTGGACTGATTAACCTGGCAGAAGAAATTTCAAGGCAGTCAAATGTTGAGGCGGTGGCATGGCTCTTGTTGGAGGCTTTTAGCCAGATTTATGTTGCAAATCAAGAGCAAAGAGCCCAGCAGGATGATTTAAAATGTTGTGAGTTTGACTGGAAACTGGACTACAAAGATAGAGCTGAGACTTTGATTGCTGAGAAGGAACAGAGAAATAAAAAAAGATGGCCTGGGGGCATCCCAAAGACTTTGCTCTGAGGAGAAAGCTGTACAGCGCCATGTTCCAGAATGGTGGCGGAGGCTACAGGAGGCTCCAAAATGGCGGCAGCCACACCAGGTTCCAGAATGGTGACAGCATAGAGAATCTGTTCCTCACAGTTAGGTTCAGAGTGCTTAGTGATCTAGGTTCTCGACCCTTACACCCAAGAGAAAGGAAAGCCTGGCTACTGCTCCAGCTGGCTGCAGACCTTGGTAGCATCCACATGGCACTGATTTTAGACACACAGAGAATGCATGAATTCTGAGGTTAAGGCAGCTTCCACCCCAATTTCAGAAGAAGGCCTGGGAGGCCAGGCAGTGCACCCCTGAGAAGGCAGTGTGTGAAGCTGTGAGTGTGAAGCCAAAGGTGCAGTGGCAAACCCAGAAGTTTGGAAAATCTAGGAGCATGGGTCATCTAAGGAAATCTGGTAGGAATAAGCAAAGTCAGCCCAAGACAGAAGCTGTGGGAGCTAAACCCTGGAAGTGCCATGGGGGTGGAGTCACCCAAATCCTTTGGAGCTCACAACCAGATTGCTTCAGATGCTGAATGTGGAACTCCAGGACTTAATGTTTGCACTGCTGGATTTTGGACTTCCTTTGGTCCCAATCCTTTGTATTCCATTTGTACCCTTTGAAATGGTAATGTTGGAAATGTTTTCACTTGTACAGGGGCTTGCAGCTAAGAGTTTGCCTTAGATCTCGGAAGAGGCTTGGACTTGAACTTTCAGCAATGCTGAAATTGTTAGGATTTTGGCAACTCTTGAAGATGGACTAAATGTCTTTTGTATAAAGGATATGCATGAGTGTTTGGGGGACCAGGGGTGGAATGTTATGGTTTGTGTTTGGATCCCCCTACAAGCCTCATGCAATCATGGATGCGGCTGAATCTAATGTTTGTGATTGGTTTGTTGACTAGTTCTGGGATTGGTGGTATGAGTGCTGCACCCACGTAGGGGCAGAGCCGACATACAGTATAAGGAAGGGGAAGAGGTGTGTTTTTTTTTCCTCTTTTGCCCTTTTATACCATCCAGGTGATGAGCTACCCTAGGATGGGTCTTCTACACCATAAGGTATAGAGTTGCTAAGCCCATTTAGTTAAGCTTCTAAATGTCTCAAGTTGACACAATCAATCAACTACTACAGTGTGTCATATTCAGGTGGTGCCAGATGGCAGGATAGGGACAGTTCTCTGAAGGAGCAGGCTTGAGGTCACTGTCACACAATGATTCATGTTAGCTGGAAAAATTAGGGTGTGGGAGAGCTACAAGCAGAGGAAACAGCATGCACAAAACCAGAGGGAGAGAAAACAGTATACTTTGGGGACCAGCTCTGCTATAAGTGGAGTAGAAGGAAGTGTTGAGGAGGTAGGAAGATGAGGTCAGCCAGAAAGCTCTTCATTCAAAACATGAAGAGATGGAGCATTGAGATATTTTAGGCAAGTTTGTATTTTTCAAAGTGCACTTGAGCTGCAGTATGGAAGAGGATGAATTTCAGTAGGGCTAAAGTAGGGAAAACATATAGCTCAATGGTGGAGCACTTGCCTACCCTATAGCTTCAGTGGTAAGGCCTTGGGTTCAATCCCTAGTGCCACCACCACCATAACAACAAAGTAGGGAAACCAGTGAGAGGCCCATGATAATGATTTAGTTAAGAATGCTCAGGGACTCTACTGATGTCAAGACATACTTAGAATTCAGAAAATTTTAATAATAAGCTTGAGTGACAGAAAAATTTCCCCAGACAATATAAGATTTACTTTCCTTGTCACACAGTAATAGATTATGAGAATCTCTAAATTTATATATTCAGGTGTCAAAGATAACCCACATTCTTAAGCAGGATTTTATAGATATCAGGTATGTTCTCTGTCAGTTATTCTATAATTAGAAAGTTTTCCGTTACCAACTAGATATGATTTAAACTGTTGCAGTCAGCATTCTTGGTGAAGAACAGATTGGAAGTTGTTGGTCTTATCGTGGTAATAAATTTTTTGGTAAATGGTTTCCTGAAGAGTTGCTACCATGTAAAATTTTGAGCATCATGTTTTAAGTGCTATGTAGCCATGCATGTTTAAATTCCATTGAAAACTCTGTGGTTTGAAGAATCATTTTAAAGTTATTCTTATTTTTCTCTTTTCTAAATCCAGATTGTTTTATTAGGCTTTACTTGTAACCACTTAAAGAAATAGCCTGGCAGATGAACATATTTTATGTTTGGATGTTTCCAAAGAAAAAAGGTACTTTAAAAGCTTAAAAAGCACAGCACAACCAAAGATTGAAAATATTTATTCTGAGGGCATTCTGTAATTTCAGAAATAATTTCAATTATGAAAATAATAAAGAATTTTCCCATAATACAAAAGCTGCCTTTGGATTACCTTTGGATACTATCCTTTGTTAACGTTTTGCTGTGCTTTCTGGTCTGCTTTACTTATGCTTTTGTTTGTATACAGTTGTGCTCATTTTTGTTACATCGTGAGTTGTATCCATGTCAAAAGCTTTTTATGTCTGCATAAAACAAATGTAGTCTCCTGTTACTGAACATTGAGGTTGTCTTCAGTTTTTGGTGGTAGAGGGCATAGAAAAACAAAAACCACAAGCGGTCTGCATATAAATTTTTATCTGAATGCACCTTCTCCTTTAGATTCCTAAGAGGAGAACTGCTCCATCTAAGAAGTGTTACTTAACACCTGTTTGAAAGACTTTGCCATTCCCTTGATGTCATCCCAGGTATCTTGTCTACTCTCCTTTTGGCTAACTACTTTGGTAGAAACCTGGAGATTTAAGCAGATTGGTAACATTTTATATGGATTTTGGTTCTTGATGGTTAAAAAGTTTGATTCTGAATATTTATGTAAAGTATAGCTGTCTTTGTGCCAAAGAAACATGGACATGCATGTTTTGTCTCAAGCAGACTCATTCCCAGCCTACAGTAGAAATGTGGTTGATTACTGGATGAATTTTCTTGCTTTTCAAATGAGATTTATTGGCTTATATAAACTAGATCAGAAAAGTTCATAGAAATAGTACAAGCTGTCAGGCTGTTTAGCTTTATTCTGCTGTTATACTCAGATTCTTATTAAAATGTATTTAGAAGATTGTACACGTTGTGTAGTTTAATGTGCCTATAGATTTTTTTTTTTTTTTTGCTTATAGAATATTGAATAGAATGTTTGCCAGGAAATTCAACCTTTTCAAGTTCAGATAGAATCAAAGTAATGGCTTGACCTTTTCAGTTTTATTATCTCCTCTGTGTTCTGGATTGCTCTACGTATTCTACAAACTATATGCTTTTGTGTGTTGAATTTAATTAGGTTAAATTTGGAGGAGACAGTTAAAGATGTAAGTGCCAAGAAATAGATACTTGCCTGCAAAATTGCTTTTCTAGTCACACCTCATGTTGTATTTATTGCTGAATGGTCTATTAAACAGAAGACCTCTCAACCCTTCCAATTGTGGATGATGACAGATTGGATATCAAAGATACGGAAGGTAACTTTGCCCAAAGTCACATGCATAGGTTACTGTCTTTGCTTGGAACACATAGAAAGAAAGAATCTTTCTTCAGGATTGTGATACAATCATATACCATGCCTCACAATACCACTATAGAAAATTATAAAGAAGCAATTAATGATGCCATCCAAATCCTGAAAAGAACGAGGCACAATGTAGTAAAATTAAACAGTAGACAGAGCAAAAATTGTTATGTAACTATAATTAATGTAGATATGACTCAATAAACTTGATATGTGAAGATTGGATTTTAAAAGTTAGGGAATGATTTATCCATATTATAAGATTATGGGTCATTTCTTACACATGGACTTATACTTTTGTAAGTGTTTGTTCATTATTTAAAAAATTGAACTAGAATGTCCTATGATGTCATTTTTAAAAAACTATATGTAACCTGTGATATGACTTACATGATCCCCTCCTAGATATTTGCCTAAAAAACCTAGGAATAAAATGAAAGCATATATCCACTCAAAAACTTACACACAAATGTTCACAGCTTAGTTTGTAGTAGTCCCTGAGTGGAAATAATCATAGGTGATTGGATAAATAAACTTATAGTCATACAGTGGAATACTACTACTCAGCAATGGAAAGAAATTTACTGTAGCTATACGCACAAACATTGGTGAATCTCAAAATAAACCAAAAGTTGCCATGCTGGCACATGCCTATAATCCCAGCATGTGGGAGGCTGAGGCAGATCACTGTGAGTCTGAGGCCAGCCTGGAAAGCATAATTAGTTCAAGGCCAGCCTGTGCTACACAGTGAGACACTGTCTCAGTTTAAAAAAACAAAAACAAAAAAAAGTGATTACACTAAGTAGCTAGATCTTTCTCATCAAAGGCTCAAACTTTTAAATTCCACCTATATAGAAAATGTAGTTATTTATAGTGACAGAAAGCAGATCACTTGTTGTTTGGGGACAGGGATAGCAATAAGTAAGGGCAAGCTAGAAGAAATGGTCTACAAGGGCCATATAGGAGCTTTTTGGAGTGATAGATATGCCCATTTTCATTTTGTCGATGGTTTCATTCACATATATAAATATATTCAAAACTTGACATACATATGGTATATATATATCATCTATATATCAGGAAGACCATTTTTGTTTGCTTGCAGTACTAGGGATTGAAACCAGGGCCTTGAAGGCTGATTTTTTTTTTTTTTTAAAGAATGCCCTAAAATAAATCCTGTCTGCCTTTGTCTACTCCCTCAGCGCCAAGCCCTTTGTGTCCTACTCAGCTAGGTCAGAGTCAAGAGTAAGGACAGGAGTGGCCCTTGTACGGAATGCAGTTTACAGATGAGGGAACAAAAGCTGTAGTGAATTACTCCTCGAGGAGATGATCTTGACTGAGGGCACGGAAGATAGTTTTTCAATGAACTTGACAAGTCTGGGACCACAGGGATGTGAGGGTTTGTGGCAAGGGATGGAATTGGAGGAAAGCAGGGACTTGTGTGCTCATCCTATAGACTGAAGCTTTATTTGAAAGCATGGGGCTTAGGGTTAGCATCACTCATGGGTGGTAAGCAGTGGAGAGACAAAGGCAGCTCACTGCTAGGAGGATGAGGCAGCAGAAAACTCAGGGTCAGAGCCCAAGGAAACTTTATGAGATGCTATCCCCACTTCTCCCACCTCTTCTGTCCAAAGAATGTTCCTATTGGGGAGAGCCTTGTTATCCAAGAGGAATCTTTCTTGCCAGATGGCTTTGCTGTGTCCAAGAAACTGCATACCACATTGGAATCCCACCTGTACAAATACTTAAAATTTCTCATTTCAAAAATAAAGTGTTCTTTGTAGAAGAAACTAAGGAAAATATACTTAAGAAAAATAAGGAAATTTAAATTGACCAGTACTAACTACTTTTAACTACTACTTTTAACATTTTGGTGTACATTATTTTGGACATATGTTTTCAAACAAAACTAATTATATATGTATTTTGTTATTTGTTATTTTTTGTAAGCCTTGTCTAGTGTTTTATATAGATATATATATATTGTTTTTATTCAGTGCATGAGTCAGCATATTGTATGTATAATGATTTAGCCAAACTTTTTTTTGTTATTTGTTTATTGCTGAAAATTCCAGGGAAATTCTTTTTATTAGTAAGAAAACAGTTACTTTATTAACAAGCAAGTTAATCAAAGAATGTATAATTAAATTTTTATTAAAAGATAATTTTTAATTTATTATAGAAAATACCCTTGTCTAGTAGACATTCTAATTAAATGAAGGGAGGGAGACCCCTTTCTAGAATCACACATGGCACATACAGTGATTCTTTGTTTGCAAGTGGTAATTATTTCATCTGTGCTGTTTACAAAAAGTAAGCACCAAAGTGAACTCTGTTGTTCCCAAAGGAAGATCTCTTCACCATATCAGAAATATGTTAAAAAGTGTAAATAACAGTCATAGCTACCATTTTTGAATGCTCTCTGTTCCACATATTGTTAGTAGCATTTTATATGTTGAGTTGTTTTTTGGTTTTTTTGCGTGTGTCTTGTTTTTTGAGAAGGGTCTTGCTGTGTAGTCCAGGTTGGCTTCAAATTCATGATGATCCCTGCTTCTGCCTCCCTGCTGGAGTTCAAGTGTGTGCCACTACGTCTGGCTCACATTTTATTTCTTCTAACTCATTTAATCCTTAACAGTTTTATGAGATACAGGTTATTATGCCTGTTTTACAAATAAGTAAATTGAAACACAGAATGTTAGTAATATATCCTAATAAATGACCAATGTATTATATGAAAATGTATTCATGAATCATCACTAGTAAGAAGACATGCAAATTAAAGTAACTGTGTGCTTTCACTTTAGAGACCTTCAAGTGATCAAGAACCTAGAAGTTGGTGTTGATCAGGGTAAAAGGTAACAAACTCTCATGGTGCTGGTGGGAGGGACCATTTCTTGGGGCTTTAGTTTTCTTCTAGAAATTTACCCTGAAATAATTGGAGAGGGTTGTAATAGTATTAATGTGCTCATGCAAATATTGTTGAGAATAGTGAATAGCTGTGTTCTGTAGTAAGAACTTGATAAAGTATGGTACATTCATAAATATTTGGGAATATGTTTTTGAGACTAGTTGTTCAGGAAATATTAACTGGGGATTAATAAGCATGGAACATGAGAATCTGATGTTTGTGCATACTGGGTTCATAGTTGTTAGTCTTGAGCTTCCACATCAAGAAACCAGCATATCTGGATTCCTCTGCTACGTGGTGCCAGAAAAACTTGTCATCTGTTTGTCCACTCAAGTGATCTCAGAGTTTTAGTGAGATGCTCTGACAATGAGCATCATAACAAATGCCTAGCTCTGAAGAGGGAGGGAAGGGATTAATGCACCTTTTAATGGATCTTACGCTGACTTCATTTCACAAGTGCACAAGTAATTTTACATGGAAAAGTCTAGCCAAGCAAGACATACGAATGAGTTGTACTCTTTTAAGTCTTGCACTATGCTTGGAGACTCTTCTGCATCTTCTCGAGACTTGCTTCATCCATCAAGGAGTTTTCCTCCTTATCTCGTTATTAGACTGCCCCTCCAAGCTAGGAGTGACCTTTCTTCTACCACAGTTTACCTGCCTTGGGTGTCACTTCCCCTCCAGTACTTGGTTGTGGAAGCCAGTCATTTGCATTCACTTGTTATAGTGAACATCGATCTGTTGTGTTACTCTTAGATAATTGAACTTAAACAATTGCCCTTCCCTCAAAGGTATAACTGAGTTATTTGGGCATTGAAGAAATCATGACTTCTCACTGTCAGCACCCAAGGATTGCTCACCCTGGACCCTTCTTCTCCAGCCATAGAATTTAAAGGCCACCTCAGTAGCACCTAAAAACTTCATGCCTTGGGTTACACAAAGAACTGTGTGTTATGCTTCCTGTGTTTTGAAAAATAATTTACAAATACTTTGGGAACTGAATATCAGGAAGTGCTACCCCTTGGCTGAACTCTCCTATGAAATGTGTAAATACAAGATTTTGGCTCTGCAAAGCAGGACAGGTGGAAGTGTGCGCCAGTGACCTTGCAACTGGAGACCATTTTTCTGAATGTCCTGTCAGGAGACAAGTAGAAAATGACAAAAGAAAACAAGATATTTTGGTTGACATTCTAGTTGGGAAAGTCATTCAAGACTCAAGTTACTAGCTGCCTGCCATGGCACACACCTATAATCCCAGCTATTCAGGAGGCTGAGGCAGGAGGATTGCAAGTTTGAGGCTAGCGCAGGCAGTTTAGCAAAACCAGGTCTCAAAATAAAATAAAAACATGACTATGGTGCTTAATGCTTCCTTGCTTCATCACAGTACCAGAAAGGGGTGGGGGAGTCAAGCTGCTATCAATCTGTCCTGTGTATTTTTTGCCTAAAGAATATGTTAGTCCCTTCTGACCTGTTGTTTTACTCTTTAGGATGAGGGGTGCAGCATGGAGATGGGACTTTAGGTTCTAGAACCAAACCCAGATAGAGGCAGCAAAGTGAGCACAGACCAGTGGCTTCCATTGAGTCTTTCTGTGATGCTGGGAATAATGTGTGTTTACACTGCTTATCATGGCTGCCATAAGCTGCATGCTTCTGTTGAGTGTATGCTGCTGGTGTGATTGAAGTACATTTTAAATTTTAATGTTAATTACTTTAAATTTAAATGCCCAGATGTGGTGTGTGATGGCTGTTGGACAGCATCGGAAGGATTCAGAAGCTAGACCGCTGGGTCCTGCTCCGTTTCCTTTTACTTTGTTGACTTTGGGCAAGTTCATTCTCCCTGGTAGCTTATAGGGTACCCTTTGCACCTGGGGAGTCTAGGTGTGCCCTGAGACAGTTACTGCCTCTGCAGAAGCCTGGAGGATTACCAGTTGCCCTTCTCTGGAAAGAATTATCTTTCAATTCAGACAAAATAATGGCAGTGTGAAGAGGTTTTTGTGTTTAAGTTTTATTTCTTAATAAAATAAAAGTTGGGAAACCTACATTGGTCCTTTTTTTGTGTTTGTTTAACTTTACTGGCTCGTGAGGCCAAAAAGTCTATGCTTAGACCATACCACTCCAGTTAGTTTATATAAACATTACCCCCCACCCCACCAAAGAAAAAAGGCTTTGACACCTATCATGTAATAAAAGTGAAATGCTTTTGACCCATAATGAATTTGGCAAGAAGTGAACGTCATGAAAGTAGACATAATATTTACCTGTTGATTTGCTTTCAGCACTTGCAAAAAAATGTTGAGGGAAGAGAAGAGAATCAACTGGTTTGCTTTTACATATGAAAAACATTAAAATGTTAGCCTGGGCCAGCCACTGACATAAGAAAAGTTGTTTCACAGTTAAGTTTCTGAATGATAGCCTAAAAACACAACATTTGCAATTATCTAATTAAGTTAATAAAGGCTGCAGGTAATAGAAGTAGTGTGGAAGGCATTTCTGGCAGATAAAGCTTTAGAAACCTTCACATCTGCACATGATTATAAAGCCCCTGTTGTTACTGTGCTTTCCCCCTTTCTTTAGCCCACATTTCTCACTATGAACTAATAGTACATAATAATAAAACCCTGGATGTCAGCCAGCGCAGTTTTGGCTAACTTTTCTAGTGTTTGTAAAAACTGAAAAAGTAATGCAGCTGTTACACTGGGTGCTTTCCAGTAGAGGATGTGTTTTCCAGATGAAAGCCTAAATGGTAATTGAAATGTAATCAGTATTTTTGGCATCTTGGTATTATAATCCTTTTCACTATTTGTGATGTTAATTGTTTATTTCTTAGGTTTCATTTTGTGTTTTCCTATGGTCTGAAATCTACAAGTGAGAGAATAAAAGAATGTTTTAGGTAATTTTTCGTTGTTAAATAGACTGTCCACATTCTGGAGCTGACCAAGAAGCTCCTTGTGTTCTCAGGAACTTGTTCGGCTCAGGGCTGCATGCACTTTTTCCATCCTGATGGGTTGAGATGGGTTGAGAGCAGGGTGAATGTACAGGTGATTTTTATAAGTATTTGGAACTCATGAAGGTTGTGTTTTAGCTGGCAGGAACTCGGCCAATTAGTAGTTCTCAGCCCTTGGCTGCATGCTTTAAAGATCCTGAGCCAGGCTAATTAAATCACAGTATCTCTGCTAGTGTTTGTGATGTGGCCAAGGTTGGAAGAGTTTTAATACAGTTTTTTCCTTACAGAAAAGAAAACAGAGGCCCTTAGTAGCATGGTGATCTGTCCCACATCCCGCCTCCTGGGACTGATTGAATATGCAGTGGTGGTTTCTGGAAGGGGTCTCAGCACTGTGTGTGAAGCCTGTGGCCTGCCAAGCTGCTGAGAGCAGGGCCCTGAGTTAGGAGTGCTAGACTCACCTTCCTGTCCTCCTTTTCCTCACAGATGCTTCCACCTTTACCAGGGAGAGGCTAAGAAACTGCCTTCTGGACGTTTTTTCTTCAGAAACAAATAGCCTAGTTAAATGAGAAGCTAACTTCTACACGAGGTGCTGTTTTTACAAAAGTGCTTCTCAGGATAGCTGGTCACCTGTGTCTTCTGTGGAACTGTCTTTTCTCCTCTTTAAGAGAACAATATGCATCATTTAGGCATAGTGTTTGGTTTAACTGACCATTTCTAATACTGTGAGTACCCATTAAAAATAGTTTAAACCCTATCAGCACTAACTTAGCTGGCTTAATGGTGAAGAGTTATGCTATGCGGAAAGGAGTTGGAGACTGAATTGGTCTGTCCCAGCACAGGTTTTGTGGATTCTGTCCTGAACTCTCTTCCTACCTGCTCACCTTTCCGCTTGATGCTCCTCAGTGTGGCAGTAAGGTTGATGGAAGGGCGATACTTGGGCACCCCTTCCTGGCACTAGACCCTGGACACTGCGGAGTTATCTCCTCCACCTGGGCTGGAGCCTCTGGGGAGAGAGGAGCACATGATGCAGGCCTCGGGCAGGCACAGGGAGAGGTAGAAGCTAAAATCAAATAAAGAGCGGCTTGTGTGGATAGAGACTTTCACAAAAAAAATTTGACCATATATTTAGTAAATATTTATAGCTTCATGAAATTTTGTGTTGCAGATGATTAACACATTTTGGAATATTCGATAGAAAAACATTTATACTGTAAAGCAAGATGGATTTAAAACGCTTTGGTTCATTTCCGGACTTGTCCTTGTAATATGACAGCATTCTTCTCCAAATGTTAACTTCACAGGAAGGATGTATATTTTTCTTTTCTGGATGTCAATCAGAGATACCATTCATCCCTTATCCAAAGCAGTCTTTGCCTTCTAAAATGACACCTGCGCCTCAGGCCCCCCAACCTTCTCTGTATACACAAGATGTGCAGCTCCAGCAGTGGTGAGGAGCTGTTGATTTTCTGCTTTATCGGCCCCACAGGCCACAGTCTCCTGTCATCTGGAAGCTGATAGTGAAGGTCAGTCTTGTCAGGAGCAGGATACAGGACCTAAGGAATGTAGGTCATAATGGAGGGCTGGCATCGATTTTGTGCTGTGGGCATGGCCAGCCTGCCAGAGGGGTCTGGCTTTACCTTGCTGCCTCTCCTCTTAAAGGTTTGGTTTACATCGGAGAGGCAGCTCTTGATATAGCTATGTCTGGCTACTGAGGCTCAGAGATGGACGATACCTCCTGTCACTTAGAGGAAAGAAATAGTCACTTCAGAGAGCACATCTTGCAGCTGTATGTATGTGGATGACGCTCCTTGCCTGCTTTGCCTGCAGGGTTCTCTGCATAGAGAAAGATGAACAGACTTACCCTGAAGTCAGCAACGTGTTAATGAAAAATCGATCTCAGTGCCAAACCAAGGGCAAACTCTGGCTTTGCTGGGGTTTTCCCTTCTCTTTTTGGAATGTGCACTGAAGCAATAGGAACGAGGTTGGTCACACCTCTTCTATAATGTCTGACAAGCTGTTAGCAGAACCTTCTGGAACATTTAGGTAGAGATTACTGGAGTGTGTGAGTGTGAGCACTCTGGTTGCAGAGGGTCGGTGCTTGCTGGCTCTGCCCTCCTTGTCCAGGGGGACTCTGTACAGATTCCTGCGCTAACCTCCGCCAGCTGCCTCAGAGAAGAGTGGCCTTGGTACTGCTGCCGTGTTCCCGATCTAGGAGTGAGGAAAGAGGAGAGCTGATGCTCCGGTCCGTGTAGAAATTTTAACAACTGGGACATTTTTAGACTTCACTGATCCCTGGAAAAAAGAAAAGAAAAGGAAAGAAAAAGCACCTTTTTTCGAGTGGAGGCTACTCTTTTAAGCTTTTTTTTAAATGATGTACTTGGATCCTGATCCTCCATTCTTACCTGCCCCTGAGGCTGATGGCTCCATTCTGATAGTTTATAAACTTTTTTCTTTGCATGTTCCACTTGAAGAATGATCTGATGGGATCTGGCCAGTCTTTCAGCATGGTATGTAAGTCAATGACTGCCTCCCTGTTTATGGAAGACTAGCTATAGTGTGATGGACTCTTGGCTCATCTGGCTAAGACTTGCGCGGTCGGAGCTGACTAAGGGGACTATACACCCTGTCTGTTCTCCTGCAGGTCCAGTGTGAGGAAACATGGTTTTCAGAGGAGTTCGTTTGTCACTAGCTACCCTGCTCCTTTGAGGAACTGAAGGATTTAGCAGAATTTAAAAGCATCTAAGGTTAGAACAAAAAAAATCTCCACCATCCAAGTGATTATCCTTATAACTTAGAGTTTTGATGCACGCTCTTACAGCTGATCTCACAAGTGTGCCATTCCTTTCTAGTCTTTGGCTATGCCAACTTTTATTGAGAAATTTGATAATATATCATGAACATAACACACATTTCCCCAAAGCAAAACCAGCCAAGTTCTGTCTAAGGCACTCCTAACTCTTCATCATCACATAACTGAGTGGTTATAATGAATAGCTTTTCCATGCTTTCTTGATGCTTCCAAATGTATCAGTTCATTTTTACTGAAGTTATGATCTACATATAGATGATGGGTGAGATAAGGACAAACACATCTGGGAACTGCATTAAAACAACTATAACAAAACAAATTTTACAGCTTTTTGGCATGGTCTATTGGTTGTTATCAGCTCATTTTGTAAGTATGCTTAATGCTAGATGTGTTTTGTTTTGTTTTGTTTTTCTGGTGGTGGTGGTACTGGGGCTTGAATCCAGAGTTCTTCATGCTTAGCTATATCCTCAGCACCTTTCTATTTTTATTTTACAATAGGATCTTTCTAGTCACCTAGGCTGGGCTTGAAATGGAAATGTTCCTGCCTCAGCCTCCCAGAGTATGAGGATTACAGGTGTGTGGCAGCATGCCTAGCTGTCTGCATAACTTTTTACATGTACTAGGTAGAACTGACTTTCTCTTCCCTTCCATTAAGGTGGAGATTTGAATGGGAGATTTATTAGAGAAACTACTTTCTGAGGTGTGACTGCCTCCTCCCCCCAGTCTGAAGAGGCAGAGATGGGTTTTCATACAAGGAGCGTAAAAAAAAAGAAAAACTTATGAAGCACAAGCTATTTTATGTTCTGATGTTCTCTGATTTTCTTAAATAAAAATCCTTTGTATTTTTGTAGGTAGTATAAATGTCTACCTTTTGTGAGATACAAAACCCCAGATTCAATAATATATGCATTGACTGAGAATCACACCAGCATAAGCTGTTCTCCAGCTAAAAGTTTTTTTTAAATGAAGAAATTCTAACGTGTATATATATAGTTAAAAGATAAAATGTGTTATATGAGTTAATCGCAGTTTTACATTAGTTGTTTTATTTTTCTTTGTTTACTATTTACATTTACATCTAGACAAATTTTCCACTGGATGAAGTGAAGTTTTTTTTTCTTTTTGATAGTACAAAGAATGCTTCTAATATTTTGAAGCTGAGAAACTTTTAAGCAGGAAACTTTGCTACTAATTTACCCATTGTCCTTTGTATGGTAGGTATTGTGCATCTAGGAATACATTAACAAAAGAGAAATACCTAATAATTCATGGAGAATATAGTATATAAGGTGAGACAATCATTTAACAAATGATTACACAGGTAATTGTTTAAACACCGTGGTGGTACATGCTGTGAAAAAAGCCCAAACAACAAACCAACAAGGACCCATAACAGGAGGACCTGGGCTAGTGCAGGGGTCTGCACAAGAGTTTTCCCTGGGAAATTTTAAGCTTAATTCATTCTCATTAATCTGTTGACCTTATATATAAAAT
This sequence comes from Dolichotis patagonum, assembly GCA_004027295.1. Taxonomy (NCBI): domain Eukaryota; kingdom Metazoa; phylum Chordata; class Mammalia; order Rodentia; family Caviidae; genus Dolichotis; species Dolichotis patagonum. The sequence goes on from PVJX010000418.1 coordinate 154,850, forward strand.
CACAAGATATTAAGAGATACCAGAACTGTTGCTAATATAATTAGAAAGCCATGCTTAAGTGATAGGATTCTTAGACAGAAGATTCACTCCATGTGTTAGTCTACTCCACTTGCCATAAATACTATAGACCAGGGGGCTTAAAGAACAGAGATTTATTTTCTCCCAGTTTTGGAGGCTACAAGCGCATGATCAAGGTGTGGTCAGCATGGTTTCTGAGGAGGTCTTGTGTCTTGCGTTTAGCCTACTGCTCACTGTGTCTGTCCCTCCCTCACCTGTCCTTTCCTTTGTGCAGGTAGAGTTGGAGATAGAGAGACCATGCTGTCTTTTCCTGTTTAAGGACGCTCTTCCTGTTGTTTTAGTGCCCACCGTTATGCCCTTATTTAACCTTTACTATCTCCAGGCGTTGTTTTCAAATACAATCACATTGGGTATTAGGCCTACATGTGAATTTGTAGGAATGGGGGAATAATTTAATCCATTACACTGAGGCACCACTAAAAATGTATCCACTGTCAGGTCTTTCTTGCTGTGCAGAATCATAGAATACTAAAGAATTTAATTCCGTCTAAATGCTCCAAATTGCCCTGTCATCCAATTCATTTTTCTTTCTGCTGCTGATTTTGCAAAAAGAATCAAGTGCTTTGAAGGCATTTGGGGACAGAAAAGTAAAGTGCCATGTTATTTTGTAAATAACTGGAGAATAGAAAGCTTGTTTATTAATAACATGTTTCAAGGAGATGAAGTTATGGGATTGTGGTCAGGCAAGTAATTGGAAAATGCACTTTCCAAAATCACATTGCCAGGAAGGTTTTAAAAACCGTTAGAGTGATCTAGATGCTCTGGCCTTAAATTTCTCAGTTTTTTTGCTGGAAATCAACAAGGAAAGTTGTTGATTTCTTTTGCTGTAAAACTTGTGAGAATTTTATCTTACTTTCATTTTGAAGTGACTTGAGCAAGAGTGAGAGCCAAGCAAATGTAAATTACTGTACAAGTCCATGCTCACATGGCCTTGGACAAGCTGTGCGATCTCCTGTGACTTTCTGGGAAATGTACTGTAGTGTCCGCAGCCTGGGTGTTGAGCTGATTCGCTTTTCTGAATTATAATCTGGCTCTGTGGTAGACATACTTAATGTATGGCTATCACCCTCAAGAAGTGCATACTGCTAGTTGTCAAATGCTCTGGTACAGTTCCTTTGTGATCCTAAATGCAAGGTAGACAGTATAGTTTATTTTTCTTGTAAACAAGTGTTTAGGTATTCTGGAGGGTCAGAGTGAATCCACATTTGTTTTGCCCTTGGTTACCAAACTCGATATTAAACACTGTTAGAAACAGGCTTTTAAATAGTAATGTACAGAATCTAATGAATACAGACTGCATATATTGTCGTATAGTATTCTGAGTTTTTTTAAAGTAAGTTTTTCAGATTTTAACTAAGTTTAAACAAATGTTAGTAATAAAAATTTAAGCATGTTAAAATGATAATATTTGAGTAGTTTTTCTGGGGTTTAAAGTATCATAGGCCAATCTGTACTCATTTTGTTTACTTGAAAGATAACAGATTCCTAAATAATTTGGGAAACATTCAGAGAGAGGATAGGCTTGCCCACCCAAGCAATGAGAATTATTTGAACTGCTCTTAGAGAAAACTTAAGTAATAAAATATAAATATCTTGAAATTTAGGTAGACATTAAAATTAGGATTTAGGATGTTTTATAAAGGAAAATGATCCTAAAATTTAGTCTGTATTTAAAATAAACCTGTTGGGTCAGAGGTGTAGCTTAGTGGCATAATGTCTATCTGCAAGCACAAGACCCTGAATTCAGTCCCATTACCCCCCCCCAATAATAATAATAATTTTTTTAAAAATTAAAAATAAATAAATAAAATAAGTCTATTGAAGGCACATGCAAATGAGATTGTGACTCTAGTGATTTCTTCAGTCCTACCCAAAATATGACTGTTCATGCTTTGTGACAGGTGAAAATAAATTTCTTATAAAAGTTCAACCTTTGCTAAACGAATCTACACAAAGAGAACATTGTTAGTTATAAAACAATGAGCATTTTACTTGAGTCTAAGATTCGTATTTAGGCAGAAAGAAGCATTGCATTTCAGAGTTGCATGCCTGGTGACACTGCTCCTGCCACCTGCTGTTTCTCTTCACAGCTGTTTTTGAGTACTCTGGGCTGGGGACTGTTCCGTGTGCTGGTGGTATAAGGATGGACAGGGACCAGGACACTGGCGCTCGTAGGTGTGTTTGCGTGTGGGAGAGGAGGGGGAGGGGCAGGCACTCGGTATAGATGGTACTGTTTTTCATCACCATTTCACATACTGTTTTCATTTGACACTCGTGTGTTCTCACTTGATTGATTTGCAGAGCATTTTGGTGCTGGGCTGCTGTTGGAATAAGAGTAAGCTTCAAAGTAGCCACATTATAATGATTATTGTTCCTCTGTTGTGCAGACACACATGACTCTGACTTACAAAATTTCGTGGCAAATAAGGCAGTAAAATTCCAAACTCAGCTGAAATTCAGAATTAGCATTTTGGCAGTAGCACTGTTACAACTATACATTGATATAATTTAAAACAATTTGGAAGTAAATGCTAACAACAAAATGATTATGTATTGTGGCTCAAAAGTTCCACATTGACCATTGGACCGTAGTATTAGGCCTATGCTGATGTGATGATTAGGCTCTTCTCTATAAAGGAAATAAAAGCAAGGAAAACTTTTAACTCGCATATATGTGAAAATGGGCCACGTACTTAGTGGGGATTATTTTTTAACAAGTTTAGTTTGGTTCAAATTAGCTTTATAAACAAACACAGGGAAAGCTAACATTTCCTTCTGATTCTATCCACTTATAAAACACCGCTGATTTTTTTTTTTTTAAAGATTAGGACATGTAAAATTATCTTTCAAGTTTAACAGAATCATATGTAAGCAGAGAAAAGAAATAAAAGTACTTTGTCTAAAACGTTAACATGTAAATAGGAAATGAAGGTACAGTTCTACATAGTATATCAAGGTTTTTTCTTTCATTTAAGGTACTTAATAAATCCATGTATAAGTTCACCATTAGGTGTGCAGATTACTGTGTAAAATGAAGAAAAGTCAGAGTAATTTCCTGTCCTCCCACTCTTGGCCATATTAGTGTATTGTTTTGTTGAAAATGTTTGCAATCATACTTTGTAATAATTTAAATAAATGCAAAAACAATGATGACAAGATCTTTTTGACAAACTGTTGTAAATAAAACTATGATCACTCTATTTCCTAGTAATGACATCTTTTAAAGTAATTAAGCTGGATGTGGTGATTGCACACCTGTAATCCCAGCACTTGAGAGGCGGAGGCAGGAGAATTGCTTTGAATTTGAGGCCAGCTAATGAGTTCAAGGCCAGGCTGAACTACATGTGGAGACTGACTCAAAAAAAAAGAACTTTCCTTTACAGCAAGCATACTTCTTGCTGCTCCAAAGAGTAGAGTCTAGTTGAATATGCACATTTGAAGAAATAAGTTTTGTTCTGCAAGTTGGATTGTTTATAAAGGTACATCCAGCCTTCTTGTGGCCGTGTTCACTTTGCAGGAAGGGTAACCTCTGAAATGTTGGGAACGAGGGTTTATAATGTGTGCTTTAGTCTTTGAGTCCTAGCAGATGGCCAGACTTCATTGCTTCTCCAAAGTGCATGGTTTGTGTTTGAGGGGAATAACCTATTGTGGGTTTTTATATCACAGACAAGACAGAGGACCCCATGGTACAGGAAGTTGCAATTGTTTGGTACACACATACACGTGTACTTTCATCTTCCTGTCTCTGAGGCCTTTTTCTATTTCCAGTCTTCTGAGTCTTTGTTTACTTAAGGGAGATGAGCGTCCAGGCCTGGTGGCACAGGCCTGTCCCAGTGAGCTGAGAGGCTGAGACAGGAGTTATAAGCTTGAGCCCAGAGACACCCTAACTCAAAATTCTAAAACAGTCGGGGGGAGGGCTGGGATTGTAGCTCCTTGGTGAGAAGGTCCTGGGTTTGATCCCCAGTACTGAAGGAAAGAGAGGACTGAGGTGGGGAAGAGATACAAATATTTTCTTCATAGGTTGGATAGTGTTTCTCAGTTCTGTTTTCTCTATCCCCATAACCCACCAAGAGTGTTTTAGACATTTTATCCCTGATTGCCCACCCACACCCAAAATGAATTTTCATGTTTTGAAGGTCAGTACCACCTTACTTGAGTGCTGTGCTGGGAGACCCAGCAGGGTGAGTTGTTGCCTTAGGCAGTAATTAGACTTTACTGAAAACCAATCCTTGTTCTTATTTATTTAAGAACCTTGAGTCCTTTAGGTATTTTTCATAGTCCTTACATAGGGGTTTGCCTCCGAAGGAAGGCTGAGTTCATTTAAGCAAGGAGCTCGGAAAGTTATTCAGAGTTGGTTCAGGTTCTTTTGGCTTTCTCATCACTTTGCTGTGCCATCACTGGCAAAACTTTAGTTTATTCATCATTTATTCAGCCTTAGTTGATTAGCAAAATAGAGACTGTTTCAAAAGGTTTCTGGGGAAGACTGAATGAGAAAACCAGGAAAGCTCCAGGCCTGTGTAAAGTGAGTCATTAACTGTTATTTTAGTTGTGTTAGGATTTAGACTCATCAACTTTATATTTAAAGTTTAAAGATACCAAGAAGATAAAACAGTTGTTTAGTAAAGTAGAAGAAAACCTGAGAATCAAAACTAGTAAGTAATAATGAGATTCAGCATACTTTGCCATTGATAAATAAGACACAAGTGTTAATAGAGCTATAGCGTGTTTATGTCCATGTTCATTAAATAAGCTTAATTAAATAGGTTTCTGAGAACTGTTTCCTCTCAGTGTGGTCTATGAGTTTTGGCTGCAGTTTGTACAGCTGTTTCATGCTTTTTATACAGTGGATGTGTTCCTGAAAAGCTGCAGGCAAGGTTGATTTTTATTAAAGTGAATGACTTTATAAAAGGACCCTGTATGCTTGTGGCTTTTAATCTATTTTATTTTTTATTTTATAGACAGGTATGTAGCCAGGCTACACATAGTCCTGCCTCAGCTTTGTAAAGGCTAGAATTCTGAATATGAGCCACCACACTTGGCTTACTTTTGGCATTTAAATATTTTGTGAACTGTCATGTTAGGATTTTTGTGGGTGCTTGTGCACAGACAGCTGTGAATATGTAAGACTCCTGGGCCTTCTGGGGGCACAAGACCCAAATGAGCTCTGTTTTTTCTCATCACAGTGGTTTCTTGCAGATAGTCCTCTTTCCTGGTGATTTTACACATCCCACAGGATGCTTCAGTGGGCACGTTGTGAACAGGATGCAACTTTTCTTCTTTCAGACAACGAATAGTTGAGAAGGTGCAGGCAGAACTCCTAGAGATTGATTACTAGAAATTCTCAGACACATAGTTTGGTTTCTTCATGTCCTGAGCAGGACTTACTTTTAATTTGTTTTTAAGATAAGCATACCAACAGTATTGTTCATGCTTTTTCAAGCCTTTTATGGTAAGGAGGGAAGGTTTTAAGCATTTGCAGAACATTCGAATCTGTCACTTTCGCTGAAATTATTAGCACTTGGTTTTTCTCCTTAAAGAGCATTGGCAAGTGTTGGTCACCTTCATTTTGTTTGATTTATTTGAACCTTTAATTAAGCTTGAGTATTAAGTAAATGTGCTTTTGTGTATGGTTGTGTGCTCATGTGTACTGCCAGTGACAATTCTATTTACTGTTTGTTGCTTTGCTCTTTGAAATCTGAGAGGTTCAGATTAAAATTCATTCTTTTCCTGAGTAAAGACTAAATTAAAAAGGGAAGGCTACATTTTAATAGTGCATAGAGAAGCACCTTATTAAATATGCTTTCATGTTGGTTAGCTACCTACTTTAAAAATGTGACTTTCTTGAGTGCAGAGTATCCACAAATAACTGCACTTAGCTGTACCTGTCCTGCAGCAGTCGTTAGCCTGGGATGAGAGTCAGAATGGGAGGGGGACACTGGGAGAGTCTGTAGAGTAACAGAAGAGGGCGCTGGAAGGGAGTTTACACCTCTTCTTCATAGAACAAAAACCATAAATTTATTTCTTAACCCTGTGATAGATAATAACAGAACAGACAAAATTTTTCTCTCTGGGCTATGACAAGTATTGACTTTTAGAATTTGATAAATATAAAGGAAAGCAAACAGAAATTTGTGTGGCAGGAGTCTGGCTTTTTTTTTTTTAATTCCTTATTTACCCAGTGAAGATCAGGAAAGGTAGATAGGCACTTGTTAAAAAAGTCTTCTCAAAACTTAATTAAAAACAACTTGAATATTACCATGTTACACCTAGAATACTGTTGATTTTTATTCATTCAAGGGCTGTCTTACGAGGTTTTGCTGTGGTAACAAAGTCAGATTCGTGCAGCCTCTGAGCTGGCAGAGGCACTAAGGGCTGTTTCCCCCAGGAGAGAGAGTGTCCTGTGTTGTGTTAACCACGCTGTCTTCTCAAAGTTTCCTATTTGCGGAACCTCTGGGCTGAGTTCCGAGATGGCTAAGGTTTCTTTCCTCGTCTTCCCACAGCCATGCAAGAAATACAGGTGATTTATTGGCTCTGGGGATGTATGGCTCTGGGAAAACTCAAACCTCTGTAGGTAACCTGTGGGATACCTGATGGGGGGATACCTGATGGGGGGATACCTGATGGGGGGGATACCTGATGGGGGGACTGTGCTCATAGGTGGTTCAGCCCTATGCTGGTGGATTATAAGTAATGATGTTTGTAGCATGTTGGACATGTGGGATCCCTACACCATGGGCTACTTTGTAAAACTCTTCAGGACTCTGACTGTTCTTTAAACCTTCAGGTCTCTCCCTCACTGCTCTCACTCCCGCACTCCTGTTGAATGCTAGAAACCTCCTTTTATGACAGCCCTGGAGGGTGGGGTAGGGAATAAACAGCCTTGAAATTGCCCTGAAAATCAGAAAAGGGCTCCTTCGCTATAAAAATTAAACTGTGTTCTAAGAGATGGAGAATATAAAAGAAGAAAAATTCCCCTGCAACTCAGCTTCTAAGCTCTTCAGGGGAGTATCTGAATAGTAACTTATACCATCAGTAATTCTTCTGTACACAGACTAGTAGGTACTTTTGCTTTCCATTTACCTCTTTAAGGGAGGGATCATAGTGTTTTTAAAGAGCACCATTGATTGAGAACACTCATCCTGTGTGGTGTTGCACACAGGTAATCCCAGAAATTTCAGAGGCTGAGATAGGAGGATTGTTGAATTTAAGCCAGCCCAGCCAACTTAGTGAGACTCATCTCAAAAATCATAAGAGCACTTAGGAAAAATGTGTTTAAATTCTCTGAATGACTTATGTATTGAATTATCACACTATAGCCCCAAATTCTTACAATTACTACATGTCAATTAAAAAGAAAAGATTAACAGTATGAGAAAGTTATGGGTGGTAGATGGTGAGTGTGGGATGAGTCACTGGGCTGGGAACAGGGCTTGGTTGGGCCTACTCCAGAGCCAGTCTTGGTGTGAGCGGCCCTGGAGGCACTGCTGCGGTTCATTCTCATCCGTCAGCAGGTGGCACCAAACCATCAAAGCTTATCTAGAGAGACCACTGAGCTTGGCTTTCCCCTTGGACAGCATTAAATGGAATTTTCTCTATGTGCCAACTTTGAAATTAATAGTACACCCACAACTAGAGGTAAAATCTTCCAAAGCTGAATTTTAAAGATGTCTTTAGTGTTGATAGACTTGAAAATTAACTCTAAGGTCAAATAGTGTATGACAAATTTCCTTTTTCTGAAAGGGGATTATGGTTCTGAATGTTAAATGTAACTATAAAATTATTCAATAGAACATATTTATTATACTAGTTTTCTGTAATTTCTGGTGTTTTTATGAAATCCTGCTAATGTGTTGCTAATATAAGTATTAAAATGTAGTGAACCAATACATTTATCCTGTTGCAAGTGATCTTGCCTGTCTGACCTCCCATGTTTTTACTTCCATTCAAGATTTTTCTGTTCAGGGATGATGAGTGTTACGTGAGTACAGAGTTAGTTGTAAGGAAACTCATTACTTCTTCCTGAAGAATATGTAGGTATTCTGAAGACTATTGATGGTATTCTTGGATTTCTTACAAGAAAACAACTAATTGTGAAACAGGAGGAACCATCTTTTCCCTCCCTGTTCTTTTAAATTTGTAGTTAACTTACTTAGATAATTCTGTGTGCCTAAGTCAGAGTGTCTGTGGTCAAATTTAAAATACCCAGGAATTTAATCATATCAGTGCAAGTCATGAGCAGAGCTTGGTTTGGGCCAGCAGTCCCCTGATGCCTCATATCTGGTCAGTCCCTCACCTTGTCTTGTCACTTCTCTCTCTCTGCAACATATACACCATCTGAACTCCAATGTCCAGGACCTAGCCACTACTATCTCCGGAGTAGCCTGCCAACCGGCCCCTCCTTCTTTCCTTGCCTCCTGGAATCTGTTTTCCACATAGCATCAGAAATAATCCTTTAGAAGCATCTACCTAGGACTGTCATACAGTAGGTTAAAATCCTGTAGTGGCTTCAGACCACACTAAGCTCGTAGTCCTTCCTGGCCTAGCGCACCCACCTCTGAAGCCGCTGTCTTTCCTCTTCACACCAGACTCTAGCTACACTGCACACCTAGCCCCTTCAGTATGCATGCATGTTCCTTTTTACCTCGAGGACTCAGTTTCAGTACTGACTTAGGCCTTACCTGACCATCAGGTTTAAAATACTCTCTCATGTTACTCGGCTTTCATTTTCTTTCAATTCTCTTTTCTTGTGTGCTTTTTTAGCCAGTTTCTTCTACTAGGGCATAAACTTCATTGCAGCCTGGTCTGTAACTCGTTTACTGTTATCCCTAGCATCTGGAACAGTACCGAACATATATTAAGTCTTCAGTGTACAGTATTTAAGTTCACTGAGTGAATAACTCTGTTGAAAGAAGCTATATATAAAGTTAAACTTAATTCTTAAGTCTATGAAAGTGTTGTAGTAAAGTGAAGAGAGCAGTGGGCCAAAAGTTGAGGCCTAGGTCTTTGTTTTATATTTGTGACTCACCGTGGGTTCCTGAGGAGTGAGTGTGAATGTTGGTCAGAGAATTTATAATAATGATTTAAATAACCACTATCATTTATTAAACATCTGCTATGTACTGATACTATCCTTGGTGCAGTATATTTGTATTTACATCTTGGGAATAAGTTTTGAATGTTATTGAAATACACAAAACAAATGATTTGTTTTCTTTCACAACATTTTATAAATGAGAAGTTTGAAGATTACAGTTTATGATGATTCCCAGAAGAAATAAATGAGTTCTTTCAAACGTTCCAGGCAGATACAGCTGATAAAACTTTAAAATTACAGTTTAAACTTTAGAAAGAAGGAAAAAAATCATTTGTTGGGTATCTGTCATCTCATTCAGTCCTCTCAACAACCTGTGATTGGAAAAACTAGAGCTTTAAGATACAAAATAGTTTAGTTCTGGTCACGCATGTACTATGAGGCAATGCTAAAGTTCAAACTCTGGAAAACCTATTTTGGACAAGCACTAGTTGTTTTACTTCCTAGTCACTTCCAGCCCAGCGGATTTTGTGTACACTTTGAACATCTAAATATGTTCTTCCTTTTCTTGCTCACAGAACTCTAGGAAGGAGCTGATGTGGAGGAGTAGCTGAGACAGTTCAAGATGACGACCACAGTAGCCACAGACTATGACAACATTGAGATTCAACAGCAGTACAGCGATGTCAACAACCGTTGGGACGTGGACGACTGGGACAATGAGAACAGCTCTGCGCGGCTCTTCGAGCGGTCTCGCATCAAGGCTTTGGCAGGTGAGTCCTCTTCCACTCCATCCTGGGCACCTGGGAAGCTGTGTGGTGCCCTTTGAAGCAGTCTATCCTGACCCTGCTACAGTTATCCTATCTGATAGACCTGTCTTTACATGTGTTCCGTAAGAACAGATTGACCATTGTGCAGTGTAGTCAGATTCTGTATCTGAAGAGCCGTCAGTCCTAATGGCCCAAGTCATTTAGAGTAGAGTGATCTTTTTATGGCAGTTGAGGAAAGGTTAAGAATTCTTTTATTTTTGGATACACTTTAAATTTCAAAACACTGAGGCACACTGTGCCTTTCATACAAAGATATCCCAACCAACCTGTGTACTTTGTGCTTGTGATATATTCATTGGCCTGAACTGAACAACACTGGTTAGTGCCACGCCTGAGAGGCAATAGCTTACTAGTGTAAGGGCACATATTATTCTGTAGTAGACAGTTTACCATTGCTTTATTAATATTTGTGGGGCTGCATCCTCACTGTGTGATTTCTAACTTCCTTGTTCCTTTTTTAATTCCTAGAGCATACTTTGACAATGACCCTGGTTAGGATGGGGAGTATGTTAACTTAAACTTGCCCTGAAAATCCGAAAAAGGTTCTGTCACTTGAAAACTCATCTGTATTGAATGTGTGTAAAGCAAGAGTCAATGTAGAATATTTTAAGGTACTACCTCTATACTTTTGAGAGTTGAGAGGAAATTGTTTCTAATAGAAGTAAGTTTATTGTTTCGCTCCAGTGTCTTTAGTCATGGTGAAAGTCAAGGCAGATAATGGAGCTATGTACCTGAAAGCCCAGCATTCTTGGAGGCTGAGGAAGGAAGGTTGCAAGTTAAACTCAAACTTGAACATCTTAGTGACTTAGGAAGACCCTATATCAAAAGTTAAAATGGTGCTGAGTGTGTAGCTCAATGTAAAGCCCTTTGGGTTGAAACCCCTCCTCCACCCCGGCCCAAATCGTGACCTTGAACAGGTAAGGTTACTGTTAATTGTAAAAATAGCTTATTTATACTGTATTTATGATGGAATCTGATTATGAAGTATGTATCATTTAGGATTCTCTTCATTTCAAGTAAAAATAAACCTAACCCCAAGTAGTCAAATTTAGCCTTTAATTAAAACTTATTCCTGAGCATAAATGGTTTCAACTAGGACCTAGTTTCTTTCTACTTTTTCACTTTTGCTAGTGTAGTCTCTGTTCACAAACAGGTCCTATCTTGTAGTCCCCAAGTGGTCGCCCCAGGGCCCAGGCCTCTAGATCTTACAGACATTCCATAGCTAAGAGCATATCTGCATCCTCCTGGCCCTGAGATCAGTCTCACTGGCCTGCTTGAGTGTTCCTTGAGCTGGAGAATAGGATGCACAGCTTGACTTCATCTGAACAGAATGGCCCCTAGAGTGAATAATTTGGTCAGTCCTGTCTGAAAGGCTTGGCTAGAAAATTTGAGCTATAACAGGAAGAAGGCAGAGGATGGCTGTTGCGGATGCAGCCAGCTAAATGCTATAGGAAAATGCCTTAGGATAACTTGCATCTTGGTGATGATGATTTTAAGATCTTTTCATAAATTTGCTTCAATGACTAGTCAGGTAGTTGTTCACTCCGGAATTGGGACTTTTATTTTCTAGCTTGTTCATTAGTACGGAAGCTATGATCTGTGCTTGTGCTAGTGGATTGACTTGGACCTTAACCCTTCCCCTTTTTCTTTAATTTTCATTTGAGTCTTAAGTATCAAGTAACTTTTGATCATGAGTCTTTAACTTTCTGATTCTAGGATACCCTACCTTGTCTTATCTCCTTTTAAAAAGTTTTATTTGCAAACTGCAGAGCAGTTCCTTGCTTTTTATATTTGGTCTTTTCACATATTTAAAAGAGAGACTCCAGCTGTCCTTAGTGTTTGTCCTAGCTTTCCTAGGATGTTTACCTAGATCCCAGAATAACTGTGTCATAATAATAATAATAATAATAATAATAATAATAGTAGTTGTCAATATGGTGCTCACTGTGGGTAAGCACTGTTTTAAATGCATTGCATATATTAACAGTTAACCCCATAGTAGTTGTATAAGAGAGATTATTATCTATAAAGTGCAGATTAGGATACAGAGGATTAAATAACTTGCTAAGGACTTACTACCTGCACACCAGCCTTAATAACCAAGAAGCAGGACAGAGAACTGTACTCTTCATCCGCAGATCTACCTAGAATACCTGGCAGGATGGAAAACGGCTCTTTCTGAGACAAAATCTTCATCTGAAAGCCTCTGTTTCATGCAAACTGGGTAAAGAGGGAATCGCTTTACTCTTTTACTTGTACGAATTTAAGACTTAAATTTAAAAAATAGACTAAGAAAATGGAGTTAATACTAATTATTGCCATATACTCAAATTTTTATATATACCCAAGATGTATATATCCTGTGTATCATTGTTCAGCATGTTTTATCAGCATGAAAAGTTGTTAGTGAGGTTTTACATTTTTGTAATAAGTCTTCGAAATATAAAATCATTTTTACATGAGACTGATGAGATATATCCTTATGTCTAAAATTGAATGTAGAATGAAAACACGGTAGATGGTATTTCCCGCTTTCCTTGGTTTGGCTGTTCAGAGTTCAAAAGGAAGATGAGAACTTTCTTTGGTTCTATCAAATAGCAAAGATATTGTAGCATTCTGGTTCAGCCTTGAGGCAAAGTACTATGAAGTGATTTTTATCTTCTGTAAATTATTTCCTACAATGTATTCCTGACGTGTGGCCAAATTGCCTCAGTATGGTAGAACGTATGGTGATTAAGAATAAGCTGAATGTATTGGAAAATACTATTTTTATTTGAAAGAAAAAATGCATAAAACTTTAATCTTAAACGTCAAAAGTAAATGTTTTCTTTTTACAAATGAAGGATGTTTATGGTTATAGCTCATGTTTTATAAATCAAACAGCTTAAGAGGGAGTCCTTTAAAACATGCAACATTTAGTTTCAAAATACTAATCAAAGTATGTATAGAGTTAATTTCTATCAGTACTCATGAACAGTGAAGAAAAATTTGAGAGAAATGTATACCAAAGTCAGTGTTTACTAATAAGTGACATTTCTATATTTTCATTTTTTTCTGAAATTCAGAATTATTTTGGAATTAGAAAAACAAAAAAGTATCTTAAACATCTAATACTACATTAAAATTTTTGATTAATTTTTTTCCCCAAACGGTAATGGCATGGAGAGATGGTAGAAGGAACTTTATAATTGTGTATTTTGGTATATGTCTTACTGAAGTGAGCACTAAAAGTTCATTTTAGCAAAATGATGGAGTTTAAAAATGCAGTTATATTAGGGGGAATCAATATTTATGAACTGAAAATTTATATAAGAGCCTTTTGCTGAATTGTGGACACTCGATTGTATTGCATTGTATTGCTTTGGGGGAATTAAGTGGTCAGCCATGGGAAAACAACCTCCATACCTAATTGTTTCCTCTGCTTAAATGTATAGAGTAAACAGCAGCTGTTAGTGACTATCTATACAGGCCAAACTGCCTTTTACATAGACATTTATTTCAGTGATTAAGAATTTTGGAGGAGCATTTAATCAGCTAAGCAAAAAATACACAGATCAGTGTTATATAAATAATGAGAGCCACATGCGAGTTTAAATTTTCCAAATAAAACATTTTAATGAATGCATACAAAACATTATTATATATTAACATATAATCGGCATCAAAAGTTATTAATGAAATATTTTACAAGTTTATACTAAGTCTTTAAAAGCACCTCTCAGGATGCACTGTGTCACATATCACATGGTCAGTAGTTATATTTGGTCAGTAGCCACTGATTTGGACAGTGCAGCTCAAATACTTTCACATAAACATTTAACAATTGGTTAAAAATTTTATAGATCTTGGTAAGCAAACATGGGCTTTGAAATACCCATGAAATATTTGGTCTTGATCTCTTTGTTAAAGAGAGTTAGCTCCTTGGCTAAATGTGATGAGGAGTAATGCACCAGTTGAACCATTGTTTAAAAAACTAAAGATTCCTCCCTTTTGTGCTTTCCAATACTAAGCTTTTGTTAATAGATGCAGTATAACAACAAAGATAGTATTTTTCTTCAGCATCTACATTCTGCTTTTGCAGTAGAAATCTTTGCAAAATATCCAGTCAGTTTTTCAAACATAATATAAGATTCAGTATCATGCTAGCTTAACTAATGTATATTCCAAGGTTTCTCTTCTCATATAAAGAGGAAATCTGTTTAGATCATTATGTATACTCCCCATTATACCTCAATTTATTTTTCACATACAGATAACTTCAGCAGTTCTCTGACTATAGGAACATAGTAATCTTTCTTTTTTGGGAGTACAGATTTCTCTGGTTTCCTTCCCCTCCTTCCCCTTTTCTTCTCACTGGTATAGACCTGTTTCTTCCCTGCTTTGGAATTCAACCTGAATTCCTGCTACTGCTGTCCCTTGATTCCATCTCAAATTCTGTTGCCTGCTCAGTGATGGCTGAAATCTTGTGGTAGTCGAGGTGAGTGGCTTCAGAAAACCAGGAGATAGAAGCCATGCTATCATCATTTCCAGCCTTCCTCTGCCTCCTTAAACTTCTTACCGTCCGTCTGATCCCTCTTCCTAGCTCAACCCCTGTTCTGCCCTCACCCTTCCAGAGCCCAGGTTCTGTTCCTTCAGTGACCTCAGTGTACTCCCCCTCTGTCCTCTCTTTTCCACCCCTCCCTACCTCCTGCCTCATTCCACATCTCTTATACCAACTTTATTGAGATAAAATATGCATTTCATAAAACCCCTTCGAAGTATGCAATTCAGTAATTTTTAAACATACAGAACTGTACAGCAGCACCATTATCTAATTTTAGTACATTTTGTGGCTCCAAAAAGAAATCTCATACACCATTAATAGTCAGATCCCATTTTCCCTTCTCTGCAGCTTCACTCATCTACATTCTGACTTTATGGATCTGCCTATTCCCAGACTTTCTGGAAAAGTGACATGTTAATATGATGAAGTTAATAATAACTTTGTTAAAGTTAACATACAAGTATACAATTCATACAAATGGAATCATACAAGATGTAACCTTTTATGAATAGTTTATTTTACTTAGCAAAATGTTTTCAAGGTTCATCCACATTGTGACATATGTGAGTTGCTCATGTCTCTGTCTGTACTCTTACATAAATAATGGTGATGGATTAGTGAGGAGGACCAGACAATACTCTGTAAAAGCTACCAACACCATAATACTGTGACTTTTATTTAGTGATTGCCCAGAAACAGATGGCAGATCTGCTGTATTACTGTAGACCTAAAAGTACTATATACTTACAAAGTTTTTATATTTGTTGCCCTTACTAAATTCGTATACATACATTAGCTTCTCTGCTAGTTTTCTATCCAAGCAGACCAGTGAGCAAATAAATAAAATGAAGACATTTAGTTTATGTACAGGACATTTATAAGGTCCTGTGTACTTTAAAACTAAAGTGCTACTTAGAGAAAATTGAAAATGTTCCAAGCTATATTTTGTAATTAATGCAGTTTAGATGTATAAGGTGATTTTTTTTTTTTTTGCTTTTCTATCTATTAATAAAATTGAACCCAGGCAGGTGCTATACTACTGAACAACATCCCCAACCCTTTTTATTTATATTTTGGGACCAAGTCTTACTAAGCTGCTCAGACCAGTTTTGAACTTAGCAGTACTTAGCCTCCTGAATACCTGGAGTTTATTTAATCAATATCTCAGTGATACCTACTTAATTGTCTAATCTGCTAAGAAAATTGTTGCTAGGGAGATTTTATATGGATTCTTACATTACATTTTGGTTTGTGACACCCAGTCCATTAAAGGTGGTTCTGACACTTAAACTGTCAATTTGTTGGTAGTCTTGACATGATCACAGTAAAAAGTATCCAAAGGGGAGGTATTCGGGTAACACAGGAGCTAAACACTTAGTCTGTGCTTGCAAATTGGCTTCTCTGTAAAGAATACTGCATTCAAAATTAGTTTTAGATTAGTCCGTTATGCTTGAAGGGACAGAAGATTCATTTGAGTTCTCTGAATAAAAGAGAGATGTGTATGATCAGACTGGGGAAGAGAAGAGAATTACTGCAAAGAATTGGGGAAGTGAGACCCAGAAAGCCATGTGACTGGTTGCTAGAGGGCAGATAGTGGGCTCCATTTTTCAGATGGCACGTGTGCCGCATGCTTTGGTGCCCTCCGTTTAGTAACAATACCTGCTCCTTCATAAATCAGCTGCCCTCTAACTTCGGTGTGATGCAGTTTACTTCTTGCCAACTCTTCTATCTTTTGACCTCACTGCTAAGTGATGTTAATTACTTAATTTAATCCTAGTTTTCTGCAAATTTTTGTAAGATCAGGTGTGGCATTTGGGTTCTGATCAGCCTAAACAACTCTTTATACAAGGTCATGGCCAGCTGGCTACCTGAAATTGGTTACCTTTAAAAGAAATACTCCCAGAGGAAGAGCAGAAATCCATATGTACAAAAAATACTATTGACGTTTAGCTACCCACAGCTCTGAGAACGTGTTTGGAGGCTAGAAACTAAAACTGTGTAATGAAGAATCGTAGTGTGGGAGAGGAATATGCTCTATGTCAAGACTTCACTTCAATCTCTTGGGGAATTTTTGTAACTTCTTTATGTTAGCAGGTCTCTGTCACTGTCCCTGTAGGTGATCTTCAAGAGGCATGGCTGCCATCTGCTTCTGAACTTTTGTTCTCCACTGGTTCCCCTTTGCCATGCTTCTTTAAACATTGAGGGTGTTGGGGAGCAATGGAATAATTTACTGTGCTTTGAACCAGTGAACTTTAGTCTGGGATACTAAGAATAAAGCACATAGCGTCTCTCCTTGGAACCACATGAGCCTGTTCACCCCAAAAGACAGAGGTGCTAGAAAGATCAAAATAAGTTAACAGTGAACGTTCACAACACATGTTCAGATACAGATTGGTGTTGTTGATTCAGAAATAAAGAAATGTTATAAAATAGCAAGGTAGTGTTTGGTCTTGACTAATTGCTTCCTTTTAAAAGAAAGGAACCAGTAATTGACAGCTTCAAGATCATTAAAAACATTGTTAAAAACAGAAGTAAACATTAGAATTTCAGTCCTTTAGAATATGCCTCTAGTAAGATGTTTAGTTGGCACCTAAGTTGCTGTGACTTTGTAACTTGAAAACGTTTTATGCCTTGCTTGCTTCTTTGGAGCCTAAGGACCAGCCACTTGAAGCATGACAGGGGCCCAGTACTAGAGCACCATTCCAGGTTTTTATCATAACATCGACATAAGTGCTGTCTTAGCATGTTCTTTACTCACATGTAACCTCTTTTGAAGAAACAGACCGTGTATATAAAACAAGCAGTTATTGTGGCTGTATTATATGAAGTGTACTGTGATAGGTCTTGAATATTAGCTTATTTATCCTCAAGCTTGAATCTTAGCCTATTTATCCATTTCTAGAATTCTTATCTCTTGTATATCCCCATTAGTTAATAAGGATTCAGGGGAATTTGCAGAGCTCTGAATTTTGACCTCTTTGCTGCAAGCCTGTGAATTTTCAGAATGTTAAGATAGTGACATAATTGGGTGATGACTACATGTTATTGGGTGAGGCTGATAAGAATTTTGCCGTGCAGATTTAAATTTCCGCAGACTCCTTAGATTCCTTGAACATGTATGTGAAGTTCCTTTCTTAGTTACCAGATTGTGTCTGTAGGCATCGTAAACAAATGACGTGAAGTCGGAGATACTGGGCTGTTCGCCAGGTCTCAGCTCCTCCCTACATTCCGTATTACCTGTTGAATCATCCTATAATTCTTCGGGAGACCCAAGCACTCTTCACTGTCTCCAGCCCGTGCCAACTCCTGAGATGGAGCCACTCTGCTCATGTGGTTCACACTGATACTTCTCTTTGAGAAGCTTGTTTGGCCCTATTATGCTGTACTATAGTCCTCAGGTGTTACTGGTTTCATGTGTGTGCACAAGGTAGGTTTTTCTGTATTCTCCCTTCAGTTGATGAGCAAATTCCTTGAAGACAGTGACGATGAGTAAGGTTTCTTACAGCCTTCCTTACAGTGCCTTCTGTAAATCTGAATGCAGTTAGTTACTGAGCACTTGTCAGACTGAAGGACTCATTTGTGGTTACAATTGCTAATTATCACATCATTTGGGAGAAATTTCTCCTTAATTTTTGTGGTATCTATCAGAGTCTGTGTTTAAGAATTTTACATTAAGATGTATTATAAAATAGTGTACTACATTGTACATTGTAAATTACATTGCATGCATTGAAAAAAATCCAAGTACTATAGAAGTGGACAACGAATGGTTTCTTCTCCAGACTCACTCTCATCCCACCCCAAAGATAATTACTTTTAATAGTTTGGTTGCAAGGGGCTGGGGATTTAGCTCAGTGGCTTAAGTGCCTGCTTTGCAAGTGCGAGGTCGTGAGTTCGATCCCCGGTACCAAAAAAAAAAAAAAAAAAAACAATGACCACAGCAAATAGTTTGGTTGCATATGTTTTGGAATATTTTCCAAATATTCCAAATTAAATTAGATGAAATTAAAAAAGAGTTAAGTACTACACGTCTGCATCCTCCTTCAAATTTATGTTGAAAGTCCCTAATACGATGACATTACGAGGTGAGTCCTTTAGGAAGTAATTAAATCATAAAAGAGGACACCTCATGAGTAGAATTAGTGCCCCCTACACAAGAGACACAAGCAGTAATCTTTTTTTTCCACCATGTAAGAATACAACAGGAAGCAGGCTGTCTATCACTCAGGAAGAGAGCCTTCATCAAGAACTCAGCCATGGTAGCACTTTGACTTCAAGCCTGCAGAACCGCAGAGAAACAAATGTTTGTTGTTTAAGGTACCCAGCCTGAATTAAGACATCTAGTAAAAAGCAGAAGCAAAGCCAGTTGAATTTTTAGGCTCCTGGAGTTCAATCTTTCTCCCATCAAAGAGTATTTGCCTTAGATTTTCATTTTTGCGTATCTACCTACTGCAAAGTCAACTTGATAGAGATCCTCTTGGAAGTTTGAGGTGCTGGCCATAAGCCAGTACCTCCACAATGGATCAGACATCGTTTACACAATGCTGTCAGTTTGGTCTTTGCCTCTTTTTCTATTGCAAGTTGTCTAACCCTGGGTTTTTAACTCTGGCCCTTTTGGTTATAAGAAGTAAGGCTAAAGGTTCTTTTAATTGTCCACTCCTTCTTAAAGTAACCATGATATTTCTGGACCTCTTCCATCTTCGCCTCTACTTTTTGTGTTTCCTCAAAAAAAGTGCTTTATGGAGGACATCTCCAAAAAAGTATTTACTCTTACATTGCCTATAGTTTGCTTGTCTTTTTTTAAGTGTCAACCTTAGACTCACAGATATAAACAGCCAGAGTTTGCGGATTTAATAGTTGAGTTTTACAAGTTCTGGCCACAATTTTGCCCTTGGAATACTTTATTGTGACAAGAACATAGGATATTTAGTGAGTATTTTGAATAAGCATGATAAGGAATGGAATGTAAAAGTTGTAGAATAACCTAAATTACCTTCAATTTGTTACAGCAGCCAAAGGCCATTAATCTGCCCTCAGACTGGACCACAAGCAGAACAGAGTGCTGTTGTCATTGTTTTCACTGGTGTAAGCTGTTTTTCTCCCAGTGGAAGATAAAATAATCTAATAATTTTCTAAATCCACAGCACTAGCAGTCTGTCATTTCTCTCAGCTTGGCCTTAGTTGGTCATTTTTTCCTTTTACTCTAGCCAGGGACATGTGTTCTATGGGTTGACAGTTTTGAGGCTGACTTTTGCATTGATTTTGGAGAAATAAACTTCAAGGCCAATCTAGTAACCCTTTATATGTCTACTGTGGACACACAGTTTTATACTTAGGACTAGTCGCTCTGCTGAAGATTGGTGTGTGCTTTTAGCATTTACCCTGAACCCCCAAACACACCATCCTTGGAACTGTACTCACTGTCTCCACATATTTGAAGGAAGGCCGGTTTAGTGTGGATGCTTATAAATAATGTAGAGGTATTCAAGACTGCCCTGAGAAATACAGGATAGGGGGGTGCAAGACTGGAGAATGCATCTGATACTAATGTGAAACTTAAAACCTCAACATGGAATAAACAGGTGTACTCCTGCAGCTCTCTCTGTGCATTTAATCAGCCATAATCTTCAGGCATGCTCACAGGTGGTTTTGTTTTGTTTTGTTTTGTTTTTTAAGCTGCTTCACTTTCAGGGAATAATTTTAAGTGGAACAGGCAACATAATTATTGTTGAAATTCAATTTTATGGTAGTGTATGCTGGTTCTATGTTTTTAAAACTAGAGGACTTTGGAATAATCATAGTGATATAATCTCTGATTTGTAATTTTGGAAGAAATAATTTTTATCATAGTATCAATAACAAACATGTTGTAGATTTACAACCTGTCAGTACATGTGTATTTGTATATTTGTATGAATTCACATATATTTAAACTTCACAAAGTAATGTTTACTTATGTTTCATGAAATACTCTGCTGTTTTCTGTTCCACTTTTTAAAATGCTAATCAGATTTTATTACTAATGGTGTTGGGGTACCTTATTGTAGCAGGTATATTGGAAAGTATACCTGAGTAGTTTCTTCTATTAAGTCTCGTGAATCATATTTATTAGAGTACTTACTCATTTTTTGCTTTAGTCATTTATTAGTGAATGAATGAGTAAAATATTCACTAAACATCTACTGTGTGTCAGGCACTGCAGTAATGTTAGAATTACAAAGATGAGTGATTAAGTGAAAACAAATCTGCTTGGGCGGCAGACATTTTCTATCCTGTGAAAGGTGAGGTTATGTCAGTTCGATGGAAGGAAATTTCAGACTGAGCAGGTGAATGGGAGCCATGTGCAGAAGGGATAAAAAAGAGTGAACAAGGAGACCCTTGATTTCCATGCCAAGGAATTTATCCCTCATCCTGTAGGCAGGTTCACAGGAGAATTTTTATTTTCAAGTAGAAAATTGTTTGTTTCTTCATTATGTAGTTCTAGAGACTTAGAATGTTCTAGGTAAAACCGAGAAACTACTCTAGATTCCTATCTCCAGGGGTACTGAAATCCCCAGTGGGTTAACCTGAGAGCCACTAATGTGGGTTTTGGAGAATGGTGGGATTCACCTTTAGTTTCGGGATAATATAGATGGAAGAAGGGCATTTTAGGATACTGTCATATCTTCTCAGAAAGATACACACCCTGGAATTCAAGCCGTGACGAGGGCTTGGGAGAGCAAAACCAAGGATTTAAACTGTTGAATTAGGACCCTAGGACTTCCTCTGTAAGGGCCTGAGAAAGCAAGGAGGAAGGAAAAGTAGTTTGGCTCTGTTAGTGAAATCTTTGCATGTCAGATGCTTGGAGCAGATGAGGGTTGCGTGTCATATTTTGATCACCTATCTGTAAGGTAGGCCACTGTTTGGATTTGTTTACTTATTTAGACCATTGTGTGGCCTCTAGTTTTAGGATTACATTGTTTTTCTCAGCTCATGTTTGCCTGTATTCTATCCATCCCTTGGAAACTGTATGGGCCCGGAGCCTCATTGCTTGTTTTTCCTGTCTGAATAAACTGTGGGGTTCCTCCTAGGGCCAGAGTTTCCAGATAGTTCTAGTTTTGAATTCAGGTATTCAAGACTGTCTATAGCTCAGGGCTGATGCTGAGAAATGAAGAATGACCTCAGACTCCCCGCTCTGCCGCTTACTAATTGGGAGACAGTGGACAAATTACTCTCTAGGGATAAGAAGTGTCTGTTTTACAGAGTCATTGTAAGAACTGATAATAATGTGGAAGGAGCCTAGCTCTGTGTCTGCACGTACAGGCATGTGTGTCCAGGTATTCATTACAACATTCCCTCTTGAAAATAAGGGGTTTTTTCCCTGCTACTGGGGATTAAACTGAGGGCCTTCACACTGAACTACATTCTTAGCAGTTTTTTAGACAGGATTACTTTAAGTGTCTGAGTTGCCCAGGTTAGGCTGTAATGTGTGATCCTCCTGCCTCAGCCTCCAGAGTACTGACTGGGATTATAGGAGTACTGGATACCTCAAAAATAAGTCTTAAAGGGAAGGATCCTTTTTCTGCTTCAAGGAGAGCTCTCACATCTTGCATTATTGCAAGATGGGAGGATTAGAAATCAAGATGGAAAAGCAGAACATTGAAAGGACACATATTTAATGACCTAAAGATGCTGTTTATTTGCAACTTTGCTTGCTGTGGTGTGGTACACAGTCCTTCTGGGAGGGAGGAGAAGCACTGAAAAAGACTTTGTTTTAAAATTCAAAGCACTAATGTGGTATTCATGTTTGTGTCTTTCATTTTGTTTTGGTACCAACAATCAAACTCAGGACCTTGTGCTTGCTAGGTGGGTGCTGTGCCACAGAGATGTATCTCTGGCCCTTACATTTGTGTCTTACTGCACTTTCTCGTTTTAGATTTGCTCTCAGTGCTAATCTAAATTATTAAAATAATCTAAATTTACTTAGAGAATGATTTTGGGGGAAGTACAATAAAATATTTTGAAACATACAAAAAACTGATTTTCTTCACCTTTTCTCCTAGATAAATGCCCGAGGTTGGAGGGCCAAGGACATACTCCGTGTAGAAAAATCCAAGTAACAAAAAGTCTGACTCTTCCTGGAAGCAGGCTAATCTAGGGCTGTGTTCGTCTTTGTTGAGACAGCTGTAGTTTGGTATCAGCATAATAAAAAAGAAATACTACTAGATTTCCATGGGATTACTTATAATACTTAAAATTTGTATATCACTTTCATCTTGGAGAACATTGTAGAATATTATTGTAATACTAGTAGTAGTTTCTGGTGGGAGCATTATCCCCCCTTTTACTGATTTCAGGCTAAGATTTTCTGAATCAGGTTATTTGTCCCAGTCTACCGTAATACTCATATAAATCAGAGGCATATGGATTCCTGGGTGGTAGTTAAAAGCCTCTGATGCCTGTCTTTGGCTTGCCTTTTGCAATCTTTTTTGTTTTGGTACCGTGGATTGATCTCAGGACCTCACACTTGCCAGGCAAGTGCTTGTGCCACCAACATAAATCCCCAGCCCCCTTTTCCAAACTTTTAAAAATTGCCTTCCTTCCCATGAATACGGTAGGTTTCTAAATATTCTTCAGTTCATAGAGGGAGGGAGATTTGTACTTCTCCCTAAGATTGCTCCATATTAGAGAATGAGTAAAACTTTAAGATAACTTGCATTGATTGAGCTTGTTAAATCCTTTCCCATGAGCCAAACATTACCAGTGTTTAACAGGAATGCTGAAAGTTGAGATTCAGTGTTTTATAGGGAATTTTCTGTTTCTGTTAAGCACAAGAGAAGCATGTTCACTGTGTGGGAGGGTATTAACAACCTACTTAGAAAAGATTAAACATTTGTACTAAATAGTGCAGTATGATACGTGATAGTACAATATGGCAGTATGATGTTGTTCCATGTAGGTAGCAGGCTGACATTGTTTCATTACAAAGGTAAGTTCTGGTCTCTTTTCAAGATGGTTTCTGTGTACATGGTGAGACTACAGACTGTGTGTTGGTGGAGGGATGATAGCAACCTTTGTCTTTGGAAATAATAAATGCCCTGTGACTCTGACTCAAGACCTATTCTCATGTTAATTTTTTGTCCATGTTTTGTGTTTGGTGAGTCAGGCTCTTATAGAGTGTTATTAACAAGGAGTAGTGTAACTTTGATTGTAATCACTTTAAATTATAGACCTCTTTCCTAAGTAATGATTTTTGCCATTTGCCTAATCTTTAATAGGCCAAATACAGGAACAATTTTTTGATCAGTAATAACTTTGGTCCATTGCTTCATGAGCCCTGAGTACCCTAAAATTACCCTTAATAGCAAATTATATACATGCCCACATTGACAGGGTATCAGTACATTTTAACTGGGTGAGCAAGTCTTGCTATTTCAGGATAGTTGATAATGAAGTGTCACAAAGACTTCAGAGTAAGGGTAACTTGTCTAATATCTGCCAAGGAGATCCCATGCACACCTAAATTATGTAAATCTGTATATACTGGCTTCAGTACCATCTGTTAATGCTTGAAAATATCAGTGAATTTCCTTTGTGTCTTGGGGGCTTAATTTCAAAAATACTGAGTGGAAAACAAAGTTTTTAAACAATTTCTTGGAGCTTGGGCTTGTAAAGATCCTAAGGCCGGGCACTCGTAGTCTGTCATGACCCAAAGGTTCTTCTGCAGCACTATATACAATTTTGAGAGTTGGAGACAATTCGTAGTCAGCAACTAATTTAGCAAGCCTTTTATTGTAGAAGTAAGAGTTGGCAGGATTCCTGGTAAAGTTCTTTTTTCTTAAGGGTGGAAGAGAGGACTTAAAGGGATCAGTGTGTTGGTTGACAGCATTAAAGAACATTTTACTTGCACTACAGAGTCTCAGCTCAGGACATATGACTTTAGACCTGTTGTTTCTTCTTCTGCCTGGTAATTGCATTTCTCAGTCTTTTGGGGGGGGGTCTTTTTTTGAGGCAGGGTTTCACTGTGCAGTGCAGGCTGGCCTTGAACTCACTTTGTAGCCCAGGCTGGCCTCGAGCTCACAGTGATCCTCCTGCCTCAGCCTCCCGAGTGCTGGGATTACAAGCATGCACCACCACCTACGGCTTCCTCAGTCTTCACTGAAGCATTTTTTTTTTTAAGTTTACTTTTGTGGTTTAAAAAAACCAGTAACAGTGTTAACCATTTAAAAGTGTATAGCAGTGTTAGTTATATGCACATTGTGCAACAGATCTCTACAGCTTTTTCATCCTGCAAAACTGAAACTCTGTAGACACTAAATACTGTTTTCCCCTTTCCACAGCTCTTGGCAACCTCTATTCTACTTCTTGTTTCCGTGAGTTTAACTAGGCTAGGTACTTTTTGCGTGTGGAATCATAGAATATCCTTTTTCTGAAGGGGAAAGAACAAATTATACCTGTTTCACTTAGCATAATGTCCAGAAGGTCATCCATATTGGAGCATTTTAGAAGGTTTCCTCTTCCTCCTCTTCCTCCTCCTCCTCCTCCCCCTCTTCCTCCTCCTCCTTCTACTTTTTTGAGACAGAGTCTCACTGTAGTGTCTAGGCTAGCCTCGTATTCATAGTGGTCCTCCTGTGTCAGCCTCCCAAGTGCTGGGATTACAGGCGTACCACAGTTGGTAGGATTTCCTTCTTTTTTACAGGCTGAATGATATTCTACTGTGTTTATATATCACATTTTTCTTATCCGCTCATTGGTGGATATTGAGATTCTTCTACCTCTTAGCTATTGAAAATAATACTACAAGGAACAAGAGTATGCAAATATCTCTTTGAGATCTAAATTACTCAGTAGTAGGATTGTTGAATCACATGGTGTCTATATTTTTCATTTTTTGAAGAATCTTTATACTGTTTCTTTAGTAGCTGTACCACTTACACCATGAGTCCCAGTTTCTCTACATCCTTTCCTGGAGATTTTACAGTGTTATATAAAGTTAGTAGAGAAAAGGCACCATTGTGATCCCAAACTGTATTTTTCTGGGGAGAAGGATGAGGCGTCAGAAAGCCTTCAGAGTAAGGACAACTTGTCTAACATCTGCCAAGGTAATCCTGTGTACTTGCCAAGGTAATCCTGTGTCCTTGCAAGCACTCTTCTCTTTGTGCATGCATACCTAAATTTATGTAAATATGCAACACTTGCTTGAGTATGAAAATACATGAGAGGTGACTATGGATGTTCATACGTGGCAGGGATAGTCCCTGTCTTTTCTCACTTCACTTCTCACCTGTCATTAAAATTCTGGTTGCCATGAATGAATTCATTTGTGAAATATTTTTAAAAATGTTTTTGCAGAGGCAGTTCTCTCAAAGTATCATAGAATAATAAAGGAAAGCTAATGTGGTATCATGTACCTATAATCCTCGCTACTTTGGAGGTTAAGACAGTAAGACTGCAAGTTCAAGTACAGTCGGGGCAACCAAGTGAGACTGCGTCTAAAAAAACAAATCGTATTGAATAATAAAGAAGTGATCAGTGTAGACAGCTTGAGAGAAAGGGGTCTTTGAGTAACAAAGTCTTCTGGGGATGCCTGTGCACTTAGTTCTGTGTTAGGCCAGGAGGATGACTGGAGCTCCCAGTATCCCTGTTCTCTCTGAGCTGGTACAAGTGGGGCATCAGAGGAAGAATGGTGCAGATCATCTGCCTGTCGGCTCCACCACAGAGTTAGATGCTGGGTACTGCGCGGGAGAAGGGATGAGAATGAGCTTTCTGGGATTTCAGACCTGCACCTAATTCACAGAGGAACATAAGGAATGTCTGCCATTTCCTTTGTTCTTGGCTTCCTGTATCTAGGCAGCCAAGTTTACTGTAGCATTTGAAAGAGGAAGGAGGAATTTAGAAGGCCTCCTTTCTAATCTTTGGTATATACTTTGTATCTGTGAGCACTCCATTCCTCATTTTCCTTTTCTATAAATGAGATGGTTGGCTTAGGTAAATCTTGAAACTTAACTTTTGTTTATTTATGTTTTTGGAGACAGGGTTTCCCTATTTACTGTAGTTCATGCTGGCCTTAAACTCAGCAGTCTTCCTGCCTCAGACTCCTAAGTCTGGGATTACAGATGTTCTCCCACCACATCCAGCTTGAAAAGGAACTTCTGATACCTGTGCAGGGTTCTATCGTTTCTTAAACATGAGGGATTATGGACTAAGGGTGTTATGTAAGATAAAAGAGGCTCCACAGTTCACTGTATGGGACTGTATCAGTGAGATTTCCATCCTGGGACAAAATGGCAACATGTGCAACTTAAAGGAGGGAGGGGTTTATTTTGGCTCAACTGCAGTGGGTTCAGTCCATGTTGGCTGGCTCTGAGGCATGGTAGAAGGTCCTAGTAGAGGAATGCTTCTCTCATCATGATGTTCAGGAAGCAGAGTGAGAGGGGAGAGCCTTCTAGGTCAAGGCCCCCTACCTGCCTCTTCCCTCCAGGCCCTTTGCCCGCTGGTGAGTGCAGTGCCTCCATGATCCAGTCACCTTCTAAAAACCTCACTCCTGAAGATAGAACTTCGCAGGGACATTTTAGCAGTAAACTCTTAACAGGCCAACTCCCCCACAAAACCTTTGTTTTCTTCAGTGTTCATTCAGGCTTGTGATCTGGTTACATCTTTTTGAACAACTGCTTCTTTATTACTAGGCCAGCTGATATGGGGCAAAGGTTATAAAAGACCCGTGTCTGCCTTAAAATAGCTTATGATGTAGTCCCACTCTTTCAGAGCCCATGGTTTTTGGAGCAGGTCATCTGGTAAGCCAAGGGACAGCTCATGGTCACAGTGTTAAAAGCTGAGGGTAGAGTCCATATTTTACTTCCCTTGAGTCTGTAACTGGTGCATTTCCATTATTTTAATTAAGTAGATAAGACTTGGTATTCAAGAAGAGATAAGCAATACTTTTAAGAATGTAAAATAGGTGCCAGGTGAGGGAGCCTGACTACTCGTGTAGGGTTTCTGAGCAAGAGCCATTTTACTAGCTCAGGTGATCTGCGTTTCCTTCCTGGAGGAGGAAAGATTTTGAGCTGGGCTGCAAGGATGGACAGGCTGTAGACCTGGAGGAGAGGGAGCACGAAGGACAGAAGCATGGAAAATGCAAGACGGGGGTGGGGCTGTGTTTACTTTGGCTGAAGCAAAGGGACAGGTAGAAGGAATAGGTGAGGACTGACATCTATGGAACATCTGTCTTGGGTCAGGCACAGTGTTTGGTGCTTTACCTGTGTCATCCCAGCACCCTGAGCATGGGGTATGACTACAGATCATGTCTTTTGTTTGCAGACATCACTTTTTCCCCCCACTCCATTTATGTACTTGGGGACCCACCCTCCTTAGAGTTAAACTTACTAGCACTTTGATCCAACGGGAAGTTGTTTGACTTAAAGTGGGAGAGAAAAAAAAGAATTGTGTAGTATTTCTTTACAGAAGGTCTCATGATGTTTCTACAAAGACAGTCTCAGAGGTAGCTGATAGTATTTATTCTTTTATAGTAACCCTGGAGCTTGGCTCCCACGTAATAGGCAGCTGGCCGGCCTCGGTGCTACTGAGTGACTGGGCCATCCATGAATTATTCAAGGCCTGTGCTCAGCGACTGCCTGGCAAAGTCCTGTGGGAAGGAGGCTGTGCTTATCTCACTGAGAAATCAGCAGAAGCTCAGGTGCTGAGCAGGAAGAAATGACTGCACCTTTGAAGTATTTCACATGTTCACATGCTAGGGCTGCACACGTTGTTCTGTGTTCCTGCAGCTTGGTCTGTTTTTCAAAGAGCAGTAATCACACCTCCAATCCCCAATTAATAAATACAGTAACCCACACTCTCATGTTAGCATGACGTGTTGGCAGAGATTCGGTTGGAAGCACCGTAAGAATTGCACAGGTAAGAGGATATAGGAACAGAGAACACGTGTGTAGAAGAAGCTCCACTCTGCTGTGATGTTTAACAGCCAGGCAGAGAAGTATAGTTGTTGATGCATTTTACATGGTACTTACTGTGTCATTTAGCAGTATTACTGTCATTAGTTACATCCTTGTGTGTGCACCTCCATGTTTCCCATTTCCTTAACCCGGCCGAAAGTGCCTGCAGGGAAGAACACACTTCTTACCCCCCTGGGTCCCTCCTGTGACCTGTGCTTGTGGTCAGGCAGAAGCACGCACTGGACGGGCTTTCTGGAGGTGAGGCAGTGCGGGTCCTGTGTGAGGGTGAGGTTTGCATCCTCCGCTTTTCTCTTTCCCTCTCCAGGTGCTTGCTCAGCTTGCTCTTTTCACCTTTCCTCATTAAAGTTCCTGTAAAAGATAAACTAGGGTGTGCATTTCTGAGGTCATGGTCCAAAAGCTTATTTTCACAAAGAACAGGTTTGATTTCTTCTTTCCCAGGCAACTGTGCCTTCCTTGTACCTCATCCAGATTCTTTTTTAAAACTCTGTGCCTCTGAGCACCTGTGTGCACCCCCCTCACACACACAATGTTGTAAGTACTAAGCACATCCAAAAATGACAGGCAAGAGAAGGCCTGGCCCCAGGTGCATTCCTCAGATGCTCCTTTCCTTTAAGCCACTTTACCTGAAGTGGAAGAGCCCAGTCCTGGCTTTGACTGGTGTTATGTTCATAGGCATAGCAACACCTGTTTGCTAAAGGTGGGGCCCTACATTGGGGAGTTCTTTTGCCCATATAGGGAAGCTTTGTCTGGCCTGATAACAGACTTGATAGGATTCAAAAGCAAGGGTAAGGCAAAAGATTTAGTTAACTGCATTCCTTTCCAAGGACTTGGATGCTTGTTATGAAAACAGCTTACTATTTTTTCTAGCAGTGATATCAGGCACTTTATATTCAGTGCTGATATGACCAGTTAGACAAGAAACACGAAGAGGATATGAATGGAAATTAGGATTGTCCTGGCATTTATATTTGGCTGTGTAACTAGATGATTGTGTGTATGTGTATAGAGGGAGTAATGCAGAGGAAAAGAGCCATCCTTACCCTGCAAGGAAGAGAGCTAGTATTTGCTATGGATGGAAATATACCTTTAGCTTTCTCTTTCATTTTTCTTGTCTTTTTTTCCTCCTAAGATCTTGGAGAATCAAATCTCATATCTACCTCAAAGAAACCTTGGCCTTTGTAAAAACATGGGCCTTTTATAACTTGTTTAATGGTGTACTTTGTGTCTGTGCTATCCCTGAGGCACTACAGCTTTCCAGCTAGTAAACAGGATTTTGAGTATATTTTTTCCTGTATAGAATGGGGTGAGTTACACAGAAGGGAGTGGGATGTGTGAGTACTTGTCAAACAAAGGAGTAGTCCTGCCACTTAGAAATATCCTCATTCAGAAAACTAATGGGCCCTAGCCCAAGGTTAGTATTTCCACATGAAGTTTGCAACATCATCTAGCCGGTAGCCTCCCTAGTGAAGTAAAGAGATGGCCAAAGGTTGCATAGAAGCTAGTTTTGAAATTAGCCTTGTGAGGACTTTGAAGATTGATAATCATGGCTTTTAGGATTGTGCTGGAATCTTAATGGATATTTATCCCTCATGGTGCCAATTTGTGTGGCACAGAGATTAAAAACTACAAAGTGGCCAGGTAGCTTCTTATGTCCCAAGTCTGCTTTTAACCACAACCCCCCCCCCCCCACTGCATGTCCAAACCCTGATTTAAAAGCTCACATGACAGACTCACATGGGTGGCACTTTAGGGTTTAAGTAGGGAGTGGTCTTTCCCTTGGTCTTCACAGAGTGATGTGGCTTAACCGTGAAAGAAAGTGCTATTGCTTCCTGTTCCCAGGCTGCAGGCCTTGAGTGTCAGGTGCCACTGGAAGGGTAGGGAAATCTTCTGAAGGGTGGCAGGCAGAGTCAAATGTGTTATGCTAATGAGCCTTCTAAAAATTGTGCTTTTGGCAGTGTCTTAGTTACTTGCTCGTTGCTGAGACACAGTGTGTGGCACCTACACTGCAAAGGAGGAAAGGTTTATTTTGGCTCAGTTTGTAGAAATTTTAATCTGTAGTCAGCTGACTTCAAGGCATGGCAGAGGGGGAGGCTTAATCTTGGCATGGAGGTTATGAAGGAGAATGAGTCAAGGGAAGAGACGAGAGATACACCCTTGCAATGCCCCAGTCTCTGACCAGGTTTCACCTCTCAGCACGGCTAGTCCACGATGAGTACCCTTCCCCCGTGGTCTGGCCATCTCCCACCTCTGAGCTCATGAGGCTTTTTGGCGAACATCTAGATACAAAACATAACAGGCAGGGAGGGAGCCTGTGATTCTTTTTGTTCTCTGTTTGGGGCTGTATTGCATGGTGATATGCCTGGTTGATTAGTTGAATTTTCTGGTAAGTGGGGAAATTTCCATTGAAGATAGGATTGGCTTTTAATAGAAGATACTCACTGAGGCAGACTTTGAAGAGAAAGGAAGAGAAAGGCAGCTAAATAGAAGGCAAGAGGCTTTGCAGGCATTAGACAATGGAAAGAAAAAACAGTAATGCCTAAGATTTAAGGATGGAAGAGGTAGGCAGGAGGCTGCTAGAAAAGGGAGTGGTAGGGCAGAGAGGTAAGAGAAGAAAGAGAAGTAAGATGAGACAGAAAAATAATACAGACTAATTCCTGTGTCTTATATACGTGCTGTGGTATGATTTGGAATCTGCTTCTGTGCAGCCATGCTAAAGGAAGAGGATTATTTTAGTAGTATTTTTGTTTCCTATATGGAAACAGTAGAAATTGACTGTGATCATCCTACTGTCAAGTGATTTGACAGTGGGAAAGAATAAAAAGCAGATCTGGAAAATGCAGCGGAGGCAGCAGAGAGTTTAGCAAAACAGTTTATATGTGAAACCCTGTTTTTTTTCTCTTTTTCTTTCTCTCTCTCTGTCTGTTCCTACTGCTTCTTCCCAAGCCTTGGGTTTAGTTTTGCAAGTTCTGGATTTCATTGTATACAAATCTCATCCTATCTTAGCATTTTGACCATCTTTTCCTGGACATTTTCATTCTGGCCATGTTTGTATGCTCAGGAAATGAACATCTAAGGTTTATCCTTTCAATCTTGCTGTAATGCAGGAAAAGCATTCATCTTTCCCTAGGCCTTCCCCGCTCCCACCAACACTAGGTACAGGCTCTTAGAACAGAGGCTTTTTCTCATCCCCTTAATGTTCCCACTCAGATCCCGGAATCTCAGTGTATAGGTGTACTCTGTATGAAAAGAGAAAACCAAGCAAGACAAAACAAAACCCATTCCCAACAGCAGAAGTCTCAAAGTAGCAAGTTTTGTATAAACTAGCAGAGTATGTCTAACCCTAACTTGATTTATAGGCTTGCGTGGAGGCTTACTTGGGTTTTAAGTTTATCTTGTTATCAGTTAGTTTCATAGTTTTTCTAAAAGCTTAGAAATCCTTCCTTGGTAAAACAGATATACTGTAAGTACTTAAGAGATGTAGGAGAGGTGGAAGGAGCACTGGACTTGGTCACCCTGGGCTCTGTGTGGACAGTGTGGCTCCCCAGCTGCACAGACCTGTGAAGGAAAACACTGACTCTCAGTTCTCTCTGACACTCAGTTTTCTTGCTTGCAAAATGGAAACTATCTCATAGTGTTAGTCACTTGAGAAAATGTACCTGAAAGCACGTGTGATGATATGATTTTTATGGCCATTCAGTTTATGTGGAGATTGACGATAACTGGGACTACAGTTAAAACTGAGAGCCAAACAGGGGCACATCACTAATAAATGTATTTCAGACCACAGCAGTTGTTATGGTTATAGATTCCAACTTGTTTATTAATACTGGGGGTTGAGCCCATCACCTTAATTTCTTCTAAAAATTGTCTCTTCCCTTTCTTTAATGTTTCCATTTCTGTAACCTATTTCTGTATAGGTTTCTTCTTCCAATGTCACTATTCAAAAAAACTGTGAGAGGATCCTTGACCTCTTAATTTATTAAGATAGAATTAACTCTGTCAGATAAGCTTGAGCATTTCTAGCTAAATGGATCCACCTTGAGACCATACTCTTTAAGTGAAATAAATTGGACACATATGTTTAAATATGGCATTGTTTCACTGGTGTGAGAAACTGAAAGTATAAATAGGAACCAAAATGTGTAACAGATATTGGGAAATGGGAAGAAAATGTTCAAATGACAAGGGGAACAAAGGAGAGGGGGAGGAGGGAAAGGAAGAAAGGGACAAGAAAAAAGATAATAGAAGGAAAAAATGGAAACAAAACTTTTATAAATAAGGAGGGGGGAAAGGTCGAAAGGAGGGGAGAGAAATGGGAAAAAAAGAAGATATATCATGTACAGGTACAAGTTCCCCATGATGAATGTAAATATTATGTGTATCTAAAATGTACCAATAAAAAGATTGAGTCAAAGAAAGAAAAAAAAAAAAAGAATTGGCTATTAGGTCCTTCAGATTTGTTCTTTCTTCCTCGCTTGCCATTATCTTTTTCCCTGTTTGTGAAGCTAAGTGTCCCCCTGTGTCTGGTTGGCAAGGGTTTACTGCTCTACTCACACCCTTGAGTCACTTTCCCATGGGCCGTTCCCTCCCTCCAGCAGCTCAGAATTGAAATCTGTGCAAGAGGGCCTATTCCTTCGGGCAGTGCTCCCCAGGTCTTGCACACACATCCCCCATTTGTCCTGTAACTTTCATTCACTATTACTCATCACCTCTTTCCCTTTTTCCTTAGTGTGTACTTTCCCATAACCTGGCTTTTTGGTTTTATTAACTGTTTGACCTCCCAATCTACACACTGGCTGGCTTTTTCTCTGACTTTCTTGTCTTTTTTTAAGCATGTGATGCCATCTCCCCTTGTTTGTCTCTCTTTTCTACTGAGTTTCCATTCTGTTACTCTATTGGGGTCTCTACTGGTTTTTCTTATTCCTCGTAAACTTAGGTCTTTTCCAGGTCTCTGCTCAGCTTCTTGCATTGTTCTCTTCCTACCTTGAACCCCTCTACTCTCTCAATACTCTCCTCTGTGCACATGTCCTGTGAGCTCTAGCTCCCCCTCCGTGACTGCTCCAGATGTGTCACCTTGTGTTGCTGCAGGTGACTCAGATTCAGCCTGTCTAGAATGAAACACTGAATCCTTCCCTATACCTCCCCATTCCCCCAGCCAGCTGTAAAACTGAGTCTTTTCCTGAGCCTCTCCTTTGAACTTCTCACATATAGTTGGCTGTCAAATTCCTATGGATGACATCTTACATCCTCGGCCCATTCTCTTTAATTCTGTCTACCACACCTTGACTGGTCCTTTGACCAGTTACAAATGCCATAACTACCTAATTGACCTCACTGCCTCCAGGCTGTCTTTTTTTCCTGCTGGATTAATCACCCCTAGAGCCCAGCCCAGACTAGACTCTAGCTTCCTCTACTTCAAAAGTCTCCAATGGTTTCCAGCCCATGCTTAGTTCTCACCTTCTTGTCACTTCCCTCCCAACCTGGCAATACCTAAGCTGAAGCATTTGCTGATCATCTTCCTCAGGTAGCCAGTCAGGTAAGGAGGCTTTTCTCTCTCACCAGCCTGTTGACTGTCTACCTATGTTTTAAGGCCAGGCCAAAATGCCAGTCTGTCTTGAAGTTCTTCCTGCCTGCCTTTAATAGGCACAGTAGACCTTCTTGTCCTCTGAAATCTTCTCATTCTTTTGCTGATTGACTGTTGGCATGTAATTTCTCCCATTACCTTTGACTCCTCCAGAGTACTCGGTAGTGTGCTGTGAACACATTAAACATGTTCACGATGGGACCGTAATTCGTATGTCCCACTGCCAGGTGGAATATGCATCACTGTCACATTGAATGGCACAGGACAGTCCCTTGAGGTGGTACAAGGCAGCAGGAATCATGTTACATCCTGTGAATACAACCTAGTAAAGAATGAGTGCCTCTGGCCTTCCTTCTGCACCTCCTTACTGCTCAGTTGGTGGTGGTCACGCGGAGCCATTCTTCCTTGGCCCCATCACGCCAAATGGATTCCCATTTCTTACAATATCAGACCTTTCTTCAGCCTTTTAACCTTTCTTTCTAGTACTTACATATATTCACTCTGCCTCACTTAGGCAATTTCAGCTTTTTAGGATCGAGTGTCTATACTAGTCTTGGCCTCGACTGTCACACTGTATATAATCTGGCTAATTGGAAACCTTACTTCATGCACTTTCCCATACCAGAGGAGATTGAAAGGGAGATACTGAGTGGTGATTTATACTGTATTCACTAAATGGCTTAAACATTAAAAATAAAATGTTATAAATTGGCAAAGCACTTTGTAATCTCATTTTTTGTGCCATAGCTGGACATATAAGAGACTGGTCACTTTACCAGTATATGTAATAGTGAGGCAGGGCTTGTTAAAAAAGATTTTCAGTGAGACAGTTCCCCATTCTATATCTCTTTGTAGTCTTGACATGGGTGGGTATAAGAAGTATGCTTTGGAAAAATAACACTCCTACTTTCAAAGATTTTGAAAAATTTTAGGGCATTTTCACATATTGTATGGCTGGACATTAATTATTAGTATGACAGCTGAGGTTTAGAAAGAATCCAGGGTTTCTTCTGAGGTTATGGGATGATAAAGAGGCTTAGAAATTTAGGATTAGAAGTTTAGGCCTTAAAGCCAGATGCAATGGCCCATGCCTGTAATACCAGCACTTGGGAGGCTGAGGCAGGAATATAACAGCAAGTCTGATGGTATTCTGGACTACATAGGAAGACCCTACGTTAAGAGGGAGGGTAGAAAACGACCAAAAGGAGGTGGAAGAGAAGGAAAGGAAGAAACAAACTTAGCTCTTGGGAATCCTAGTCAAACGCTTCTTCTAAGACCAGGGTTTCCACCTTCCTGCCAAGTGTCCCATCAGCACTGTGCATTTCCAGAGGTAAGAAGGTTTTAAGTATGTTCGTCTTGGACGACGAGAACTGATAGACTGACCCTGTTGATGTAATAAAAACCCTGTTGGAAGGAGTGGTAAGGGCTGTTCAGAATCGACCAGTTACTTAGACCCTTAGCTCAGGTCTAGGCTTGGACAGGACACAGCCCTTTGCATTACAAGTGACACTAAAAGGAACCTGGGGGGTAGGGACCCTCTCTTCAGTGCAGGTTGGAGTCCTTCTGGAATGAAACTACCTTCTGCAGTGAGTACTGCTCCGGAGCTTCAAATGGAAGCCACAGATTTGTGGTTTGCTTTCTGTCAGCTTTAGTGAGTGTAGAAAAAGGAACGGGACAGAAGTACAATCATTTGTTTCCCAAGGAAACATTCTGATCATGTTATTTTTGGTTCAGATGGATGAAGGAACTGAGGAGGACAGTTTTAAAATGTTGGAAACCCAGAGTTTAGAGGTTCCGTTTAAATCTGTAGGCTCTGAGGGTAATTTCTGTGTTCTTATCTCCTCCCAGGATCACAAAGTCCTCGGGGTCAGGGATCCTAGCGGTGTTTACCTGTGTACCTTTCTCCCACAATGCCTTGCAACTCGGCGCTCCCATAAATCTTCCTTGCGTAGTTACTATTATGGGGCCGGTGTTATCTCTGACCATCTCGGGTTTAACCTCCCCGAGGGCAGTCTGGCTGCCGGGAAGAGTCTCCGGGTGCCGAGCGCACGCCCCCCTCCGCCGTGGCCCCCGCGCCCGGCAGTGTCTCACTTTTCCGGTGTGCCGCGTGCTCGGAGCCCGCGCCCGGCCGCTGCGCCCAGGTGCGCGCCCTCGTCGCCTCCGCGCCCGCTCCGCAGGGCGGGCCAGGGGCGGTGGACCTGCGGGGTTCCCGCCGCCCTCTCGGCGGGTGTGCGCTACTTTTCAAGTGATAGTAATCCGAGACTTTTCCGTTACCTGAGGCTCTCAACAAAAGATTGGACTCCAGCAGCTTTGTTTGGGAAAGCAGCACGGTGCGCACCGCGCCGCGCATCTGGGCCGGCGGCCTCCCCCGCGCCCCTCCTCGTGGTACAGCCTGCGTTTCCTCCACAATGCTGTTATGCTAATCAGGTGACATCACCGCCCAGAACTCGGAGAGTGGCTCCTGATTAAATTACAAACCCGCGGCTGCCGGGAGGAGGTGTGCGCGTTGCTCCTGCGAGCTCCTGCCTCAGCGGCGGCCGAGGCAGGCTCAGGATTGGCCATATTTAAAACATTTTGAAGTAGGACTTGTGCTTCCTCCTCTTCTCTCCCTCCTTGGTAATTTATTTCAAGCTTCTTAACAAGAGCCACAGAAGGAAGGGGGAGACACAAGGAATTAGATGCCCGAGAGGACTCCTCGCCAGGCTAAGGTGGACTCTGCAGACAGCTTCTATCGGTCACCCTGCGCCCATTTCTGACCCGAAAGCAAGGTCCAGCCCTTTTCGCTAGGGCGGAGAGCCAAGGTGCACGGGAGCTGCTGCGTGTTGGATGGGAGTAGGAGGGGGCCGGAGTGGGATTTACAGTGTGCAGCCCGCCAGGGCGTTACACCGGGCATAATGGAATTGCAGAGGACGTCTAGCATCTCCGGGCCACTGTCCCCAGCGTACTCGGGGCAGGTGCCTTATAACTACAACCAGCTGGAGGGGAGATTCAAGCAGCTCCAAGGTAAGCCCCCTCCCTAAGGCCGGGCCTGGGGCTTCTGAGGCTTTACAGTATTTCTGCCATATGGTATGCGACGCTAACGAAGACCAGCAGGCTTAGGGCCCGGCCCCAAAGCGTCTGGTTGGCTGCGAGCACCCCGTTCAAAGCTTTTAGGAGGCAGTTGCTCACACTACTTTAGAATAGCCACCATTTGAACTTCCTCTCCCCGTAAGTAACCTTTTGGCTCCTGGTTATCAGGTATCTGCTGCCTACAGCAGGCACAATTTTCACCCCTCTTTTACAAGGAAGCTTTTTGCATCTTAGGAGATCAGTGCTAATAAATGGATTACTGTGCTGTGCTATTTGGTTCCAGGTTGCCTCTGGCTCCCAGCCCCTAGCCTCTTACCTCTGGAAAGCCTTAAAGGTGTAAAGTGCACTGCTGCAGACCAGTCCTGTAGAACAATAGCAAAGAGGTGGAGGGAGTGGTCTTTTTGTTCCTAAGCCTCCTGTAAATTACAGTTTTGATTTTAAAGGTTAATTTTAACTCTTTTGATGTATTGTGTTGGGGAAGAACCTTCCCGTCAATTTAGTTGGTTATACAGTTTATAATAAAAACCAGTTATTGTCATTCCAGTATTGTGGGTTGGATTAGTTGAATCAATTGCAGGTTTTTGGAGTCTGTATCAAGCTTAAATAATTGAAAGTGTCCAACATTTACTGCACATAATTTTTAAGAAGAGCAAAATCTTTTGCATAAACAGTGTGCTGTGTTTTCCTGTCTACAGCCCATGGCTGCCTTGTCACTGCCCAACCAGCAGGCCCTGGCTAGTGTGTCTTAGCTTACACACGAAAAAAGGCTGAAAACAGAATTCCTTCCATTTGGGAGCCCCAAGAATCAGCAATAGGTCTGGTATGGCTCTAAGACTGTAAAGAGTAGTATTTAAAGACTATGTGTGTTTCTTATTTTAACTCTTCCCAGTGGCACAGATGTGGTTCCTGTGAGGAGGAAAAAGGAAGGAAGCAGCTCCGTCCTAGAATGTTTTCATTGGGAAGGGGGAGAGGACATATTTCATTCATTGGTTTATTTGTCTTGTGAAATAGTTGACAGCAATGACACTTTTTTGGAAAACAAGAGGCAGAACCGGATGTGATTTTAAACATTTGCTAGACTGTGCTGCATTCTTTGGGCAGTTAGCTAGGAGGAAACTCCATTTGCTCTAGGGAATGGTTCTGAGTCTTTGGTTCATTCTTGACTCTTTAAAGGTGGAATTTGCTCTCTGAAAACTCAGATGAGGAAAGCTTGTAAATGGTGAAATACATGAATGCCCATTTTCTAGGTCTGTGTTAGGAACCGCAAAGTTGTGTGGTCTGACAACTCAGGATGTGTCCTCTACACATGTCCCAGACGCCTTATGTCATTGTATCATTCTGCCAAGGGGAAAGCACCCATGGGTGAGTTTTGATTAGAATATCCACCTCTAGTCTCCACCCAGCCTACACCTTGCAGTCTCAGAAAAATGCAAAACAAGGAGAAAATACAGAGAGAGGAGGAATGCACTCCTAGGCCCATTCTTAACAAAAGGCTGTTACTCTGAGAAGAAGGATGGTTGTAAACTGCTCACCCAGCTGGGTGGAGCTTACACACAGGAAATGTCATAACTGTCCTGTTTTGGACAAGGAACATTTAAATTTAAACAAAATTTCAGTATGTGCCTCTAATATTCTATCTTGTGTTTTTCTCAAATCCCTTTAAAAATGGTGGGCTTCACATTGTATTGTAGCTTAAAAGTTTTTTAAATGACCATTCCTTCTTAGATCCCAGTAACCTTCTTATTTTTCAATATTGTGGTTTGTAGTTGCTCAAGTTTAGTGTTGATATTTCTGTAACAGAAAACCATGCGTGTTGAGGAACTGAGAAAGGACAAAAGTTAGTTTTCAAGTACTCCATGGTGGATCACTAACTTCAGGCATTTTAAATAACTTTATTAGAATTATGGTAAAACCTTTTCTGTATTTCCCACCTCTGGCTTCGTGCTTTGTTTAGTATTTGTAGTTCTAATTGTTACATATTTTGATAACATGCATATTCTGTCTGCTGATTTAATTTTGTGCATCTTACAGGGCTGCCTTTTTTTACTTTTATAGGTATAATCTTTCCTAGCAGTTATCACTCAGTATTGGCAGAAAGTGTCCTCTGTATTTGTTTTCATTTTTTATGCTTCCTATATGAATTTATTCATTTAGCATCCATGCCTGAGAGTGCTGTAATTTTTGTGGGAGTTGCGCATTTTTTGCTGGTTTCTAATATTTCCACAGGATCCCAAGAGTTGTAGAAGAAACCATAGAATGAGATTTGTTGTTTTAGCTAAGGAGTTCTATTGTAAGGAGTGTGGTCCTTTAGATAAAAATGTGTAGAGATTTATGGGCCAGTGACTAAGTATGATAAAAACAAAACCTTTGACATAAGTAACTGAGAGATAGACAGTGACTTCTTTATCACAAGTTCGTGTAGCTAAAGACAGGTCAGGATCTTCAAATTCTGACAGCTTTAATATTAAACACCCAATGCATGCCTGCTTCCCCCACCCCTGTTTTTCACCTGCAAAATTCAACTGTCTCTTTTTTCACGTGGTCAGTTCATGTATCTTATAAAGTTATATTTTTTTCTTTTTAACTTTTTTATTAGTATATGTGTGCAGTGTATAATGTTTACATTCCTCGTGTGGCATTACATACATGACACATCTTAATTTCTTTTTTTATCTACTGCTCCCTCCGTCTCTTGGTTTCCTTTTGAAAAAGATCTGTCTTCTTAGTTCTTAATATGTATCTTTTATTTTGTTCTTTATAATTTGGGTTTCTCATATAAGAGAAACCATGTGATATTTAAGCTTGTGTGTCTGATTTATTTCATTTAACATTACATTCTCAAGGTGTATCCATTGTCCTACAGATCACTCAAGTTTATCTTTCTTTATAGCAGAGTAGTACTCTATTGTGAATAATTACCATATCCATTTGTCTGTTGATGAATATGTAGCCTGCTTCCAAGATTTAGTTATTACGAATTGTGGTGCTATGAACATGGGTGTGTATGTGTCAGTGTAATATGATGTCTTTAATTCTTGGAGAAGTTAATCTCTAGAAGAGGAATAGCTCAATCAAATGGAATTTCTAGTTTTAGATTTTTGAGGAATCTCCATACTGATTTCCATAGTGGTTGTACTGCTTTACATTTGCACCAACAGTGTAGAAGTGTTCCTTCTCTCCCCCAACTCCCAACATCACGAGTATTTTATTTGATTTCTTGATAATGGCCATTCTTTCTGGGGTAGGACAGAATATGTGTTGCTTTAATAATTTGCATTTCTCTAATGACCAGCAGTGTTAAATATTTTTCATTTATTTATTGGCCATTTGTACTTCTGTGCAATTACTTGCTCATTTTTGAGTCTTTTATTTGAAGAATCTAGTTATTATGAGTTCTTTATATATTCTAAGTATTAGTCCTTTAAAAGAATAGCTGACAATTTTGTTTTCTATTCTGTAGATTGTCTTTTTACTCTTAATTTTTTTTCTTTTGTTATGCAGAATCTTTTTAATATGACATGATCCTATGTGGTGATTTTTGGTACTATTTCCTGTGCACCCAAAGTTCTGTTCAGGAAGTCCTTGCTTATACCTATCTTTGAAGAGTTTTACTTAGTTTATCTTCTACCAGGTTAAGTGTTTATGTTTTAGCATTTAGTTCTTCGATCCATTTTCATTTTAGTTTAGCACTGGTGAGAGAGATGGGTATGGGTTCAGTATGTTTTCTGCATGTAGGTAACCAATTTTCCCAGCAGCATTTTTTTAAAAAAATAAGAGTGTTGAAACAACAAAACTCAACCATGTTAAGAAAAATGTATTTGTAGTTACAGAAGTTCATGATACTTTCTCTCCAGTTTCATACCTGCCTGCTACTTGTCCTGTTATTCTCCCACTCAGAAACCATAACTTGTGCCTTTTGTGCAAATGAAATTCCAGACTCTTAATTTAGCTGTCCATTCAAAGACTCCTCCAAGTGGCCCCATCCTGTATACTTCCTTTTCCAACTGTGCAGGCAGACCTCACCTCTAAGCTGTCCCTTTCATGCCTTCTTGACCTCCAGAGCACTGGCAGTGAGACTGTAACGAAGACAGAACTGGTTAGAGGATCAAGGGGTATGTTTTCTGCCTTCTTTGCATTCTACTCAGCGTTTGGCACCTAACATTTGTAGGGCAGGTGTTTTCTCTTCTGGCCCTGTGTATGAATTTACAGAGGAAAGAATATGGAGTGTCCTTCTGGGTTATAGGCAAAGAACTTCAGGCCGTGGGAATGTCTTGTTCCCCAAGTGTATTACATGCTGAGAGTTGCCTTTGAGTCTAATTTTTAAAAAATTTTGGGGAAGGACTAGTGCTGACTTACATATATGAAACACAATTATATTTATCCACATTGTCAGAATAAGCCAGGTAGATTGAGTAAGGCAGCCATTTTTTAGATACTTTTTTTCTTGCTTACGTGGCAAGTTTCTGTCAATTCTGAGATCAGCTATGGAAAAGAAACACACATTCATACACACAGCAATAACCAGTAAATAAATGATTAAGACATTGAAAGCATTTTTCCAACCTTATTTTAATATTCTTTGCTGGGTTGACTCAATTAATTTGGCAGTTGTTAAACAGTTTTATGAGTGCAGAGGACTTGCTATTTAAAAGGTTAGTAGTTGGTCACTAAGCTAGGATACTTTAAAACAACAAGGATCCTAAAAAATACTAAAACTGCTTTTAAAAAATACTTGTTTTTTTGTTTTTTCTTATTATTAGAAAAAACATACTGATTACCTACTTGTCAATGAATAGTTGTTTTCTGGTTAGAATGTATGAGCATGTTTCAGTTACGTGGGAAGTGCTAGCTGAACTGATCAAAAACTGGAAGAAAGCAAACAAGTAGACTTGTTCCATAGAGCACTGGAACCTCGTTACTAGGAGTGATCAGTAGATTACTTGCAATTTATTAGAAACACAACATCTGATGCCCACCACAGATCTACTGGGTCAGAGTCTCACTTTAACAAGATTCCCAAGAAGTACTTAGGCACATTCAAGTTTAAGAAGTACTACCTTGGCAATAACCTCTGCCTGCTCCCTATCGCTATGAACGGAGAAGTTTATGTTTTATGTATAGTTCTCACAAAATTTAGGAATTTTTATAGTAAATTATTGTTGTAACTAATTGTAAAAATAAACTTGCATGCTTGAATGTATAATAGTTAATTAAACAAAGTTGAGTATTACTGTAAGAGATTACAGGGTTTTAAAGCATGATTTGGCTAATTCCTAGTTTTGTAAGTCTTATTAGAACTTGGCTGGTATTTTGTACTTTTGTAATCCTACAGTTTGAGAAATTAGTGAGGTTAACAAAATACAATTTCTTTTCATTTATCCACTTGTTATTAATGGAGAATTACAAAAGTACTCTGGACCAATGTAATCTAAATTCTTCAGAATTTTAGAAAGGTGTAAGGAAAGTAGAAGTCTCCATAACCACCTTTTGAACTCAAACATTGTAAAAATACTTTTTAACTGTTTGTTTTAAAAATCCCCCACCCCATCTTGAGTGATCATGTGTTAAATGTTACTGTTTTGGGAGTTGGCTAGATTTGTCTGATATATATAAACAAGTAGACTAAACTAGCAGTGCCTTCAGGTTTTGGTGTTAAAAACAGACTTGAAAAAAATTTAAGAAACAGACTTGAGGTATTTGTTTTTGGGGGAGGTGCATCACATAGATATGTTTATTCATGCCAAGAGTAAACACTACTTATGTAGGTGGACAGTGATAGTCTGTGTTCCCATCTAATACAGCTTGCTTAAATTTATAGGCAGACTAATGTTTCACCTCCTGTACTCAAGAGAGCTGGTTGATAAACCATTAGCAGGTGCAGGGCTTGAGCCTTTTAAGGAATTTACTTCTTTTATCAGCACTCTGATTTTATGCACAGTGAAGCTCACCAACCCCAGTCCTATACAAGTCTCCTGGTAAACTTGGGTACAGTGTGGCTTCCTGGGGACCCAGACATTTTTAACTAAGCTTTGAAGCGTCTCGGCAGGATCAACTTCATAGGCTGCACCAGACACAGCTCACTCTGGACATCTGGTTTTTGACTAGTGCTCAATTTCTAAATCTACAGGTATCTCTCTAAAACAGCTGGATAGGTGAGACCTGTCCAAAGTTGTACACCGTAGGAGAAGGAAGAGGTAGAAGAGGTGAGTGATACCTCCTGTTGCCTGGCACCTCTCCAGATCCTCCTGGAAGGAAGAGTGCTAGGCGGGGAAGCAGCAGTGGTCCGAAGGTGATTCTGGTGAAGGTCTTTCAAGAGCAAGATTGAGGATCATTAACAAAGTTACATTTCTAACATTCCTTTGTATTACTCCAGACATGTTAATACACTTTTATGTCAGCAGGATGAAAGTTACCCTTATTAACATATTTAATTTAATCTTTGCAAACACTCCAATGGCAACTTATTTTTTCCTGATGAAGACAGAAATAAAAAGA
This sequence comes from Dolichotis patagonum, assembly GCA_004027295.1. NCBI lineage: Eukaryota > Metazoa > Chordata > Mammalia > Rodentia > Caviidae > Dolichotis > Dolichotis patagonum. Next base: position 198,429 of record PVJX010000418.1, read on the forward strand.
ATAGTTCATATTCCTGCCAAAGTTTAACTTTGCAGTAGTATTTTATGTACATACAGTTTAGCTCTGTGGTAATCAGTATATGCATATTTAGATATTTGTAGACTTCTCATGTTTAGTTCATATGCTTTTCTGTGTTTCTTACCAAATGATGCCCACTTGCTTTGGAAATCAATGCAATTTGTTACCAATCTTAGCCTGTTTCCTCATCTCTGGAATGGAGATAATACAAATTTTGTGCAATGAACTTGTACTGAGAATTAGATGAGATTATGAAAACTGGTTTGACTGGTACATAGTATGTGCTTATTAGTCCATGGTGGTCTTCATTATTGCAGGTCCTGGCGAAGCAGGACTCTTGAGTTTTCTGAATTTGAGTGGAGTTCCTCAGCCCTCACCCCACCCCTGAAACCTCTGTGGGTGTGGTTTCCTTCACTGTGTTAAAAGAGTGTTTGTTTCCCTGAAAAGGCACCCAACTGAAACACTGTCTTTCTCCTTTATAAAGAGCATGGGCTGATGGCAGTCACGTGGGCCAAATGACTTTTGATATAGGTTGAAGGTCACAGTGCAGGCACCTCTCCCAAGTTCATGAAAAGCATCTGGAGCAACTGCTGCCAGAGTCAGAACATCCAGCCGTTGATTAAAGAACTGCCTTTGTCAGAGAGCACTACTGTGTCCAAACTAATGTTGACCACCCTCAATGGAGAGAGGCCTTGAATGCTGCTACTGTGTTTGCTTTTGAAAGGTCTTTCTCTCTCTCCCCTTATCCTGGTTTGTTAGGCTGGCCTATATTTAGATTCACAAAGGTCTTGTGAAAGGTTTGGCCTTTTGATTTATTTATTTTTGTCACTTTGAGTCAGGGTCTCACTATGCAATTCAGGCTGGTCTTGAGCTCACTTTGTAGCCCAGGCTGGTCTCAAACTTGCAGTGATCCTCCTACCTCGGCCTCCCAAGTGCTGGGGTTATAGGTGTGCACTACAATGCCCAGTTTATTTCTTTATTTAGGTACTGGAGGATTGAACTCACAACCTCGCACTTGCCAGGCAGGCACTTACACTGCCAGCTAAATCTCCAGCCCGATTTGACCTTTTTAATGCTGAAATGATTGGAGGGAAAGCTAATTTGAGGATCACTGAGGTACACACACACACACACACACACACACACACACATTGTTCATGAAGAATGTCTTGGTTACTTTCCTCTCATTGCTGAGATAAAATACGCAGTACTTCAGATTAAGGAAGAAAAGGTTTATTTAGCTTAGTTTTTGGAGGTTTCAGTCCATACTCAGCTGGTTCCAAGGCAGGGGGCCATGGTTGAGGGGCAGCTCTTCTTGGCGGCTGTAAGCAACAAAAGCAAAAAAGGGGCAAAAAGGACAAAGTGTCTCCTTCCCTTCCTTATGTTGTATGCTGGCCGCCCACCCCTGGGCAGATGCAGCCCTGGACCCCAGACCCAGCACTAGACAGTGAACCAATCCCAAATGCAGATTCAGTCGCCTCCATGACTGCAGAAGCTTTGGGGGAGGGGTGGTGAGGACATTCAAACTCAAAACATAGCAGAATATGAGCAAAATGTAAAAGTAAAAGGCTGTCATTTTTCTCTGGTGGCAAGGAAATGACATAAGCAGTGTCATGGTAAATCCTGCCCTCCCCAAGAGTGCAATTGCAGTAGAATTTTGGAGTGAGCTATTGTTCTAAGGAAACATCAATTGCAATGATATATATTTTGCTTGGTATTATACGGACCGTAGGCGGTATTTTGGTGGCTTTGATACACCTGTATGCAATTGGTGGTTATAGTCAAGATCCCTTGAAATGTGGCCTTCGCATTTTAAAATTTGGTTTCTCTTTTAAATAAGAGAAACTTGGGGCCAAGGATATAGCTTAGTGGCACAAACGCCTGCTGGCAAGCACCAGGTCCTGAGTTCGATTGCCAGTACCCCCCCCCCAAAAAAAGAGAAACTTTGAAGGTCTCTTGTGCTTTTTATGTTTTATTTTTGAAAGTCTGTTTTAAAGTGTATGACATCTTTGAAAGTCTGTCTACTCTGTTGAACTGTTAAATGCCAGTGAGTTTCTATAGGCCACTAACTCAAATAGTTTCTGAGATGTAACTATGCATCTAGTGCATAGTATGTTTCTGGTGTTTGAATGTGGTGCTCTGATTTCTATTGAGGAAGACATTTATTTCTATAGTGGTTTAAACAACTCATTGTAAAATTTAGTCTTTTAGTGATAGAGAGGAGATTATGCATTATCTGGAAACAGCTGCTTAGCAGATGAAATCCCAGCCGTGCAGTCTGGTGGAGTCCAGGGCAGCTGTGGTAAGGGAGGCTGTCAAGAACTTTAGCTCTCATTTTAGAAACACAAGTGTGGTGAAAAACACATGGGCCATGCAATCACAGAAGTGAGCATTGAAATCCTGGTCTGCAGTGACTGAATAGGATGACCATTCCATCCTGGTTTGTTGGAGAGCTTTTGGGTGTTAGCACTGGGCATTCCACATCCATGGAATCTTCCTCCGTCCCAGCCACACTGGGTGGTGGAGTCATCCTCATTATGTATGACAGTATGTATACTGTGTCTTAGTTACTTTTCTCATTGTCGAGATGTAATACCCTACACCCAAAGTTAAAGTAGGAAAGCTTTATTTAACTCACAGTTTGTAGAGGTTTCAGTCCCTAGTCGGCTTGGCTCCGAGGCAGGGTAGTTGGCGTGCAGGCATCGCAAAAGTAAAACAGTTCATAGCATGCAAAAGATAGTAGTAGAGCACCAAGAGATGAGCTTTTTCTGTCCCTTATGTCTTATCCAGGCCACTTAGTGTGGGTAGTACTCATACCCTTAGTCCTAGTGCCCTTGAGACTAGCATTGCACCGTGAACCAATGCCAGCATCACACTCTAGATCCAGCCACCCCTGAAAAAACTCCACCTATGACTGCATGAAGCAACTAAAACTCCAGATGTGGCTGGTTTAGGCTGAACCTATTTACTTTTTTTGATAAGAAATCTGATATGGGCCTAGTGACATTAAGCCAGACCCTCACCCCAACCCATCTGGTTTACGTGCCTCCTATGGACTCCCTAGGACACTGCAGGGTGCTAGGGATGAACTTTGTTGGGAGGAGAAAAAGTTCTCATATAAGTACTCAAGTGTTTGGGAAGATAGAACTAGTTCCCTGGAATTTAGATATTAATTTGTCTTTCATTTTCTCTCTTTTCCTTTGAGTGGAACAGATTGGAGTAGTTGCACAAGGAAAAAGTTTAAGGGTTTCACTAATGTAATCTAGCTACATACAAAAAAAATGTTAAAAATGTGTCTTGTGATACTGGGATTCATTTTTCTAGGTGTGGTAGCCATTTACCTTTTTATAGTGTGTCATCATAAAACAAACACAACTTTCCTAACTGCAAATGCATCTTTGCTCATGGAGATATGGAATGAGTAATACTTTGTAGAAGCCAAGCAGTTAAATCACATTAAGCAAACAGAGGCAGGGCCTCAGAAATTTAGATAACAGATGAATGGTCCACATTTGGCCTTTCCAAATGAAGACGTATTGAGAAAAACTAATTTTGGCCCAAAAACTACTTCTCTGCCTTTGATGCCTCCGTATCCCTTTAAAAAACAAATAAACAACAACAACAACAAACACTGAGTTTTTTCTTCTGCAAATATATAGGATTTCAATTTTAAAACCAGAAATTATTTTTTAATTGAAACACAGGCAGTTTTTAAAAGTCATAGTCATAAAGCAGTGGGCCTGACTGAGAGTCTTGTCCACAGAACCACTATAATGGGGTGATAAATCTGCATGGCTTTGGGAAGGAGACAGGTGGATTTGAGGGAGGGGCACCAGGACAGTGGCCTATTGGCTGTAAGCCCTGGGTGAAAACAATGGGGAATGGGGGCTGCCCGAAGCAAGTTCTGGCTGAGCTGTCCGCTTTCGTTATTGTCTGCCATCAGTGGCTGGAGTCAGATGGGAAGGCCAGCCCAGATCGCTGCAAGATACTCATCGGGTGCCATTAGGCAATTCCAAAATGACCTTTCATACCTCGTTTTCCTATGAGCTCATAAATTACGTCTTTGATCCTGCCCCTTCTTTGTTTGATAAGGAACAACACTTCCTTCTGCTCAGTATTTCAGTAACAAAAAAGTGAGACACAGGTTGCTCAGTGATCCAGCCCTTGATTTCAGATATACACCCACACACTTTCCAGTGGGAATTCAGTGTAACTTACTTGTCAAGGTTCTCTGCATTAAAAACAAACACCTCCTATTAGATAAGGAGACTTGGTTTTTAGAATAATTGATTCTTATGACTTAGACCCTGATTAATATTCTGCTTTATGAAGGGTATGTCTGCAGCTCTTTGGTAGGTATTAGGGTCACCGGGGTACTGTTTTTATCCTTGCCCTCAGGAAGTTCACAAATGAGACAGGAGCACAGACAGGGCTGTTGTAATAGGATTTTAGTGGGTATACATAGGAAGGAAAGGGGTGGTCTTTGTACACTTGCAGAGTGGAGGACAGCTGCCTTCGCTACTGTTGCAGGATCTCTGTGAGATTCAGTTACAACAGTGTTTAAGAACCACCAGTGAAAAATACACATTGATAATCAAATATAAGAAATTTCTCTGAGGGTAAACAAATGTAAAGGCTGTCTTTGTTCTCAGGTTCTTTCAACCAGTCAGTACCTGCTAGACACCTTTCCAAGGACAGCAGCCTCCTGCATTTATTGAGTGCTTTATGCACCAGACTGTGCTATTTATTATATGCTTTGTTAAACTCAGAAGAGTTTCTTTTAAACTCAGAAGAATGCTAGAGATAGGGACAGAAATAATGTGCTACGGATGCAAAAACCCGGCTCAGAGAGATGAAGTAATTTGGTCAGTATTAGGCAAATATTAAGTGGTGGAGCTGGTATGCACACCTGCTTGTCTTCACAAAGCCCTAGCATTAAACCATTACTCCACACTGCCCCTCCAGAGATAGTTATCGTGGAGGATTTAGGTGTGGCTGGGTGTGGGCATGGCTGTTGGGAGTTGTCAAACGGCAGCCAGTGTAGTTTCTTGAGTCTGCTTTGAAGCTACTTCCTTAGCCTGAGTTGCTCGGAAAACATCTTATCCTCTGAGTGGTGATTTTTGTGATGTGGTTTCCACCTGCCTCTGGAGGGCAGCTCTTCTCATTCAGCCAGAAAGCCCATCCGTCGCTGATAACCTGTTGCTAGAGTCACTCACAGCCTGCCCTGTTTCTGTATGGCTAATGCTTGTCATTAGCCACATAGTAAACCAGTGGTGCTGTGAGAGTGCAATCAGTGCAGTCTGGTTCGGGGTTGGAGGTCATGGCCTTTCCACCACATTGCTCTCTCTGCTGATGCCTGTGATGTAAAAGTGAAACCACAAGGTGCTTCTTCTGCATTGAGTGTGACTGTAAGAAAAAGTTGTTGGATGCTTTCTGTCTAGACCCAGGTATGAATCGGTACCTTCACATATGTTGCTTATCCTTTTAGTTACCCTGTTAGGTTGTGTCATATCTGCTCTGTGGATTGAGGAGCCTGAGAATCAGAAAGGTAAAAAAAATACCTCTTCAGATGGGAATTAGCCAGTGAGCAACAAAAGGATTAACTTCCAAACTCTACAGGAGGGGCCCATTTCCAACATTTCTTTGAACTTAACATGTATTTTGTAAGTGGGTGGGAACACAAAATAAGGTGTGTGATGTGTCATCCATTAGCTCATGGAGAGAGAGATTGTGTTGATTTTAATTTAAACCTAGAACATTATATATGTGAGCATTTGTGCTAGAGACTAGCCAGATTCACAGGTGTTTAGAAGTGTCACACTTAACCCACCTACAGAAATACATAGGCAAAATTCATTCGTCAGATTATTCTACTGTGTAGCAGTTTCCTCATGTAGTGCAAGCTTGCCTTGTAGCGCAGGCTGGCCTCCAATTTATAGCGATCCTCCTTCCTCAGCCTCCCCAGTGCTGGAATTACAGGTTGGGCCATCATGCTCAGCCAGCAATTTCTGATAAAACTATTGCTGTTGATGAGTAATTCCTTCTATTAAAAAACAGTGGAATCAGCTATTTTGCTGATCGTTGATAGTATAAGAGGATAGCAATAGAGGGAAGAGTAATGCTTCTATATGTCTTCAAGGGCTGGACTTAACTCCATTCACATGTGGGTACGTTTGGCAAATGCAATTAAGATATCGAAGAGATGTAATGTGAGTAAGGTGGGTAAGGATCTTTTTGACCATATATAGACAGCGTCTATGGACCCATTGCCAGTGATTGCAAGGGCTCTGGATTTGAGCTGCTGGTTGAAGTGTACCTGTTGCTGGAACACATGTTGTGATGTAATGAAGTGGTGACTCATTGGCAGACAGTTCATGACAGCTTCAAGGACTCATTTGAATCATTCCACAGACCTCTGAACCAAAAGCAGATGGAAAATATGTTTACATATACTTGCAAAGCTGTGTCCCAACTTGCTTCTGCTTAGACAATCATGAGAATCTCAGAAATCCTTTCTTCTGAGATGGGAATTAACCTGTAGCATAAAAGAAACATGTTTAGGTAGGTACTTAGCACAGCACCTTGAACTGGCACAGTGTAAGTTAGGGCAGCAGAGTGAGAAGCTGTGTGTTACTCCTTTGCCATCTCAGTCTGCCTCCTTTTTCCACTGCTGCCTGGGCTCACGTGACCTAAAGCTGAAACATTGATGGCAAGTGTGTGTAGGCCCAGGAGGACAGATGTTGGCTCTTAATTGTAGGTTCAGTATTTTTTTTAATGTACTTCGATAAAGGTATTGGTACTTTACAGAGCATGTAACTTGTGTGTGTGTGTGTGTGTGTGTGTGTGTGTGTGTGTATAGATAGATAGATAGTGTTAAGATCTCTGAGGGATCTATCAAATTTGCTCATTCAACCTATGTTGAACAATTAGATAAGTGTCATGGTGAGCAGGTTACATTGCTGAACACAATAGAAACACGTGTGTGTAACTGACATTCACTGTCTGAAATTATATTCGAAAAGTAAATAGAAAGTGGCGAATGTTCCAAGCCATATCAATATTCCCTCCAATAATAGATGTCAGAGATGTTTTGAGTTTTCAGAGTATGGTCAGGATTAGTTTCCAATTTGATGGGTGAATAGTAGCAGAAAATGAACACAAGAAGTCACAAAACCATGGAATGTATTGGAAGAATGGAATCTCATTTGCCTGAGATATGGTGTATATTTTTTTTCCTTCCATTTTAGCCATCACTACTGTCTTATTGGGATTTTTGACCTATCTTTTTTAGCCAACAAAAAGCTAATCTTGGCACAGGTCCATGAAATCAGCTGTTTAGCAGATGATGCTGGCACAGTGACCTTGAACAAGCGATTTGTGTTTCAGTTCTCTTGCCTGTTAGGGCTGCAGGCTGATAGAAATGCGAAAGCTTCTAAATAAATGCGTGGCCATACTATGACCACTTTCACTTCTCGAATGCTTTTCTAAGGCTGTGATGGGTAAATGCCCATTGCTAAACTAAATATACTTGGCTTTTTGTTCTCTGGGTACACAGAATCAGTCCTCTCAGGAAACTAAAGGGTTGCCAAGGAGTGAGAAAATTAAAGGTACACCCTCATGAAAAGAGCAAGAAAATAGTCCTTACCTAAATTCTAGCCCAGTATCCAGAATTGGTGGTGGTGTTATTAATAATAGCAACTAAAACTTCTTAATAACTTAACTGAGCACAGTTCTAAGTACTTTGCAGTGTTGATTCAAGACATCCCTATGAGGTATCATTGCCTCCGTTTTGAGAATGAGGAAACTGAGGCACAAAGGACACATTGGCCAAAGAAACTGAACTAGTAATTAGCAGAGCTGAAATTACAAACCAAGAGTCTGTGTTAGGATCCTCATTTCTTAACTGTTTTTGCTGTGCTGACTTTTGATCATTTTCTGTATGCTAATTCTTTTTTTTTTTTTAATTTTATTGTAAAGAGAATAAAACAAAAGAGGGCAGTACAGAGCAGATCAGAACAGGACAACATAGGCAACACAGTACTTTACATTAAGACAAACAGACATTAACAGTAGCTATCATAATATCTCTTTCTCGGCTATAGTTGAGCATAGTTTCAAATACAATAATATCAAACATAACAAAATAGTATAAAGCCATTCAAAGAGTGAAAGAATTACAGGGCATTCTGAACCAAATAACAGAAAATGATCAGTGGGTACCAAAATATCTCATTTTCAATAGAAAAATTTTGTTTAAACTATCACATATATTAAAATCCCAATAAGACACAACATGATAGAACCGATGGGTGATAGCAGACTAGAAGCATGGTAGGACTTCTAAGGATGACGATATTAAATCAGCAATGGCTGTCGTAATGTTTTGTTTTCTTCAAAACAGCTGTTCATATCATCACGCATGATATAGTCAAACAAAACAGAATAAAACCATTCTAACTGATGATTGAAAACATTGAAAGGCTTCAAAGCTATGAGATGGGGACTCATGCTTACCATAAAATCTTATATACTCTTATCAACTCTCATACTAGGGAGACTATATGGTATTTACCCTTGTGAGTTTGGTTTATTTCACTTAAGAGAATGGTCTCAAGTCGTGTCCATTTATTTATAAATATCTCAGTGTGATCATTCTTTATAGCTAAGTAGTACTCCATTGTATAAAAATACCACAGCTTTTTTATCCATTCCTCAGTTGATGGGCACTTAGGTTGTTTCCAGGATCTGGCTGTTACAAATTGTGCTGCTATAAACATGGGTGCACATATATCACTGTGGTATAATGTTTTCAGTTCTTCTGGGAATATGCCCAGAAGTGGAGTAGCTGGGTCAAATGGGACTTCCAAACCCAGCTTTTTGAGGAATCTCCAGACTGACCTCCACAGTGGTTGCACCAGTCTACACTTCCACCAACAGTGCAGAAGAGTTCCTTTCTCCCCACAGCATCTCCAACACTTGTTGTTGGTAGTGTTTTCTATCTTGGCCCTTCTTTCTGGAGTGAGATGGAATCTCAGTGTGGTTTTAATTTGCATTTCTCTATGACTAATCATGATGAACATTTCTTCATGTATTTATTTGCCATTGGTATTTCTTCATCTGAGAACTGTGTATTCATTTCAGATGCCCATTTTTGGATTGGGTCTTTGAATTTTGAGGGTCTGATTTTTTTAAATTCTTTATAAGTTCTAGACAGAAGTCCTTTGTCTGAGGAACTGTCCATGAAGGTTTTTTCCCAATTTGTGGGTTTTCTTTTCACTCTGCTGGAAACCTCTTTTGACATGCAGAAACTCTTTAATAAGATGTGGTCCCATTTATTGATTCTGGGAAGTATTTCCCGTGTACTTTGGTTCTTGTTCATGAATTCTCTTCCTACCCTTATATCTTTGAGATTTTTACCTACTTTGTCTTCCAGCAGTTTTAGTGTTTCTGTTTTAATATTTAGATCTGTGATCCATTTAGATTTTAGTTTAGTGTATGGTGATAGACATGGGTCTAGTTTTAGTCTTCTGCATATGGACAGCCAATTTTTCCAGCACCGTTTGTTAAAGAGACTCTCGTTCTTCCAACAAGCAACTGCATGCTAATTCTGAAACACCTAAACTCCTATGTCTGTGCTTTTCTCAGATTCTTCTTTTGTTATTACCTGGACAACCTGCATTGAGAAAAGCTGTTGCTAAGCAGAATTTCTTGATTCTGTCCCAACTTTAAAGGGTTTGCTGAGACTTGCTCTTAGTTGATGTTGGTGGCGAAGGGCAACATGATAAGTGCATTGTAGAATTCCTAATCTTGGAATTAATTCCCATTACTTTGATGTTTTCTTTGCTGGTTATGGAAGAATAAAAGGAACTGAACTAACAGTACAGATTATTTTGGTCTGTTTTGCCAGTATACAAAATTATTTGTAAAAGACCTGCAGAAGAGTACTAGTATTGAAGTAGAATTTTGAGTTAAAAGTCTTTCACTCCTGAGGGGTCAGCTGCACAGAAGGTAACTCTGGCACAGTTTTCAAAGGTGACAGCATAACCTAGAAATATGGGGCTGGCAGGAGGAAACACCATCTTTAAGTTCAGGTTTGTGGGATTTGCTGATTTTTCTTGACGTTAAGTATTTTCAGCTGCCGGGCTGTTTGTTGGTATTTTTAGACCAACTGGCCTTTTGTTTTATGATATCCATGTGTGAATAAAGTAAGTAATCCCTATTTCTGGTTTGGCTGCTGCATCCTTCCATAATTAAAGACTTCCAGCTGCTATTTGCATTTTTTCCAGGCTACCTTTTGAGTTTCTTTGAGTGGGCATAAAAACGGGGTGTTCTTTTTTTCCTGTGTTTGTCTATGTGGGGCGGGGTACCAGTTCATCTCATTTGTTAAAAGTTCTAAAATTACAAGCTTGGGTTTTGCTTGCTGTTCATTGTGTTATAAATTTGGCATCAGAAAACCAAGTAACATTTAAATTTATTGTTTATTCTCCCACCCCAGTTCTGGAAGTGATTTAATTTGGCCTGGTCAGGTGTCTCCTGATAGGGATGGTGATTTTTGTGTGATAATGATGATAACTGCTGTTTGCAGAGTTCGGAATCACAAGACTCATCATATGGTTGTTACTGTTAGTGACTGCTGGTTTTTTTTTTTTTTCTTCTTTAGTGTCTCTCCAGAAAAAATATGATTACAGTCTTTTTAAAGAAGGTCTGGAGTTCTGAGTTGTGAAAGGTGCCTTGTCTCTGCTTTGTCTTTTTATCAAGAAATGTTCTTTTGAGGGTGTCATACAGAAAAACCCCCTTTTTTGTGCACATTTTCCCCTTTTGTTCTCTTGAGCAGAAAGCTTGTTGTGGATTTATGTAGTTCAAGTGATCTTTAAGCTGCAGTGTACTTAAAATGTAGGAGCTGTGACAGCAAGCTCGTAGATTGAAAAAGTGGCTTCTCTTTGACCTGTAACGTCCCCAATTTTAATACCACCCCGAAGAGAATACAGTATCAGCTTATTTACTGCCATCACTCCCCCCCCCCCGACTTACTGTGTGGAGATGAAACTTTATAATACCTCAAACCAAAAGTAGGCAAGCTGTGTAATACCTCAAACCAGAAGTTTCTGAAAACATCTCAGTTCTCCATCTTTCTCACTTACCTGTGTGGACTCTTGTTCCAGTGAAGAGCAGCTCACCTCCATTTAAGATTAGCACAGTAAACGGAAACAGCAGAAGTCCATGGCTGCAGTTGGGTCCCATTAGGGGAGTTGCTCTTTGACACTGCTTTTGAATTGGAAAGGTGTGTCTATTGAATGGAGTTCTGAAAAGTAACTTTGTGAATCCCAGGACCTCCTGGCTGTTGACCTTGAGAATAACTTTAAGTCTTAAAGAATTGATGTGAATGTTGAAACTGGTTTTTTAGCATTAAGACTGAAATGACTGTATTCTCAGGTATTGTTAGAAAGTAGCAGTGTGATAGAGAGATCCCAACATTGTAGAAGTAAACAGCCTACAGCACGAACTGTATGGACCTTGGACACTGGTTGTAGACCAAGTCTTTCTCCACTGAGCCAGTGAGTGTTTCCTCTCTTCCTTCTCAAGGCAGAAGCTGCTGCTGAGAGCTGCTTTGTGCTGTTACCAGCACTAATCTTTATGTAAATGTTTAACAGGGGCATAGTTTCATTTACCTTCCAGCTGAACTTGAAAGAGGTTTCTAACAGTCTCTAATACCCCTACCCCCATGGAAGTCAGCACTGAAAAATTCAGTTTCCAGAGGGAACCCTGGAATGACCTTTTCATGATAGTGGTGGCTGTAAGGCTGGTTTTTCTCCAAAGAAAAACTCCATTTAAAGGTTACTTTTTTATTTTATTGTTATGTAAGGAAAAATTTATTCCTTAGTTATTTCTTATATCAAGCAGTAGAGATTAAGGCTAGAACTAACTAAAAAGCTACCCCCCCAAAAAAAAAAAACACTAAAACTTTGAGTAATCAGCATTGTTGAAAGGCTTCTGGCCCACTTGGGTGGGCACTTTTTGTTTGTGTCCGTATTAACTCTTCATAACCTGTTTTTAAAATATATATTTGTATGTATTTATGTATTTATGTATTTTTATATGTTTTAAAATATAAGCAGATTCATCTACATTGTGGAGAAAATAGTGTAAAGCACAGGACTTGTGATTGGGAGGATTAGTAGTGTTGCCATCGCTGTTTGTGTCGATGATGTTACAGTTCCAGTATATATTCTTACTCTTCAACAAAAAATTTCTTGACAGATTGAAAAATCTACTGCCAGTAGCTAATCAGTTCTGAAAAGATTTGTGTTCCTCCTGTACACTTGGGAGATTTATCAGGCCTAGGGCTAACTGCGATGAGTCTGATACAATAAAACATGTTTCTAAATATTTTGACAAAATTGGGTAGGTGTCATATGTGGCTTCAAATATGTGTGCATTGTGGAATGACTAACTTTGAGCTAATTACCACAAAGGAAATTTAATAGCAGTAAGGTGTGGAATACAGAACGAAGGGGTTGTGTATAGTCATTAAGTGCTTCTCCCCTCCATAACTTTTAATATGCTTAGTACTGGGGCGAGGGCCTGCTCTCTAAGGGCTTCGGCGAAGGCAGGTGGTGACTATCCTGCTTATCCAGAACCAAGGGTACAGCTAGCTGGTCCTGACAGATTGTGGTATTGCTTTTGAAGGGATCCTGGCTGGGTTTGAGCTGTGACTGCCTCAGTGCTAATATGGTTCCGTCTCCTAGAGCTGGGGCAGCCCAGCTTTTCATGCTTTGGGTTGTTTGCTTTTGGGGGTTTCTGGGTTTTTTTGTTTGTTTGTTTTGTTTCTTGTCTTTTTTGAGACAGGGCCTTGCTATGCAGTTCAAGCTGGCCTTGAGCTCACTGTGTAACCCAGGCTGGTCTCAAATTTGCAATAATTCTCCTGCCTCAGCCTCCCGAGCCACCACACCTCACTGGGGTTTCTCTTTTTTAACCTTTAATTTGTACCAGGACTGCTATGAGGCTGAGGCCACAGCTCACCATGTAAGAAAAACTGTCCCAGACCGGAGCTAATCACAGGAGCAGAAACGTTTTCCCTTTGTCATTACTGTTTCTTCCTTGCGGACTAATTAGGCAGCCGTGGCTGATCTCATTTAAACTTTATTAATCCCGAGCATCTTTCTATAGGAATTGCCTCAAGAGTTTAAAAAAAAAAAAAAAAGGAAGCTAAGCTAACGTTTTTTGCTAGGGCTGCTAATTACCCCAAGCTATACTTTTGATTAATTAATCACTCTACTTACCTAGAGAGCCTGTTCAGGAGTGCCAGACAGCAGGCACTTCACTCTTTCCAGGGTGCAGAGACACCTCTCTGGTTGGTGTATAGGGAACCGGTATTACCAGGGCCCAAAGAGAAAACCAAGGCACAGGGAAGTCTGACTGTGTTTAAGCTTGACTTGCTATGTTGACGCTGATTATAAACAGATGCAGTGGTAAATTACTTCATCTGTTTGTTTAAAAAAAAAAAACTACGATGGGAAAACAATTTTTTTTTTTTTTTTTTTGGGGGAAAACAATTTCAAAGCTACCTTTCCTGAGTCTCTCATTCCAAAGTTTAAGCAATTTGTGGAGGTTGGACTAGGACAGACTAAGGGATACTTTGCTCTGGCCAAAGGCGCTTGAAGAGGAAGATGTTGGTCTTGGGTGCAAATTGGTGATGACTACAGGAGGACTCTGACTGTGTAGGGTCAGTGCACTCTTCGAGGTGTCGGGCCAGCACAAGCAGCACCTCCCGGGATGGGACCCGGAAGAGCCCAATACTGAAATGTGGAGAGTTCTTTTTGTTGAAAGCATCTGCATTGACTTATATAAGACTCCCAGTTTGGCAATTGTGCGGAGTTTAGGGAGAAGGATACCTTTAAGAGATTGAACTTTTTTCTGTTCAGTGAGAGGACCTTACCCAGGGTTCAGGGTTGAATTCCGCTTTATCTCAGTTGCAGTACTGTGAGATGCTTGGCCCTGGGGCTGCTTGCTTTTGTGACTAGGCAAATCATTGAGCCTTCCTAAGCCTTAGTTCACTCTTATGCACAATATATTTGATGATAAGAATACTTCACATAGTGTTTTTCGTGCTTTCCTTTTGTTTTGAAGACAGGATTTCACTGTGTAGTTCAGGCCCTTGCATTCACTATGTAGCCCAAGCTGGCCTCAGACTCCTGGTGATCATCCTGCCTCAGCCTCCCATGTGCTGGTATTATAAGCATGTACCACCCACCACTCCTGGCTAATGGTTATGGGAATTAAAGTTCTTGTAAGAGTATCTGGCTGTAATAATCCTTCAATAAACGCCAACAATGTGGAAAAGGTAGGAGGTGCTGATTTAATTCTTCCATCATTTGGGGTAATGTCCAGAGCACTTCCCACTTGTGTTGCCGAAGCATTGATTGATAACCCGTGTTGGGTTGTGGTCTTTTTCCTTGAGGCTGATGGGTGATGTTACCTGGATTCAGACCTTAGCTATGAAGCTCTGATCCCTGGCTCACTTCTGATAAATTGGTCCCACCGTGCTTTGTATGGTCCTCTCTTTAGCCCCCCCATTCCTACGCTATGTCATTATCTCTTGATGAGGCTGGTGTCTCTGATAGAAGAGTAAACGTCTCCTGTACCTGTCCTTAGTGTTCCCATTGCTTAGTGCAACAGTTAAAAAACCAAAACTTTAAGGATGGAATTTCCTTTTTCCTGTCGATAAAAACCGAGGTGGAATCCCAGTAAATACAGGGTGTAAAGTGGGAGTTTTTCTGCCAGAAGTACAGGTGAGGAAGCAGTTGGTTGGCCTCTGGGCCTCCACTTGGCTACTTACCTGGAGCACAGTCGGAAACTACTCCTCTGGCATCCATAGACCTCACTTTCTCGGTGAATGGCACTTTTTAAAATGTCCTTGCTACCTATACCTATCTATTCAGAAGAAGTACTGATACTTATTTATTAAGTTTATAAATGTTGTAAAACTTTAAATATTTAGTTTTCCTCAGAAGAAAGATATGAAAATTCATTTATTTTAGA
This sequence comes from Dolichotis patagonum, assembly GCA_004027295.1. Lineage (NCBI taxonomy): Eukaryota > Metazoa > Chordata > Mammalia > Rodentia > Caviidae > Dolichotis > Dolichotis patagonum. Next base: position 213,486 of record PVJX010000418.1, read on the forward strand.
CTGCTCGTTGAAGACAATGATTCACGTGTATTATTTTCTGGTGCCCAAAGAAAATTTATTTTCCTCCAGTGTCACCTGTATTCCTGTCAGTCTCTGACCTGTTAGTGAACCTCAGTTCCGTTATCAAATAAAAATGAATTGGGCATTCCCTCTTCAAATGAAAATGCCATTAAAATTTTTAAAAATTGGTATGTGCTCATTTTTTTAAAAAAAGAAAAAAAACCTCAACAAACTGCAGAAATACACAAGCAGAAATGCCTTCCCTCCTCTATTCTTTTGAGATAGTACAGTGAAAGAAAATGGTTCAGCTCAGTGTGGCAGTACCTACCTGTAACCCCGGCTACTCAGGAGGCTGAGGCAGGAAAAGCACAAGGTGAAGGCCAGCCAGGACTATTTAGAGAGATCCTATCATATTAAATAAAATATAAAGTAGAATAATTTTTTTTAAAAAGATATAAGGCTGAGAGCAGGTGTGGTGTGGCTCAGTGATAGAGCAAACTTGCCTAGTATGTGCAGGGCCCTTAAATTCATTCTCCAGTACCGAAGGAGGAAGAGACAGAGTGGGAGAGGATAGGGGAGAGCAAGTACCCTTCCGTATCTTCTAACATGGTAACTTAGGTTTAAATGTGCATGGGATTATTTTATATATATATATATATATATATATATATATATATATATATACACACACACATACACATATACACATATACACATATACACATATACATACATACACACACACACTACAGGGACTCTTTACATTCAGTAATAATACATGGCATCCTCCTAAACCTGTATACCACACCTTTTCTTTTTTGGGGGGGTGGATACCGGGGAGCAAACTCACGACTGCACGCTTGCCATGCAGGCACTTATGCTGCTGAGCTAAATCCCCAGCATTTCCTTTATTCTTGAATAAGAATGTACTGTTTTATATAGGTGGGCCATTTTAAAATTGATAACCTATTACAATATACTTAGTTGTTTTTATTCTTTTTCTGTTTTGGTGCTATTACTGTTTCTTTGTATAATTGTTTTAAAAATCCATAGTGCTAATTCCTATACATCTTTGTATTTTTATATACCTGTTTCTAGAAAGTAAATATATATATGATTGGAAGATGGAGGAGTACATGCCTTAAATTTTGGTATGTCCCTTCCCCTTCTACCAATGACATGGGTAGTTCTATTTCACCATGGCTTTAGTAAGTGAAAAGACTCCTGTGGTGGAGTATAAGAAAAAGTTTTTTTCAGGTGCTTCTGCCTAGTTCTCAAAATGGAACCTCTGATATCTGCAACTACAGCAGAGTATCTTTGAGCTTCCAGCCTTTCCCACCCAGATCCAAGACTGTTTATCTTCATAGAAGCTGTTGAAGAGAAACACTTTAGTCATTAAGCAATAAAATACCCTTGAAGAACAAATGGGTAGGACAATACCAGCTTCCTATGCTGTGTCTAGGTAACCAGCAATAATATTCCTCTTGTGACGAGGTTGATTTACCCTTTGCCACCCCACCTCCAAACTGGCAAAACTACAAACGACCAGGTCCCCACACCTGTTGGAAGCACCTGACTTTGCAGAGATAACTGCTGCATTTTTGGATGGGGAGGTCCGCCTGTAGGCATATGCGTGGGAACCTTACTGCATTTTCTTGTAGGAACAGATTTGGATTTAAATTCACCAAGGTTTTAGTGTCTAAAACAAATAAAACAACAGAAAAGCCAATTTCCTCCTGTGTGCCACTTTCTGCTGAAGGTTTTGTTTTTTTCCTGTGAAAAACTTAAATTTACGTACGTGGCCAGTTTTAAGATAAGATTCACTAAGACCTCGGTCATAACTTACGCATTGTCTTCTATGAAAGTGAGCTTAAAGCTTTGGATTAATGTTCCTAATAATGAAAAAAATGTTTTTTAAAAAATACTGGTATAAACCTTTGATAGTCCTGCCACCCCATATATTGACTAAGTTTGAATGTGAGGTAATTTCTGCCTTCAAGTCTTCTGGCCCAAACCCTTTATTATAACTAGGCATTGTATATGTGTACTTATAGTATCTGCCTGCAAAACTCTGTAATATTTGGCTTGAAAAGAAATCTTGTATAACCATTCTTCGTGTATGTTAAGTTGAGGAAAGCCACAAAGGAAGTCAGCAGAACTTTCTCAGTATTTGAGAAACCAAATCGTAATTGAGTGTGTCTGTCAGTTACCCAGTAACTGTAAGTTTTCAAGGCATTGGGAATTAATTGCTCATTAACTTTTAAAGGAAAGAACTCTTAACAGTACTTTTAGGTATCCTTTCTAGTATCTTCATACTAGTTACTGTGTAAATGATTGCTGATTGACCTCAAGTTTAAAGAAAAGAAAGATGACAGGAGGCTTTTGGTGCTAAGCATTGAACAGCAGCATGTATAGCACTTCCAGTTCTACATGGAATAGTTTCAGGCAATGGAATAGTTGACTGAGTTAAATACATAATTATGGGTTGGGTCAGAGCCTGTTGTTCAATAAATTACTTCCTGAATTAAGAGTACCCTGAGAGGAGAGTTTGGGGTTGACACACCAGGCTAGCTCTTAGAAAATATTGCTAAGCTCTAAAACTCCCTTAGTTTAGGCCAGAGTATGTAGCTCACCATTATAAGATTGTGTGTTTTGTTTTTTAATCTTAAAATAATCACTAGTTATTTCTGAAACCCATATGTAGTTTGGACATGTCTCATGCCCCTTCTCCCCAAAGTCACATGAACTGGGGCTTAGTTACATAATCAGATGGAATTTTAGAGTGTAACGTTGAAGTTGAGACAGTCTTACTTGCCTTTCTTTCATTTCAACCTGGTATTTTCTACAGCAGGTCATGGCCACTGGCCAAGTGGGATTCAGGTGACTCATTCCTAATGTTCATTGGAACAGAAGCCAATTTATAATTTTTTTCTGTTTATTTCCATTTGTTTTTAAACCTTCTTTTCATTGAGTGGAACCTTGTCGTAATTCTGTTACTTCTAAATGGTAACTTTTTGCTATGACTTCCCTTAGTCCAAAATGCTAATCATGTATTTGCAAATTAAAAATTCACATCTAACATTATTTGTGATATCTTATGTCATCTTAGATAAGAGCTTCTATACTTCATTCCAAGACTAATTATTTTAAGAAATGATATATTGTCTATAAAAAGTAGAGAGTTTGGAGTGATGAGCCTCAAGTTTTGTGTTTTTTGTTGGTTTGGAGGTTTTTTGTTTGTTTTGGCCTGTGTATTTCTCTCTGGTTTATAGAGTCTAATGGTTGATACAGTCTGTCAACTTGAGAAGTTCAGAAGGGGAATGAAGTGACTCAGCAGCCGCCAGGGTCCTTACTTTATAGGCACCCTCATCCTGTGCAGGAGGAGGGACCTGGAAACAGGATGAGTGCTACATCTGCCCTAGAGGGTGGTAGCCTTCTTACAATGTAAGGGAGGATAAGAGAGTTACTCTCTGCCATTTTCTGCTCTTGCTGCTTTTGCTGTCTTCTGCTGCCTTAAACTGTTGCTCCTCTGCTATGCCACCTGCCTTGGAGCCAGCTGATTATGGACTGAACCTCCACAAACTGTGAGCTAAATAAACTTTTTCTTTCCTTAATTTTGGGTGTCAGATATTTTGTCTCTGCAGCGAGAAAAAAGTAGTAAAGACAGTTTCGGGGGTTTTAGCTTTTTTGACTCAGTGAATTACAGTTAACGTTGACATATTCATTGAAGAGAGCTGTCAGAAACTGTCAGGAGTCACTGCAGTTAGTGTTGTTATGTCATTGGCACCATCAGCCTTCCGGGGCATCTGTGCAGAAACACCAAGGGTAGAGCAGGATCCTCTTATGTCTTGAATGTCTGACAAAAGTGTGATTTCAGTGTGTAAAAGAGAGTTCTTTTTTTCTTCCCTGCACTGTTAATCCTGACTCTTTTGACTTTAAGAATTCTGGAGACCTGGATAAGATTGAAAGTCATAAGCAAGGGTCAAGGTATACACTGTGCTAATTTTAGACTGGCTGTATAGTCCACAGAATAGTATGGCTACCATCTTTATGTGCAGTGCACAAAAAAAGAAATGCAGTAAATTTGAATTTTCTCATACTACCTTTACTTAATTCCAAAGATCCTACAACAGAATCCTTTCATGAGGCCTTGAAAATGAAGTTACATTCATGTTCTAAATAATGACATATAGGTCAGCAATAAATGGCATAGGTGACAGTAGCTATCTTAGTTCCCTTGTTGCTGGGACAAAATACCCTACCTGTACATCTTAAGGAGGAGAGGTTTATTCTGGCCCATGTTTCAGTCTCTAGTTGGCTGGCTTCAAGGGAAGATGGCGTGGCAAAGGAAGGGTTCTTACTTCATAGTAGCCAGCAAGTAGAGAGCGGATGGAGGAGCTGGAGAGGGAGGCAAACGCATGCAGGCCCCACCACTTCTGACAAGACCCTAGCTCCTAACACCTATTTGGACTCCATACTTCAGTCACTTTCCAAAAGCCCCACTGTGTTGGTTACTTTTCTCTCATTGTTGAGACAAAATACCTGACATCAGAAGTGAAGCAAGGGAAAGTTCTATCTTTTACAGTTTTGGAGGTTTCAGTCCACACCCAGCTGGCTCCAGGGCAGTATGGCATGGCAGGAGCATCCATTCATGGCCACTGCAAACAGCAAGAGCGAACAGTGCAAAAGAGTAAAGACACACCTTCTTCCTGCCCCTACACTGTATGTTGGCTCCGCCCCTGGGTGGGTGTAGCACTCACATTGCCAATCTCAGCACTAAACAATAAACCAATCACAAACACTAGATTGAGCTGCTTCCATGATTGCATTAGGCTTGGGGGGGGCGGCATCTGAACACAAACTATAACACCCACCTATGAGCCACGGGGAGCATTAGATATAAACTGTAACGGTAGCTTTATAACAGTACCTTTGCAGTGGGTTTATACCATCACAATTTGTCTATAAGTATATTCACATAACAAAATTGCATAGTGGCATTTTTAGAACATGTCCTTGTCATCTTTGTTGTTAAGCCACAAATGAATATAGAGGATTTTAACTTTACCAGTGATCTTGTATGTCATGATAGGCTAGTTTAGGATATAATACTTACTGCCTAAAGAGTGTTTCTTAGAAAAAATGAAATCAGACATACTCCATACTCCATGTGTTGTCATTAAACTACGTGTACAAAGTTTTTATCGTTAGTGTGCCTATTGTAGTTGTTGCCCTAAAAACTTTCTTTCCTATTAGTTCATACTAGTGCTAACATTCTGCCTTATACTGTAAGTTTAATAATTAAGGGTATGGTGTGTATATGTGTGTGGGTACACTGAAGAGGCCTTTCCACCAAGCCATAGCTCTGTCCCTTCTTGGTTTTTTGAGACAGGATCTTGCTGTGTAGTTTAGGCTGGATTGTACTCACTAGCCCAGGCTGGCCTTAAACTTGCTGTGATTCTTCTGCCTCAGCCTCTTCAGTGTTGGAATTACAGTCATGCACCACCATGCCTTGCTTAAGGATATGGTATTTGTATAGTTCCAAGGTATTTCTAGCTTGAGGCTATTTTATAAGTTATTTTCAATTCATCGTGAGCTTTGGTTTACTTCCCTGTCATGGAGAATTGGCGGGACACATGATGGCAAATGATGTGTCTTGCTTTTAATAGTAAGAACCCACCTGAGATGCCTCAAGTATGTGTGGAGGGGTGAGAAATTGAGAAATGTAGTGTTAAATGCCTGACTCTTCCTAATTCTCTGAATGGGAATGTGCAGTCTTGAGTTCTTCTGGCAGATAACGTAACACACTGTTTATCCTATTATGCATAAGACTAGGTCCAACAGGCCAGTCCCGTATTTTTGTACTGTGGATTTGTACTTTAATAGTAGCCAGTAACACATTTTAGTACCTTTCTCTGAGGGATATAGGAAGTAATCTCTGTGTTTACCCACTGGGTATGATGAATGGTAAGGTGTGTGCATGTGTGGAAAAGTAACAGAACAAGTTTTTCCTGTGCCTTATGTTTCAACTGGTTTTGAATATGTTTACCCAAGCATCACAGAGGGTCCAATGTACCCACACTACTCCAGAATTTGTTTTATTAAAAGTTTTCTTTTGATTTTCTGATAGAAGTAGCCAAATTCATTACCATGGTACATGAAAAACCAGATTTGCAAATTTTGAAGGAGGTCAAAAGTGAACATCAGATTACTTATACATGGTTAATAAAGGTAATCCATTATGGTAAAACACATGTTTTCAATAACAGAAAAATGGTGTGGGTTTATGATGATGGTGATAACTTTGATGTTGGCCATATGAACCAAAATTCCACAGAGAATGCAGACCTCCTTGATTCAGATGACAAAAGGAACAGCAATGTGACTAGTCAAAATGTTGTGCAATGGCCACACAACAAAATGGAACTTTTAAGTATTAGAACTAGATCTGACAGGGGTCTTGCCAGGGGTGAAAGGTAATGGACAGAATGCCAGCATTACCAGTGGCTATATTAAAAAACGTATTTAGTATGATACCTCACTAGCTGAACTGAAAGCATTTATAGGTCCACTGTACTTAGCAGGGATTTCTCATGGTGATTACAGGAATGTGAAAGAATTACTGAAAAGTGCTGCATCAAAATATGGCATAAAGGAGCTAGGGATTTAGCTCAGTGGCATAAGCATCTGCCTGGCAAGTGCGAGGTCGTGAGTTTGATCCCCAGTACCAAAAAAAAAAAAAAAGCATAAAAATTTTTGCCCTTGTGGATGCTTTCAATTTAGGATTTTATCTGGAATTCAGCCATCAATTCTTTATTTGTATAGTAATAAACTAAATGATGTTGTTAACAGACTTACTGCTCCCATCTCACAAAGTAATCAGACTGTGCTATTCAACAGTTGATTACCAGTTTCCAATTGATGTTACATTTGCTAACAGTACAAGTTGACCAATGCAGGAACTGTATGCAGGAACAAATTGGAAATTCCAAATGAAATGTTGCAATTTCAAAACAGAGAATTATGTACTACAATCTTTGGATTTCAAAAAGATATAAAGTTGGTCTCATATAGGCAAAAACAAACTGGTACTGTTAATGTCAGCATTGTTCCGTGATGGAAATATTGATAAGGAAACCTCAGCAAACTGGAGTCTGAGACGGAAACTGTCTATAACAAAACCAAGGATAGAATAGATGTTGCTGATGAGTTATGCAGCAAATATGATGTCACTTGAAACACAAAACATTAGTCAATGTTTATGTTTTACTCCATCCCAAACACATATGACATAAATAGTTTGATAGTTCACAAAGAAAATAACAAGTGAAAGTATTATGGAGAAATTTTCTTAAGAGGATTGGGGTGGAGTTCATAAGAGATCATTACAGCAGAGGAAAAATAAAATGTTTTTGACCAGGAACTACACACAAAAACATTGTGGAGTACACTGATGAGCTGACAGGTGGACAGTTAGCTGCAGCATCAGAAAGACCTGTTACAACAACAGGAAAACAAAACGTACGTGCTGTCAGTATAAGCAATACTTGTGTATGGAACTTGCAGTTGTCATGTGTGAAGATTGCCTTGGGTGTGACAGTTAAAGCAAAGCTTATTTCTGTGGTAGACTGTTGTTTGTGTTTACATTACAGCTCACATAAGTTTTTACTTTTGGTGTTGTCTTTTAGGTTTTGTAAGCAAATAGCTGAGGTGATATGTCTATTCTAAGCACTCATTACATATTTGATATTTTATTGATATCTTATTTCCCTGCTAAATGCATGTTATACAGTAGGGTCGGAAGCTCCTAGTAGAATAAAAAGACCAGAGTGATGCCAATAGTGGCCTGGCACTTAGGAAAGGAAAGCTAAGCACATGTGCTATCAATGTAAGCAATACATATGCATGGAGCATGCAGTTGTCATGTGTAAAGACTGCCTTGGGTGTGACAAAGTTTATTTTTGTGGTAGAGTTCTATTGGTATTTTCATTGTTCATATAGGAACTTATTTCTGATGTTATCTTTTAGGTTTTGAAAGTAAGTGCACAACTAATGTGAATATGTTGATGTTTATTTTAATACATATTAAGTATTTAATACTTATACATAGTTCCTATTAACTCCACACTGTATAATAAGAAACTCCTGACAAAACAGCAAGACCACTAAGATGTCAAGTATGTCCTACAAAAAGACCAAGAAAGCAAAACACATGTGCTATCAGTGTAAGGATACCTGTATATCAGTGTAAGGATACCTGTATATGGAACTTTGTCATGTGTTCAGACTGCTTTAGGTGTGATAATTGGAGTAAAGATTATTTTTTTGTGTGAAGTTCTATTGGTATTTATTGTAGTTCTTATAAGACTTTGTGTTCTTTTTTAGACTTAGTACATCAAAAAAGTCAGTGTTGAAAATTTTGATGCTTTTTTATAAACATATTTAAAATTCAGTACTTTATTTTTGTGATAGTTTTTTCTGTTAAGTATTCATTGTTGAATAAAACTTACACAATTAAAATCAATATTTCATCAATAGAAATATGCTAAAGAATAAATGTGAGTCTGGAAGACCCACGTTTATGTGCTTCATGACCAAATTAGTCTTAGGCCCCAATTAAGAAATCCAGCAAAAAACCACTGAGCTGGCGAGGGAAAGGGGCCCCAAATGCAAACCTTTCTGGCTTTGTGGGCAGAGTTCTAGCCCCACAACTTTTAGAAAAATATGCACGCTATTAGTGAACAGCAGCCTGACAACATGCTTAACAAAGTTTAAAATAGTACATGGTATGGTTCCTTGTTCATAGTGAGTGCTCGAGGCATATTGACTAAGTTGATCTTGATAGGAAAGTTAATTTAACAACAGAGGGACTATGGAGCAACAATTTAACATTTTACTATGACAAACATTTTCTGTAAAGGGCCAGCAGAACTAAGTTGGGCTTTGTAGGGCACACGGGGTGTCTGTGACCTATCACTTCCCCTTCTAACAATCCAGTCCTCTCAAAATGTAAAAGCAGTTCTATCTCCCAGGCTATCCAAAAACAGACTGCAGGAACAAGTTTGCTGAGTCTTGTTTTAAACTGACTTTGTTAAGTCATAAAGGACCTGATCTAAGATGGATGGATGGTGATAATTTTTTCTTGTTTTGGGATGGTGAATATCTTACTTTCCTTAGGCATTGTGGGATAGTGGTATACGTCTTGCAGGCTTTGAGATTCTTTAGGGTTGAGATAGATGTGGGTTCTAATCCTCCATGTATTTTTGCCAGCAGTGTGCAGTCTGGGAGTCACCAAACCCTTTCTGTGTCTCAGTTTCTTCATGTAGTTAAAAGCATTATGATAAGCTAGATAAAGTTAGTGAGGATCCTAGTTCGTCATGTGTACAGGAACAAAGTTGGATTCATTACATCCCAACTGTTTCGACCGTTGATCTATTATTGTAGATGTCCTCTCAAAGGTTCTTCCAGTAGTGCCTTGGTTTCCATGTTGGCAAATTCAGAGCCATGCTACTCAGGTGGCAAACCCCTGTAAGCAGCAAGCAGGGGCTGCTCAGTTGATGCACATTGTAGGTGTGGGGTTATACAGAGTTCATGGTTGGTTTTATGGTCTGTCCATCAGATCGTTGAGTATTAGCCAAGACTCACATTGCTGTGCATGAATTCAGAACAGATGTTTACATGTGTTTTGTCCAGAAAGTGAGTTAAACGATTAGGAAAAATATTTTAACTCAAGTTCTATTAATATACAAGTTAGCAAATATGAATTAAAGGCCCCCAGACGAATCTGTCACAGAGAGACCTTCAGTCAAAAGATTAGTTTCCTTCCTTTTGCTGCCTCAAGATAACAGTTTGATTTCTCTATTATCAATACAGCCAGTTGCCTGTTTCCGGTTTCCTGCTTTGTATATTTTGCGTATTGCTCCTGGGAAATGGTTTATTTTTTCAAGCCGAAGCACATATGGAGACTCCACTGTATTTTTTGAATTAAGTTTCTTTAATTTGTTTAACAACTCAAGAATTGAGCTTTAATAGATAATTTTGTATAATTTTCTATCTGTGACAGTGGCCTATTTGTCATGTTAAAATGATGGTATAATAGGTTTAAATGTTGTAGTTATATCCCAGGAACAAAGCAAAGCAAAATAACAGAATTGTCAAACTTTAGTTGGCCTTGCATCTCTTTTACTGAAAGACAATAGTGTAAATTGTATTTTGATCATATTTCAGACATTGAGGAACAAATATAAGAAACAAATCATAAGAGATTTCTAGTACTATAGTGTGATATTTAACTGTTAGGTGTCTGAATGATTGTACTTTCTTCCTTAATATCTGGGGGACCACTAGCAGCAACTAGGTTTATTGAGAGCCAACGGGCTAGGCCCTGGAGGTTTGCTGACTTGCTTCACAGACAACTTGTTTGTTGTGCACCTACTCTGCCTGGTGTTATCTTGTGGATAGCTGGGGATCACTGAAGGTCTCAGGGCAGTAATACAACTTTGTAAAACTATTTGAAGAACATGGCTATGGCAGTCGTGTTTAAGGGTACATTACAATGGGGAGAGAGGTAGGGCAGGAGGCATCAGTAATTGACGGTAGGTGCCTAAAACCATGCGGTAGGCAATTTTTTCTGAACACCCCCAAAATATTGTCAAAATCATTCTCTTTGCAGTTAATCCTGTACATTTGTGTAATATTTCCTTGTTTTTAATTTTTTAATTTCATTTGCCCATCTAGACTTCTAGTTCACTGGGTACAAGAGACCTTATTCTGGAATTATGCAAATAGGTATGCACTTTGTAATATTGGAGTTTATTAATACTGTCATTTTCAGATTAGTGAGCTTTAAATAGCTAGTCAGCATTCCCTTTTGATTTCTTCTGCCATTAATGCAATTCCTTCCCTACTTGGAACACAAGTCTCTACACCTTAAGTATTTATGTCTGTACAAAGCAAAAAATTGCACAATTGTCATCTGTTTCTTTGGCCAAACCATTATCTTGGCACAATTAAAGGAGAACCCACCTGGCAGTTTAGACTACTTGAAAAGTTAAAGGAAGATTTTTTTTTTAAGCCACATATAAATTCAGTCTTTGGGGGGAATATGAATAGGGTCATTTGACAGTTACTTTTACTGTTTCTTCCCTTGGTTTCCTTCCAGAATATTCCATGCTGTTAGATCTTCCTTCCTGTTTGGTTTCTATCCATTTCTATAGCAGAATTGTGATGTTTGAATATGATTGTGTTTAGCAGTATGCAGAGCATTGCCAAAAGATGCTGCTCAATTATTTCCAAAGCAAAATACTGTCTGTTCATCAGAGTTACTACTGTGTCCTGTAATGTGATACGTGCTAATTTAGTGTTCATTTTCTACTTATAGCACATTTTTTAGACTAAGTATTGAAGCATGTAGCTTTCTAGTGTTGACAGTAGCCATTCCGTAGTAAGTAGATTATGTGCTTCTAGGAGGGGATTTTGGAAAAAACATTTGCTGCCCTTTGGTTTACCATTATGCAAGACTGTTCCTCTGCTTATCTCCTTTTTCTAAGACCTGTTCTGAAAATTTGAAGTTATTTATTAAGAACCAGATAAGTAAGTGAATCTAGCCTAGGCACTTTGAAGAGAAAGCTAGCAGTGCATCATAATCCTTCTTATGTGACAACTAGAATGAGAGCAACCCCAAAGGATCCCAGGACATACCAAGTCTGCCACTGCTGGCTGGTGACATTCATTGAGTCTTTTGATTTACTGGAAGTAACTCTTGGGTTCTACCTCCTTGACAGTAGCTGAGGATCTAGTGAACTTTGAGGAAATACAAATTGCTGCTCAGAAGTGGGATGTGTTATTGTAGACATGCTTGCATTAGAATTATGTTTACCTCAAGGAGTACCAGTAGTAGAATTTCACTTATACTTTACTCCTCCAGGGATCAGAAGCTGATGCAAATGTTACCACTCACCTGGGGGGTAGGTTTCCTTATCTGCTTCTCAGTAGTTCTCACGGATCAGTAGTTAACTGGTTTATCTCTGAGTTTGTGGAGATTACAACTTACCAGGCTAGGGTTTTATGCTCAGAACTACTTCTTGATCCTAGGTTCTAAGAGCTACAGAGACATTTTTGTGGAATTTGCTTCCTAGAAGTTTATTTTTGGAGCAGCAGTAAGAGTGCTTCTTCCGGACTCCCATTCCTGTATTGTCACGTAGACTGCTCATCAAGGCCTTCCCTTGTGCTGCTGGGGGTTTTTGCCCTTTTTTAACTTGGTGGCCCTCTTCTCCTACCTCTTTGACTGGTCCAGAGATGTAGCTACTTTGCATGCTAGATTGTATTGCTAAGTATGCACTGTCCAGGCTACCCAGGGATGAAGCGTACCCATTCATAAAATAAGGACTAGGGATAAGGTTGTGAGATGGAGGGTGATTCTAAATCTTGTGTAATGGAAATGTGTATCCCTCCACCCTGAAATGTACACGAGGCATTATTGTATGGTCATTGAGAACCTTAGCTCTGGAGACCACTTGCCTGGAAAGTTACTAGTTCCTGCCTCGTGGGGCAGATATGAGGACCATACAAGACTTATTAGATCAGTGCTTGGGAGGTAGCAAGTGCTAAAAAGTAAATTGCTATTATTTCAGTTGTCTTTGTGTACATCTGTCAGAACTTCTGCCACACATATGCACACATTTTTACTCCTTTCTGAAATTTTTAAATAGCTAGCCCAGGTATTCAATAAGAGTTACTTTGTTTTGCTTTTGCTTTGACAAGAAAGTTGATTTAGATGACTTCTGTAGGCTTGCTTAGCCCTGAGGTTGTGCAGTCCCATGATCCCTCTTAAGTTTCTTAAATGGTTTCAATGGGTGAGAATTTTTCTTTGCTGGAGATAGGAGAAGGAACTAAGTTAATAAGCAGTTACAGGCTACTTTAGCTGGGTCTTTGTGCAGTTTGATACTCGGTTACCATTAGGTGAGTCCCTCATAATGCATAATGTAAGGAAGGTAGGGACACACACAGTTGAAAAATACCCATGGGGAGGAGGAAGACAGAAATCCTATCCTCAGAGTCCCCACTTGCTAAGTTTGGAGCAGGGCTAGATGGAACCTGCTGAAGCCAGTGTCAGGTTCAGCTACATTGACTGGAAGGAGTTTCAGGCATGATTTGACTTGATAATAGCAACATAGACCATGAAAAGGTAAGAAAAAAATGGAAATGGCACAGAGGACAGAAATGCTCTCCATCACACTGACCCACACTGAGTTCCCCTGTTCTCTCATCCTTTTGCTTTTTTGCTTTTATAGTATGTTCTGTTGTAGAATGAATAGGCCTGAAGACAGTGAATTTCTGTTGCCATCCAGGCAACATGCAAACGATATAGGCAAAAAAATGGTAAATGAATAATATCTTAACTTGGGTGTTTTCTCTAGTTATTATGGTCTGAGATGCCATGAATACCAGACAAAGGTGGTGTTAGCCCAGAACTTTGAAACCACGGTTTCTCAACCCTGGCATTGTCAACATTTGGGGCTGAATAACTCTTTATTATGGGGCTGTTCTGTGTACTGTAGGAAATTTTGTGTGCTGTAGGAAATTTATTAGTATCAGTGGCCTCTACGCATTAGATGCCTATGGTATCTATTTCCCAGTTATGGCAATCAAAAATGTTGGAAGATATTGCCACATGTCCCTTAGGAGGCAAAATTGCCCGTAGTAGAGAACCTCTGTGATCTGAATAACTAGATCAGTATGGAGCTTGTAAGCACTCCCTTTCCATGTCACCGCAGTTGTCCTGTGTTTGTGGAGTGGACATTGGCCAGCTTCCCTCTCCTGTTCCCTCCACCGTTTTCCACAGCTTGAGCAGCAACAGCAGATTGAGCTTGGAAATGCACCTCTGAATTGTCTCCATTGTCTGTGCTAAGGGTCTTCTGCTCCTTTGAGTGTGTCTGGCTTATCTTCCTCTGGCCTTGCTGGGTGGGGTGTACAAGGGTGATGTCATTGTGCCTTGCCAGGAAGGGTGGAACAAAGGATGGGGTCCCCAAGGACACAAACCTCATCCTCAGTTGGGTAGATCCTCCCCTTCCTCCTTCAGCTTCAGAAGTGTTTGTCATCCATTGTAAGAGGGTACACTGACTGGCCAGCCTTTGTGTCTGCTCACTGTGTTTCCTGCCCTGTGTGTGTCATAGGGTGTTGATGTGTTCCAGTCCCTGGGTAGAATCATGTCTTTTCTAGTGGGATCCTGAAGCACTTGCCCATGTGCACTTTTTCTGACACAGGTGCTGTTTGAAACTTGTGAGGAAAGGAGTCGGATTGTAACTCCTCAAGGGACAGTGCCAAGAGGGAGGGAGTACACTTGCTGAAGTTTGAAGCAAATCTTTGGAATGCCCTCATAAAAGAGCATATTTGAGAAACAGGAATGTTTCTCTAATGCAAGATTTGCCCAAAGGAGGGACTGTTGGCTGAAGGAACACGTTTTGCACTTGTTTACTTAGAAGTACTTTAATCCAAGATCATTCTGATCTTGCTTCCTTGATAGGCTGGGTTATAGTGATTTTTGAGCCCCAAACTCATCATTAACAGCCTAGAATATACATTAAGGAATTTATTAAAGACATTTTCTAAATGAAATATAACACATAAAAGATATTATAATTTTTAAAAGTTAGTCGACTCTAAATACATCTGAATGGGGAGTTCTTGCCTCCTGCATGGAGAGCATCTGTGAAAGGTCCCTACCAGAAGCTTGGTGTGTCTCTCTGTTCTGCTCTGGACCTGCTCTTTTTTTTTTTTGGACCTGCTCTTTCAAGACAGCCAATTTAGGCCAAAAAAAGGGCAGCTCTTTATATGGCTGTTGTAGTAAAAGTACGGTCCATCATACTGATTGTGTGATTAATAATGTGTGTGGTCCTTTCCATGTGACCAACCATGATGTTATTGGCATACTTTATTTTCTAGTCTGCAGCATGTTCCTTGCTGGTTTTTTTCTCCTCACCCCAATCCTGGCTTTTTTGGTCCTTTGTTTCTGATTGGTCATTGTTCCTGTGCAAAAGCTTCCTTTCCATCTGGACAGGCTGGTTGTTCCTTTAGGGAAAGGCTGGACCTCACAAAGAAGCTGATTGCAGCAGGTGTCTAGATGTCTTGGCAGGTGTCTTGCTGGCTCATCTGCCAGGTTGGCAGCAGTAAAAGCTTATCCCATGGTGTCTCTGTGCCTCTGCCATCCTGTGGTTGGGTTGAGGAAACCTCAGCACAGCCTTGTAAGCAGACCTTCCCCAGGGTACTGGGGCATTCACTATCCCTAAGAATCTGGTACATTCAGCCACTGAGCATATGCACCATCAGCAGAAATGGTTTTGTAGTTGCCATCATGATTTTGAAATCCATAAAATTAATGGACTCTGCTCTCTGTATACAGTCATGCATAAATATCTCCATGGACTTGAGTTTGCAGTAGAAAGAACAGGATTTGTTCTGCTGAAACTAGAAATACAGAGTGGGCAACTATGTGGAGGATAGAGCCCAAGAATATGAGCTGCTGGGTCGAGAGCACTCAGTGTGACAGTCTTCAGTAACCTATGTATAGAACATTCTGCAGAGGTAGGAGTTTAGAAGTCAGTTGGTATGGGATATGAAAGGGCAGTTCTGGGTTTAAGTGTCTAGAGTTATGATTTGACTTGGACAGAGTTTGGAGCACTGAGTCTTGAAAAATTTAGTACTGTTTCCCACATGATTAAAATACTCAGTTACTATAGATTATAAACCGGCAGTTGTCTTTTCAACAAAAAAAGTTTGGACATGATTGTTGTTTGCTCTGTTTACAAAAGAGGACACTGAAGTTAGGATCTCAGCATAGACTCTAGCTCCTTCCCAGTGCCCAACCAGATCTCTTCACACTCTGCCTTTGTTGCCTGCTGTTTTCTGTGTTGTCCACACCACAGAGCCTGTGGAGGAGCCTTTGCAGATCAAGGACATGCATTAATTTACCTTGTCAAGTGTTGCCTAAACCTTTACACACAAGGGAAGCAATTTTTTACTCCTCCTGAATGTATCTACTCCACATCCTTTTGTGTGCTGTGTTTACCACCCCCTCAAACTCACCGTTCGAAGCTTAACATGTCACTGGAAGCTGTAAGAGCCCAATAGTACAGCAATGTGCAAGGCTACAAAGGCCCTATCATTATCTGTTATATTCTGCTGGCCCCAGACATAGGGCCTCACATGTTCAGGAACTGTTATTTCCCTGTATTCTTAGAGAGAAAATTACGGTTAAAAGGAGGGCAATAGAGATCTCACTGGGGTTTAGTTTTGCCAACCCCCCCTCCCTCCCCACTTTTATGACTCTGCTGGCACATACCTACTGCTGCCAGTGCTGCGATTGGTGGTAAAGTAAGCTGTCCTCTGCTTGCAGATGAACGTGAAGCTGTGCAGAAAAAGACCTTCACCAAGTGGGTCAACTCCCACCTTGCCCGAGTGTCTTGCCGAATCACAGACTTATATACTGACCTTCGAGATGGACGGATGCTCATCAAGCTGCTGGAGGTCCTCTCTGGAGAAAGGCTGGTGAGTAGGGATGGTACTTGCATCTCGGGTGACTTGCATCATAGGTGGGGAAATGTTTGAAAAAAAAAATCAAATGTGCACTTGTTTCCTGCTGAATTTTGGAATGAACTATCTTTTTGAGAAAGAATCTTGATGAATGAGGCACAAAGTGTCAGTGCCGCATTCTGAGTCTGGATGGTCTCCTTGTGGTAATTTGTAAGGTTGCTACCTTTGGTCAGAAAGATCCTGGCTAGTGTCCCTGATAAATAGGGCATACTCAAAGGGCTAGGCCTGGATGCTGACTCAAGATAAATTTATATTCTGCACGAGATCACAGAATGATTTCTAAATTTGACGTTGATTCTCTGGAAAATCTGAGCTGCCATTTCAAGGCGGCAGTAATCCAATTCAGTAGCCACTGATGTTTTCTGGGTTTTTTGCACTCATTTGTTTTAGAGTATAGAAGGAGAGGCTAGTATTTTGTTGTCTGCTTGGGAAGAAAGCTCTTGTGTGAATTCACCTTTCTCTTTTGGGCAGGGAAATTGTTAACCTGCAGTGAAAACCATATTCCCATTCCATTTCTTAGAGCTGCTCTACCCCTCTCTGATGGTGATTCTTATTTATGTACTTTTTGCCAAAGAAACTTACACCCCTCACTGTAACTGACCGAACAGGTTTTTTCTTGCCTCTGTTTGAAAATGAATGCTGTATTTCCGCTAGAGCACGTGCAGTTCCATAGGTGGTGATGCAGCTGAGCCGGAAGCGATGCCCAGGACTAGCGTTCCACATCTGCACCGACATCAGCAGGAAAATATGATGCTGGTGGTTGGCAGTGCTGCCAGAAAGCCTTATTTTTAACTTGATCTCCACCCTGTAACGTAACAGGTGTCGTGGGTCTTTCGTGCAGGCAGACCCACATACCTCTGACCACGGGCAACGGGCTCCTGTTGTACCTCGCCCTGTTATTATCCCATATGTGGAATTGCATCACAGTCTGAGCGAAAAGTGCAGCTAATGTTCATCCTATCCTTGCCTCCCTGCCTCCCTCCCTTTCTCCCCCCTCCGTTTCCCTGTCTCCCTCCTTCTCTCTCTCTCTCCTTCAGTTGGAGAGTGGGGATTTGCCTCTGAAGGACAGTGAACCCCTATCTCTTCCATACTGAATTTTGTCCATGTTCTTTATTCCCTGGACACACAGATCTGACTGCTTTGTTTTCTGTAAGAGTTTGTGCATCAAACTAGACAAAGACATCTATGCACAAAACCATGATGACTGCATGAAGGTGGTTGGTTTGTGATGTGATTCTGGAACAGTGGACCAGGGGTGGGGGCCAAACAGGCCAATGATTTATTGCACTTTATTTTCTTCAAATGAAATTGAGAGCATCGACTAGAATTACTATGGTGTGTAACTTACAAGAATGTAATTTTTGTAGTCAGACTACTTTTCCCTACGTCTTAATTTTTGCCTCATAATGTGTAATGTAGTACAATTGTTTTACTTTTTCAATGTTTTGAAAATAATTTTAAAAAATCATTAAAAGATCACGTAGAAAGGAATTAATCTCAGCATTTATTTTTTGTTCCAGTGTGTCCAGTCTTCTAGGCTGTAGAGAGTAAATTGTTCACCTTCGAAGGCCCATAATTCTTTTATACCAAAATAATTGTTTTTCATAATGTCCATATAATAAATGGAATCAAGCTTGTACTCTTTAGTCTGAGCAGGACAACAAAAATATTAAGGAAAAAATAGCTATCAGAGCATAATTCTTAGTTGTGCATATATACCTACCCTCCATCTCTTTATTTCCTGTTAGCAATACATTTTTTTGCAGTGACCCAAAGACCTAGGAGTAGATAAACAGCAAACTGTGACCACCATTTTCATCCGCTTAGGCAGTGTTAAAAATTTCGTTTCATGTTTTGTTTCATGGGCAGCCTAATTATTTGTATTCCAAAAGTCAGAATACCATAGAAAAAGGGGACTAAAGCTCTCATTCACTTCAGTGTTTTTGGCTTTGTTGGTACGTTTAATTCATGGAATTTTCTGGAAGGAACACAAACCA
Source organism: Dolichotis patagonum (assembly GCA_004027295.1). Taxonomy (NCBI): domain Eukaryota; kingdom Metazoa; phylum Chordata; class Mammalia; order Rodentia; family Caviidae; genus Dolichotis; species Dolichotis patagonum. Next base: position 232,073 of record PVJX010000418.1, read on the forward strand.
CACTCTGCCCTTGATTGCTTAGGTTGCCAGGCTTCAAGTTAGAGTAGGGAAGAGAATACTTCCCTAAGGGTTTGCCCCAAAAGATCTTTACATATTCAGATTCCAAAACTAATGATGTGGTTAGAGCTCCTGGGCCAGTAAATTAATGTCTGTAGCTGACTGTGTCATCAGATAACATTCAGTCAGTCCTGTGCTTTCTACACCAGTGATCTAAAACCCGGGGTAATATAAACATTTGCACTTCATCAGGAACCCTGTCACAATTTGGCAGCATTTTAGCCCCAGCACACCAGCTTGGCAGCACAGAGTAGATAAATGTTCGTGGGATTAGGTTATCCAAATTTAATTTGTTAGTTGATTATTAAATTCCTTTAGAAAGGAGGAAATTCATTTGTGTGTGTTTCTACTAAGTGAAATTCAAAGAAATGCTACTTTAATGATCTAGAAAATTCTATTCTAACCCCACCCAAAAGAATTTGAGTTAGATTTGAGCCAGGTTTTAGGTAGACATTTGTGTTGTCAAAAAACTTGATTCATGGCTTTGGGAACAGAAAGTCCCATTTCCATTTCTGGCCCAGGCTAACTATGTGTCCAAACCCCCAGTGCTTCAGGTGAATCAACTTAAGGAGCGAAGAGATAGCCTTGGGCCCAAGCCAGGAAGCTGCTGCTAGTTGGAATTAGATTGATGAGAAAGAATACCACTCCTTTCTAGTGTTTACTGTCTAATCATTGTGAATACTAACTCTCCATAAAGCTCTTGCTATAAAATTCTCTTTAAAAAATAAAATAAAATACAATTCTCTTAAAACTATGGACCACCCTTTACGTTAATTTCATAACAGGTAATGTGAACACGCAACATGTGCTAGTTACTCTGATTGGATCTTGATCTCAGGGCCAAGTGAGATCAGGACTTGAGGGCCCTGAGCAGCACTGACATTTAGAGGCACTGACATTATGTTCGACACCCATAGCATCACTGGGCCTGGACTTTAGTCATGAATTTGTGGCCTAACCTAGGTTAGAAGCTTGCCCATGCCTGGCACCTTCCTTCATGAAATTCCACAATGAAGAGTGAGTCTAGGTAAGATGGCCAGCTTTCCTTCTTGCCTCTCTTACTGAGACAGAGCAAGATTTCTAATCACAAGCATCACCGATTTTTACTTGCCTGTTGTTTCCTAATACTCTTTGGCCTTCGTGCTCTATTAATCAGAATTTGTCTGTAAGAAAAGTAACAAAAAAGATTTGAGTGTTTGGGGGAGGGGGACAAGATTTTTTGTTTTGTTTTTGTTTTTGTTTGTAGGCATTAATTCCAAAATATACTGAGCTAGGTAAAGATAGATTTAACATGAGATTTGTTAAGCCTTAAAACCTACATTGAACTACTCAGAGCAAATTTTTTCATAAAACCTTTGTTAAAAAAAAAAAAAAGTTTGTTAAGAGATCACACTGGCATGTACTGTTTGTTGAAATGAGATTTTGTGGATTGACCACAAAATTTAGCAGTTTTTCTAAATATTATTGGTAAATGGGTAAGAACCAGGCATAGAACTCAAGTCTTCTGTTACATTGGTGTCTAATTGTACAAATGCAGAAAGTGAAATAACAGAGGTGTCATGTTCTAACGTGCCCAATGAGCGGCCTTAAAGCTCTGAAATTGAAAAGAGGAAACAAACCCTCCTGATGAAATGTCCAGAAACCTTAGTAGGTGGGTAGGGCTCACTAGGACCCAGGAGGAAAGATTCAGAGGTAGATAGGAAATTTGGAGTTGAGCGTTAGCTGGGGGAAGACATGTGAAAACTCATAGCCAGGAGCATGTGAAAGAGGGTGTTGAGGCTGAGATTAGGGACTCTGCTCTTAGGGAGACTTCTCAGCCAGATTGCTATTCTTTATTTCAAAACAGTAATGGCAATTGCTTGAGTATGTCCAGCTGTTAAGGTTTATAGAACCCTGACACCCACTTTTTCAGTCCTTAGAGGTTAATGAAGTGGCCACTTAACACTGCATCAAAGAAGAAATTAGCAGTCACACGAGACTTGCCAGGACCGTTGCTGCTCTTGATGCTGTGTATCTTGGACTACAGTCTGCCTCCTGTCAGTGGGCCTCTCATTTCTTATTGGGTCTTAGGGAGGAGGCAGGCAGAAATTAAGGGGACTCAGTGTGATGGTCCCTGATTTTGGTATTATCTACGCAAAACTTACTAATACTCATGAAAGTGTGGAGTGAGATGTGTAGGGAGGAGTTTGGAGACTTGTGTGAAATGAGTTTGGCTTTATCATCTGTTAGAGATTTTGGAATTGGTGCCTCCCATCCTGTGTGCATACACACATGTGTGTGTTCATATATGTAACAAAATCTGTTTTGGTTAAAAGACGGAAACGTAAGCAAGTGCTGCTCACACTGGAGTACTGAGACAAGTTTCCATTTTCATGTCCTTTTCACCTGAACCATCAGCAGACACTTGAGTATTCACCTTGCATATTGGCAAGTCATCTGTTCTGAAATAGTGTAGTTTGTATTCTACCATTTGAAGTGAGTTCCAAACATTGCTTCACTTCCTAGACTGCACCTCAGAGATAAGTAGATGGAAGGCTAGGCAGCAGCGACATGACAGACCTAGACCCATAGCTAGGCTCTTGCTTCCCAGGACTGGTGTTCTCTCAAACACTGAAGCCCTTGGAGAGTTAGCGCTCCAGATAGCTTCAGGGTTTCTTTAGACACCCAGGAAGGAAAAGATGAACTCAGGTCCAGGAAGTACTTCTTTTTTCTGTCTTTAGGCTCTGACAAAAACCTTGCCATTGTGATTATTCTATTGTGAGGCAGATCTTGATCCCCTGCAGTGCGTAAGTGACCCAAACTCAAATCTACAGAGCAGTTGGGGCAGAACTGAGGGTCTGGGGGGGACCATCTAGCTCCATCTTTTCTCTCTGAGAAACTCACGTCTGTAGGAAGTTAAAGCCATACTGAGTCTCAGAGGCAGGGCTTGGACTAATTGCTCTGTTAGGCAGTTAAAATTATATTTTTGGACCCTAGTGGTGACTGTTTATGCCCATAATTCCTTCTCCTTGGGAATCAGAAAGAACATGGATCTGAGGTAGAGGTGTAGTTGGTAAAGATTTTGGACAAGAAGAGATCTGTGGGAAGGAAACAGGAAAGGATCTGAGGAAAAAAACCACAGAACATGGATGGTGGTATGGGGATGGTGGTATGGGAGTTAAGGGGATGCTTGTTAAAATGATTTAAAGGGCAATAAGGAAAAAGAGTCATTCCCTCAGTCAGTCTCCTTGCTAGCAGAGCTCCCCTTCAATCCAAGTCCCATGAGCCTGATATTGAGCCTTGTCTCCATGTGAATGGGCATTCAGATTTCTACCTCAAAAATGACACAGCATGCACTCATTGCCATGGAAACAGGCCTGTCACACTAGGAATCTGAGTTTAATTAATGGAGGCAAGTCAAGGGATGCTCCTTTCTTTGGCAGAATTAGCCACTCTAAGGGTGAGACTTCAAAAAGTGTTTATGACTGAGACATGCAACTCTCTCCCTCCCGCTTCCACCCTGTTCCATTGTGTTTAGTTCTCTCCATTGTTACCTCTTCCTTTTGAGAAGATGAAGTTTAGTAATATAAAAATAGCTCTTAAAAACAAAAGAGAACTATTTGCCAGATGGGAACCGAGTGTGTTCCTTCCTTTTACATGGAAATGTGTGCCACTCTTCTTCTATTCTGGGTTCTTGGTGCAGCAAAGAGAATGAACTTCGTAGTCCTGGTTTGCCACATACGAACAGCCGGACCAGTTACTTCGTCTCTCTGAAGTTTGTCCTCCTCTGTAAAGTACCAAGAATAATAATTCCTATAATTCAAGGTTGTGGTGAGGAGTAAATGCAGCATAGCCATAAACCACCAAAAGGAGAAGTAAACACGCAGTATCAGGATCAGTATCAGGCTTCTGGGCCCTGGATTAAGGGGAGCTCTACTGGCGAGGGAGGCAGGCAGTTCCTCAGAGAGAAATGGCAAATAAGAAATTTCAGGTCTTGGGAACTATGTAGTTGACCCATACATTTGTGTATATAGCTCTGTAAGCTCATTATCATCTCCTGAAATTAATTTCCTATAATTACTGCTTCCTGAGCTTGCTCAAGTATTGTGCCTTAGAACTTTTGAGAAACTTCTGAAGCAACAGAACCCAAGTCAAGGGAGTTGCTATACTTTCACTGTGGCCTTGATTTTCACTCTTGCTTATGTTCTGCCACCAGTCCCTCATCCAAACCTTGCTGTATCTTGTCTATTTTATTATAAAAGGGATTAATATTCCATTGATAATGAGTGATTTTATGAGGTAAGGGGAAATACTTTTCAAATGTGAAGGCATACTAAATGAAGGCATACTAAATGAGGAAAAATTGAAAGTACTCCTTTTAAAATCAGATGACATGGATGTAAAGTCTTGTAATTTCTGTTCAGTGTAGTACTTGAAACTTTACCTAGAGCAGTCATACAAGAGAAAGAAATAAAACATAAAAAGGGATTCAAATAAGAAAGGAAGAATTCAAACAAAGTATCATTATTTGCAGTTGACATGATCCTTTACATAGAAAATCAAAATAACTTCACCAGAAGATTATTAGAACTAAAAAACTCAGCAAAGTGGTAGGATATAAAATCAACACATACATAAAAATCAATAGTGTTTCTAAGAAAGAAATCAGAAAAAAACATTTCTATTCAGAATAGATTTTTTTAAAAAAATTAAATATTTAGAAATTAACCTAACCAAAGAGTGGAAGATCACTGTAGCAAAAACTACATTACCACAAAAGGGAGAGAGAGAGAGAGGAGAGAGAGATTGAAGAGGACATTAGAAAATCAAAGATAAATTCCCTGTTCTTGGATAAACAGAACCAATATTGTCAAAATATCTCTGTTACCAAAAATTATATATAAATTTAATGCAATTCCAATAAAAATACCATCAGAATTTTTCATAGAGCTAGAAAAAAATAATTCTAAAATTTGTACAGAACCAAAAGAGACCCAATAGACAAAGCAATCCTGAGCAACTAGAGCAAAGCGGAAAATTGCAGTCCCGGACTTCCAGGTTAATGCTACAATAGTGAGAACAGGCATGATAATGAGTGGAAAAGAATAGAAGATGAAGAAACAATTTCAAGCACCTTCACTCATCTGACTTTTGACAAAAGGACCAGTAACTTACACTGGAGAAGATAGCTTCTGTAACAAATGAGTACTGGGAAAGCTGGTTATCCACATGTGGAAAAATGAATTTAGATTCGTATCTTTCACTATGTACCACCTAAAATCAAATCAGAGTGGAGCAGAGACCCAAATATAAAAGGAGGAACACTGAATCTGCTAGAAGAAGAATTGGTAAAACTCTTTAAAGACATAGGCATAAATTATCTCTTGGTTAAAAGAATCCCAGTTGCACAAGACGTAACACCAAGAATCAGCAAGTGGGATGATATCAAATCAAAAGCTTCTGCTCAGCAAAGAAAACAAGTAACATTGTGAAGAGTCAGCCCACAGAATGGGAGAGCATTTTTGTCAGCTGCATCTTGGACAGAGGACTAATAAGTAGAATATATAAAGAATTTGTAAAAATTAGATTCCAGAAATAAAAGACTCAATCAAAAAATAGGCAATTAAAATGAGTAGACACTTCTCAACAGAAGAAGTACAAATAGCCAGTAAGTACATGAAAAAAAGTTCAGCGTCTTTGGCCACTAGAGAAATACAAGTCAAAATGACATTGAGACTACTTTGTTCCAGTAAAATTGGCTATTATCAAGGACTCCAAAGGCAACACGTGTTGATGAGGTTATGAGGGAAAAGGAACCTTTGTACATTGTTGATGGGAATGTAAAATAGTATAATTACTATGAAAATCAGTATGGAGATTCTTCAAAAAATTGCAAGTAGAAATAATTGTCAGTATTATCCCCATTTTATAGGCAAAGAATTGAGAAATAAAGCACTGGTTTGCTAGAATATACAGAAATTGTAATGACATTAGCATCATCCTTTTCTGTACCAAATTGCCCAAAAGAGCATAGTCTCTACATCTGGTTTTTTCATGTTTGATATTTTAAAAGATGCAAAGACCAGAAACAGTAGAAAAACAGCAAACATGTATACCTACCCTTTGGGAGAAAAAGACTCCCTCCCCATCTTAGTATAATTTTGAAGGCAATACAAAAAAATTATTTTTTACAATTTTCCACTTCCTCTGGCTTTTTGGCAGCATTTTTTTCCCGCTAGCCATTTGAAGATTTCTGATCATTGGCCAGAAAGAGGGTTTGTCAGCCATTTTCTATTTCTGTTCCTTTGTCTCATGTTCTTGAGTTTCTAATGGCTGGCTCTTGCTGGTTGCTTGAATTACGTCCAGGTCTGGAGCAAACCATCCTTAGCTCTCTAGGCATGGCCAGTCAACATCAATATGAGGTCCCTGAGGTGTACAACGTACTTTTTCAACCTGTGGGAAAGCACCGTCACCTTCCCCCACTCATCCCCTCATTCCCCATGTTCCCATGGAAATGAAGCGCCTTCCTTTGGTGGGAAGGGGATTCTGAGAAGGCTCCTCCTCTGCCACATTCATTTACATATGATTTGAGATCTGAACTTTCAGGATCAAATCTGAAAGAATAGTAGTTAGTTTATGCTGGGTAGAAACTGGGAAGGAACTGACAGCCAGCATCTATCCCTTAGCCATGCTTCCACTTTTCATCCCCACCATGCTGCTCATTCCCACTGAGGCGGTAACTTTTGCTGCTGTGCTAGACGTAGACTTAGGAGTGGCTCCACGGCTACTGCTGGAATGCTTTGGTCTTGCTCTGCAGGAAACAGTACTCACCGTCTCGTTGGTCCCATTCTCAAGCATCGAGAGGAGAGGAAAAGACCTCTGGATGACATGCCACAAATCCTTGTATAGAATTCACATACCTTTCTCAGGGGCAGCCAAAGCTTTATCCTTTGCTGTCCTTCAACTGAGCTTTTCCAATATACCTGAATTAAATTAGTTTTGAAGTTTCAAAAGAGAAGACACCTCCCTCCCTGCTTTTTGGTACAGGGAAGGCCATCCTAATGTGAACAGCTTAATTTTTAGAGACATTTCTTTTTTCCTTTGTTATTATTTGAAAATAAAATTTGTCACTTGTGATAGGTCCTCAGCTTCTAATCTTACTTCCTTAATGTCAAAGCACATTCTTCCTTTTTGTGTGTCCTTAGTTATTAGCAAGCCGAGGGAAAATCAGGAAATGGACAAAGTATTAGCCCCTATCAGACCAGTTCATCTGTGGATGTTCAGTTCACTGTGCACATGCTTTGTGTCACAGCTGCAAAATACACCAGAATAAAACATCAGCCTTGCCCTCAACAAACCAGCAGTCAAGTTGGAAGTCATAAGAGCAATGTAAGAAATAACGGTTATGAGTATAGTTCAGTGGTAGTGTTTGCCTAGCATGCACAGGAAATACTTTTATTCCTCGAGAAAAATTTAAAAGAGAAACAGGAGCAAAAAATATAAGATACTCATTAATTACCTGATTAGTTCACACCGTTAGTGTGTAGTTATGAGGGAAGAGACCAGTGAGAACTGAAATGATGAAAATGTCTCCAAGAAGGGATGATACACCTTGACAAAAGCCTTGGAAGGGGTGGGGCATGGCGAGATGAACCAAGAGAAGCAGGGGGCTAGGACAGTGATCAAGCTAAGTGCACGCTTCTGATGGTCAGAGTCAGATACACATACATCAGTATATAACATATATATTAGGCAGCTATGCTAGGTATTTTATGTATATGTGTGTGTGAATACACATATGTGTGTTTATGTATCTTTTGGTTTATTTAAAATGTCCACTTTCCGAGAATCTCTTAAATTTTGGTATAACTGGATAAAAGGAAAGAATGTTTAATGTATTCACATTAGATTACTTTTTTTCCTTTTTTTTCATTGAGTCACATCCTTTCACTTAATCCCTTTCCATATCTCCCTTGCAAATGATCACTTGGAAGTTCTTCTCATTTGACAGTACCCTGTTTTCATTTTGAGCAACTTTAGGAGATGACCCAGCTAGCAGTTGACAAACCTGTTACTATGTCTAAAACAGTCAGAAACTTCTCACAGGTATTTTGTCATATATCAACAAAAAGTTGCATGGAGGGTAGCAGTAGTGCTGAAATTCTCTGTGAAAAATGGGTGTGTTTTTCTCCACATTTCTATTTCTGTGCTTATTTATAAATTGTGCAGTTTCTGTGTTAAACCTCTAAAAAGTAACCGCTTACCATCTCCTTAAGTAAACTTTCTAATAAGTACCATTCTTGGGCCAGTTGAGCACGCATGGTTTTTAACATTCTGGTTTAGTTGAGAGGACACTCATGTGTGATGCATGAGTGTGGTTCTCAGAGCCCATCTCTGCTCTGTTGGATAACTGTCTGCACCTCCACCCTCTCATTTTTAGCCTAAACCCACCAAGGGGCGAATGCGCATCCACTGTCTGGAGAATGTGGACAAAGCCCTTCAGTTCCTGAAGGAACAGAGAGTCCATCTTGAGAACATGGGTTCTCATGACATTGTGGATGGGAACCACCGGCTGACCCTCGGCCTCATCTGGACCATCATCCTGCGCTTCCAGGTAAGGAACCCAGACCAAGGACTGCTAATGATGCTCAGCGCTTCGGATGACCTCCATTCCAGAGGGACCAGAAGTAGCAGGTTGTAACCACATCTCAGAATCAGATGTACAGAGCAGGGTGTACACGTTCAGTCCTCAGGACTGAGTGTTGCTCTGGAGGCATGTGGGAGCTACTATTGCTATGCTTCCTGCGTTTTACTGCTCCTGACAGGGTACCACCACCACCATCACCCCCTCCCCCGGTCTGATATGGCTCAGTGTTATGAGTGTTTCCAGGTTGTACGCAAGCCCGCTGCTTTCCTGATGCCACCTCTAAATGTTTGGTTTCTTCTACTTGGCTTTCAGGAACAAAGGTACAAGGATAAGGCTGATGCTAAATTATTAGCACTAGACTAAAATTCAGCAAATTGTGGTACATTTTATAAAATATTTTTAGAAAATTCTGTTTAGAGTAATGGCATGTATTTGACCTCTGATTTCACCTTCTTATTCTTCCTTGAATGTGAGGAAGCATTTTTAAAGGGATAAGAGAAAAATTGATACGTTTTGAGGCCATGATGATTTTATGGATTGCATTGTGACTTCTGAGGAGAGGTTCCAGGTACAAAAGTATTTTAAGTCAGATGATACTTTCAAGGTCATTTTGTTCAAATCTTTTATTAGTTTATAAGGAAACTAAGGACTCTGGAGCCATTTCTGGGGTTACACAGTCAGCCAGAGCTGCAGTGTTTCTGATCCTGTGGGAGAAAGAGCTCAGAGTTTGAGAATGAAGAACCCCTGGCCTGAGTCCTGGTCCATTCTCCAGGCACAGGTTTAATGTTCATGCTTCTTCTCAATTAAAATTTGAAATGGAGTAACAACTTCTTACCTCGGTATCAGGTTACTTGGCAAGCAAATATCCTAACAGTCCTGTCTCCTGGGTAGCTATGTTCTCTATGCCTTTCCTTCCTGTTCTGCCCCTGCGATAAAGATCTGATTGATTTTCCTGGGTAAATAAAAAACCTCACACAAAAAGAAGTCAAAGTATAACTTTGTTTTCTCATTGAGACACTGAAATCATCCTGTGACCAATCCTTTTTTCCTCTCACCTCTCACGTTCCCTAGAATTGGTCTTTGGTTTAGTGTTCTGGGTGTGGATGTGTCTGAGGAAGAAGCAGGAAGCTAAATGGAGTTAAACAAAGAAACAGCTTCCTGATTGGCTGTTCCCCAAACCTGGCTGATCATCAGACTCCATTGGGGAAACTTTTTAATAATTCAGATTCCCAGGGCTTACCCTAGAAGTTCTAATTAAGTATGTCTGAGGAGGGAAACACTGTTGATCGTGACATCTTTAATGAAGTTAATTGCAACAACCAAGATCTTTTTTTAGCCCCCAGACCAGAGCTCTTAGGTAGATCTCTGTTGTCTACTTCCTGAATGATTTGGAAGTGGAATGAAAGCCATTAAACTCCTAAGTCTTACTTAATGTCCACACAGGTAAAATTAGCAGGATATTCTTTGCGATTTGTCTCAGTTTCGTAGAATAAAGCATTTTGTTTCTACTGCCTTTGACCTCTGGTAATCAGCGCATAGAAGGACATCCTGATTGTGACTTGTGGCCTCTCTTGACAGCAGGTCAGTACCCAAGTCAGGGAGCTGGCACACACAGTCCTTTTCAGGGTTCTCAGCAGGAACTAGGTTGAGTCACTGACTAATTAGCTTCCTGACAGCTTGCCTTTTGTACACTTGTAAGTGCTGATAGAGGCTTTTTCTCTTTGCAGTGAGAGGCAGAGGCTGCTGATATTAGTGTGTGGCCTACAGTGTTGATATCTTACCGTGACTTAACTTCTTCCAGAAGTTTTTTGAATGACCACATGTTTCACAGATACACTGTATATCCATTCTGTCTCAGCCAAAGCTCAGCCAGTGTTGTCTTCTCAGTAAAACTTTGGTATGTCCACAGAGGCTTCTTCACCCAGCTTCTGAATGCACTCTGATCTTCAGTTCCCTAGCACTTGAGTCTGTTCCCTGTAGCTGTCAAGGTGTACCCTGTCCTCTGTGTGCGTAGAAGGAATCCAGTAAATGATAGTGATAGAGGTTTTAGGTTTTATGCTGTCCCTTTAAAGAGTAAAAGATGGTGACAGAAACAAGAAGTCTTGAGCTTACCCAGTCAACAGGTAGTCTCTGTTCAGAAGGGTAGCTAGAGCTTGTTTCTGTAAGCGCATGTCTGGGAGCAGATGCCCTGCACGCAGCTGTATAAGAAATCTGAGAGAAGAAGTTCAGCCTTCCTTTCTCTCTACTTCTGTGTCACTCAGTGAATGAGAGTAACTCACATTTACTCTCTGCACATGAACCAGTGATTCTACATGTTGGGGGTTTGTGTATGTTCAAACTGTAAATTCTTACCACAATGAAAATTGGAGGTTTTTTTTTTTAAGTGCAGTTGCTTTAATTGCTATGTATTTTTTCTTAATTGAGTATATAACTTTTTTTCTTATAGGTATTTTATCCCTTCTCTTTTTGAAAAGAATTCTGAGAGCTGTGTATAAATTGAAAGGAGAGAGGCTTGACATCAAGCAGGACAGAGAAGCTTAGAATGGTCAGAGCAAGGAGAAAGAAGACTTCCTAGGCCAGAGATGGCGAACCTTTTAGAGACAGAGTGCCCCAACTGTAACCCAAAACCCACTTACTTATCACTTAAGTGCCAGGGCTGCAATTAAACCTGAATATTGAAGTTTTAGCTTGGGAAAGAACTCATACATTAACATCTTTTGTCTTAAAAGCAATCACGGAGCTTTCAGTGATACAGCTTGGCATTTGGTGTGCGTTTGCACAAGTCATGTGACCTTTGCTGTTGTATGCATGTTGATAATTTGTCAAACGTTGGCTGGGGTAACCTGGCTCTCGTGCGGACAGAGAGGGGTCTGCCTGCCACTGTCCTCGACTGACACTGTCCTTCTTCAACTCCTATCCCAAATTTAATTTATGAAAGAAACAAAGGGTATTTGGAACATTTGTCTAAAATCACACAACTGATACCTAGTTCCTAATCCAAAAAACAGATGTTTATGTGTCCTTCTTGTGACCTTAGCACTTCATATTCTTCATCTCATTAAAAATCACAGCAGCATTCTGAGGTAGCCGTAATTATTGCCGCCCCTTAAATGTGGAACCTGAGTTACTCAGGTGATGGAGCCTCCGTCCAGACCAAGTCTGGCGGTAGTGCCAGTTGAGCGGGCTTTCACACTGAATATGTGCTGCCTGCGAGGGGCTTACAGATGCAGCCCATGGAAGCATAGCATGGAACGTGCTCTTTCTCTGAGAGTTTAGGTCAGCTTCCCAGAAATGGTGCACACAGTATCCTTGTCAGTGAAACCTTCATCCTGTTGTGAAATGTTTTTGGTTATAAAAAACTGGACTAAATATTTTTCTGGATTCCAGATGTACTGGAACCACCGTGCTAGCTTGTAGTTGTAAAAATCTCTTGAGGGCAGAAATGACCTCTAACAGGTGCTGGAAAGTCATGAAGGTTACCCGTCTTCCTGGCAGCTTTAGCCCTGTGCAGAGCAGGAAACCTGGTTCTCTCTGGTATTTCTGAGTGAGACCTGACTTCAATCAGCAGTTTTTATTGACATGCAGAACAAGTAGTCTCCAGGGTGAGGCTTTGATTATATAAATGAAGAACAGTTCTTTAGTGGCTGTTAGGCAGCTGACCCATCTGTTTGTCTAATATTTCTTAGATCCAGGATATAAGTGTGGAAACTGAAGATAACAAAGAAAAGAAGTCTGCCAAGGATGCATTGCTGTTGTGGTGCCAGATGAAGACAGCTGGGTGAGTGTGGATGCGCAGGATATCGGGGCTGTGTCTTCTAGGACTGCATTCTACTGTAGGCATCACTTGCAAGGTGTTGACAAGTGTCTTTTTCCATAGCTTCCACTGAGAAATCTTATTAGCACATAGAGAGTTGCCATGTTGGCATTTCAGCTCTCTCTCTGAAATAGCTGAACCTGGGAAGAGTTCTCATTTATATTATAGAGTTGTCATACATATTTCTTCAATCAGTTTCATTCTGTTTTTTAAGGATGCTCCGGAGACCTTTTGTTTTGTTTTGTTTTGTTTTGTTTTTGTTTTTTTGAGATAGGATCTTGCTGTGTAGTTCAGGCTGCCCTTGAACTCACAATATGTCTAGTCTGGCCTCAGACTCATGGCACTCCTCCTGCCTGATCCTCTCCATTGCTAAGAGAGCAATAAGATTACAGCCATGCACCATCATTTCTGGCTTGAGACCATTATATTTTGAAATTTAAAATACTGAAAGCATCATACCTGCCACATTTCAAAAATGCAGTTGACAGTTTTCCTTTCAATTTATGCTATTTGGGGGAGCTTTGCACAGTAAATTTCAGAGTAATCTTAGTAGGTACTCTGTCCCAGTCTGTCTAGTGCTGTGCTGTGCTGTGCTGTGCTGTGCTGTGCTGTGCTGTGCTTCCCTTCCCTTCCCTTCCCTTCCCTTTGAGACAGGGTCTCACTATGTAACTCAGACTGGCCTTAAACTCGTTACGTAGTTAGGCTTGTCTTGAATTTGGGGCAGTCCTCCTGAGTGCTGGGATCACAAGTGTGCACCACCACACCAATCAGGTTTATTCTTTCACTGAAATTTTAGTGAAGATATTTGTAGAAAACTGCATCTTTTTTCTTGGTTACTGAAGTTGTCTGTATTCAACTGAAACTAAATCTATAAAGTTCTTACCATATTGATTAGGGTCATAGGATCTGTTTGAGAACTGATTTTGTATCAGGTTAATTAAAGAGTTATTGTCAACTGCTTCACATAGTTTCAACTATATGACCACATCATACGCAAATTGGGGTGAGTTTGTGGCCTAAATAAATGGGTCAAGTCAGGGTATGAGCCTTCAATCGACCACAGATTCAAAGTTTTAATCAGTATGATATAGAAAAGTTGATTCTTTGGGGCTAAGTTTCAAACATAGGGAAGTTTTTAAGAAGGTACAGTTTTCAGGGCTGGGGATTTAGCTCAGTGGCTTAAGCGCCTGCCTGGCAAGTTCGAGGTCATGAGTTCATCCCCGGTACCAAAAAAATTTAAAAAAATAAAAATAAAAAAGGTACAGTTTTCACAAATTTAATTTTTTCCATGATCCTGGTCACAAACCAAATTGGTCATGAACTGAATCAGATTCAGTGGTCAGGTTCAGTGTTGACCTTAAGGTGAAATTTGATTCAGTTTGTGAACAATTCAGTTTGCAACCAGAATTGTGGGGAGAATTATTTGTGAACCAGGATACCACTGTACTTACAAAACTTCAGTGAAGTGATACAAGGAAAAAATGAAAGATAGATGTCACATAAACAGCTCAAGATTCCTTGTGCGGCAGGTGATGTGTGAATTCAGATCCCAGTGACCATAGGTTCTAGTAAATGGAGAAGAAAGCCAGAGGAAGCAAGAGGCCTTGGCTATATCTAGCTTGTAATTTTTTTTCTAAGAGTAGCATGGGTTTTTTGGTTTGTTTGCTTGCATGGTTTTGTTTTGGGGTTTGTTTGTTTTTTTTTTTTTTTTTGGTTTTGTTGTTTTACTTTTTGAGACAGGGTCGCCCTATGCAGTTTAGGCTGGCCTTGAGCTCACTTTGCAGCTGGTCTCAAACTTGCAATGATCCTCCTGCCTCAGCCTCCTGAGTGCTGGGATTACAGATGTGCACCACCACACCCAGCTAAGAGTACCATTTTAAATCTAGGACACAATTCACATCTTTTGTGAGCATCAATTCCCAAGCAGAAGCCACTTAAGTTTGTTTTATAGCAAGCTGAATTGAGGGGATACTTGCTCTTGACTTAATTATCCTTCTTAACATTCACTGTCTTGAATTTTACAACACTTACAAGCATTGTTTTTAAAATACTGCATTTAGCAGAAGTATAGACATTGGTTAATTCTGCTGCTTTTCTCTTGTGTTTTGTCCTTACAGCTACCCCAATGTCAACATTCACAATTTCACCACTAGCTGGAGGGATGGCATGGCCTTCAATGCACTGATACACAAACACCGGTAAAAAAAAATTATGCTAGTAATTGTAGCATGTTTGTGGGATAGAATGTTTCTGTCCTTCTACAGCCAAGCTGGGGGACTTGATTTTCATATTGTCTTTGATGTACTAAGTAGACATTCCTGCATTCCATATGAGGAAAATTTGGGAGAATATGTAAATTTTCCCAAAGAAAATAAATAAATTCACCCATTATAATGTTTCATTCTCTTAATAAACTATGGAAATATTTGTTCAGAAATCAGCTATTAGTGTTTGAGATTTCCCATAATTTTTTGTTATGTTCTGCTGTTGTTCTACATAGGCCTGACCTGATAGATTTTGATAAGCTCAAGAAATCCAATGCACACTACAATCTGCAGAATGCGTTTAACCTGGCAGAACAGCACCTTGGCCTCACTAAACTGCTGGACCCTGAGGGTAAGGGCTGCAGGGATGAAAGGTGAAATTTCAACATCTCTAGCATCAAAGGATTAATATGAAACCTGTTTAGTGTCAGTATGTTTATTTGTTCGGTGTGCTTTGGGAGTTATCAAGGGAAGAGGAACATAATTGTAGTTATGGAAATTAAATGAGGTTTTGCAGGATAGAGTAACACTAAAAAAGGGTTTGAAAGATGAGTTTCCAGTGTGAAGGAGAGGGCATGCTAGACACAAAGGTATGTGTGAAACGAAAGTGCAGAATAAAGAAGATGAAAGAGTTTGAGGACCAGATATTTGATGGGAATTGTATTTAGGGATATGGTGGGAAATACTCCTGGAAAGTGGGATGGGGGCCTGCAGGCTAAATTAGAGATTGTTCAGCAGTCAGTGGAGTGGAACAAGCAGTAGTACTCACAAGTGTTTTCTTATGTCTGTTCCACTGTCTGCGTGGAACTGAACACTGTACTCTGTGAGTCCTGGCAGCTGCTTGAAGTCTGACTGTAGGTGACACAGAAACAAGGCTGTGTGGGGACAGTCTCTAAAATCCTAATTCTAGATTTTGTTTTAATGGAGGAACTTTTCTAGTTTTGCAGAGCATTTAAAATATAAGAGTATTTGTTTGTAGTGCTGGACGTTTATATTCTCAACTGTGAATAAATATTAGAGAAAAAAAGCATATGGATCAGAGTGAAAGTTCAAAGTTCTTAAAAATACACAACAGGAAGTCTAACTCCCCAAGGGCAGATTGAGGTCATGAGGCTGCCAGGCTGGTTTGTAGCTATTTTCCAGTGCATCAGATTCACTGATACATTCATTACAGGAAGCTGAGATAAAATTATCTTTGTGCTAACCCAGTAAAATGATTTCTCAATATAAACAAAAAACTAAAATTCTTTGAGTTTAGGTTTTCATGCTTAACCCCTCCCTTACTATGTAAAAATTTTCCTTAGCCTTAGCTCTTTGTGCTTTTACAAAGAACCTTTTTTAAAAAAATCACACTGACAAAATTTTTTAATAACTTTTTAACTTTTTTTTAACTTTTAACTTTTAACTTTTTTTAATAAATTTTTTAATAATTAACATTAGTTAATCTTTCTAATCACTACCTATAAAAATAAAAAGGGGATTGGTATTTCTCAAATCACAAGACAGGGACTAAAAATAGCAGTTGATGTCATAGATCCTGTGGGTTTGATATTGAGTATTAGTTTTTCTAACTCCCTGGGCTCAACTTTTATTAGTTGTCCAGTGCTCCAAAAAGGATTATTTAAAATAGAAACAGGTGGGCTAGGTATATAGGTGCAGTGCCTGCCTGGCAAGCTTAAGGTTCCACCTCCTTCCCCCAAAAATAAATACAGAGAGAGACCGAAACCAAGACTGACTGTACACAGATGGGAACCATAGCTATAGTCTGATTCTTGATGCCAGTGACTTTCTTGATGACCCTGGGCTGAGAATCCAAGCCCTGAGCTGTAGTGTTCTCATGTTTAAAATAAGAGTGATAGTCTCACTTCACATAGGGCTGGGTGGAGAGTAGAAATAAAGATACAAGTTTGAATGAAAAAGAACTTCATGTTAATCTATTCAGAACTATCTGGTATGTTCTAAATCTGTCTGGATTAAGTGCTTTCCTCATTACTGCCATCCCTGAAGTCTTAAAATTTCACTCATTTGATTCCTCTCTTAATAAATACTTATTAACCAATACTTTGTAGGACAACACACTAGGATCTTGGGAAGCAGAGTTCCATAAGGGACTAAGACAGGTTTCTTTCCCTTATGGACTGAGGTTTGCAAGCAAATAAACTGTGACTAAATGAAAAAAACTGCTTGAACTGGACTTTATGGCAAACACCAAAAGGAACAGAGAAAAAGACAATAATTATAGCTTTGGGAATCAGAAAGTTGTGTTGTAACTTATCAGCTGGACCTTCAAAGATAGTGGGAAATGATGGATTGGGGAGACCTGTTTCAGGCAGAGAAGCATAATTGCAATGTGTGGGAAATAGGGAAGAGTAAATGGTTCAGGTAGTGTCTGAGAAGTAGTAGGTATGGAATTAGAAACATCTACAACAATGCTTGGCACTTAGAAAAACCCTGATAAATATTTGAGAAATGGGTGGATGGGAAAGTTATAGGCTGTAGAGGAATAAAAAGCCTTA
The DNA here is from genome assembly GCA_004027295.1 of Dolichotis patagonum. Taxonomy (NCBI): domain Eukaryota; kingdom Metazoa; phylum Chordata; class Mammalia; order Rodentia; family Caviidae; genus Dolichotis; species Dolichotis patagonum. Next base: position 249,350 of record PVJX010000418.1, read on the forward strand.
CACTTTTCTGAAGGGCACTGTCAAGAATGTTAGAGGCAGGAAAAAGTGTGTTTGTGGCTGTGCAGTGTGTAAAGTGAGTAGGGCAGTAGGGATCCCCCTGAAGGAGCCTCTGTTGCAGATCTGGTTGTGACAGTGGGTGTGAACCGTGACTGAATCAGGATTCCGTGACAGACTGCATGTGGATGACAAGGAGATCAGGATGTCCAGAGACGCAATGGCCAAGGCAGATCTTGGTCCTGTAGGCCAAGATGAGGACCGAAGAACAACAACCCCAGTTTGGTGGCAGAAGGCCAGGGATGAGGCAGAGAGACATTCATGGTGTGTCATAGAAAGCATTGGTGTGTTCCTAAGATAAAACAGATTGGTGATACGACTTCATCACCATCTTCTCCATAATTAATGGTAGTGATGACAACTCTCAAGGAACATGCTGGGCTGTGCAGTGCTGTCACACAGTTGTTTTAGGTTGTTCCAGCTGTCTGAATGGCAGCATTCTGAGCAGGACACTGAACAGGTTCTGTTCTGGGTTACAGATATCAGTGTGGACCACCCTGATGAGAAGTCTATCATCACATATGTGGTGACTTACTACCACTACTTCTCTAAGATGAAGGCCTTGGCCGTTGAAGGAAAGAGAATTGGAAAGGTGAGCTCACACTAATTCAGTAAGTTGTGAGATGTATGAAAGTCCATGTCTTCCCATACTGCTACTGAACACCTCATTCTTCCATGCACTCATCAGATTTGCCAATAAAAAAACATAAAACTATGGAGTGGCCTCTCCAGATGACAGGGAAATAGCCAGAAGCCTCTCCTCAAAGGGTAACAAGAGGAAAAGAGGCGATGGCCAAAAGGTCTAAGAGAGTAGTTTGAGGGGGATCTCAGACAAACGCTGTTATCCTCAGCCTTAGGACAGTCTTAGTCTTGGGCTTTTTTACTTTTCATTTGGCTAATGTTCTTCTGCTGTATTTTTCAAAACACCTCAGACAAAATGACATTGTCCTCCCAGTGCAGTGAAATGGAAGATTCATGGGACATAGTTAAACTAAACAGAGCCATTTTTGCTTTTCTAGGTATTTGGGAGGTTGGGCTGTAGCGTCATTGAGACTCTTTCCCAGGGAGGTTGGGTGGTTTCAGAACCAATTATAGTTGTGTTCCTCTGTCACTGCTCACAAATGATAGCCACAGTCTGGATGTCTATTAGCAAATGGCTCCCTGAGTTAAAATGCTTTAGCCAAAAGTGGCACAGGACCATTTCAAAGCCAGTCATTAAGCACACGTGTGCTCACATAGGTTTACATTCCTGTTTCTGTGCATGATATTGTTTCATGATGTCATTTTCATGACCCTTATTTACAGGTGCTTGACAATGCTATTGAAACAGAAAAAATGATTGAAAAGTATGAATCACTTGCCTCCGACCTTCTTGAGTGGATTGAACAAACTATCATTATTCTGAACAATCGCAAATTTGCTAATTCGCTGGTTGGTGTTCAGCAGCAACTTCAGGCATTCAACACGTACCGCACTGTCGAGAAGCCACCCAAGTAAGATGTCAGTTGTACTCGCATTAGCATGGGAGGAGAGATTTCTGACTTCTGATCTCTCATCAGTGGCCTGTCTTACTCTTTTTTGTTGTTATAGTTTATTATAAATCATACCTTCTGGGCCTTTTCCAGTAGAGATGCATCACTAGTGTACAGAATATGTAGAACCCTAAGAAATGATACAGGTCTTCAGTCCCTCTGCAAAACCTTTGTGCCAAATGTCTTTCAAAATACCATATTTTTCACATTTTAGGAAAGAGGCATAGTGCATATATTGTAATTTTAAGATCCTAAGCAGGTCTGAAACAGTACCCTACAGTCAAGCACAATAAATATGTAAACATTAACATTGTATTGGATAAAGAAAGACAATAAATTGCTTCATATCAGTTCAGATAGATCAGTTTTTGCCACCCAATGAAATTTGATTTTTTAAATATTTTTTGAAGTTCATAATTCTTAAATAAGAATTATGGACCTTATCTTTTGCTTACTATAGTTATAAAGTTATTCTTCTGAAAATATGACTTTCAATTCTTTGCATTCTTTGAAACTCATTGAAAATATTAGATTAACATTTGAAATAATCATTGAATGTATTCCCTAAATAAAATTGTTCATTGTCCAAGACTTATAGTTTAAACCTTGGTTGAAATGATTAATAAAAGAATAGTGTGTGACCTTGACACTCCTGTAAACTCCAGCAACAACAACCAACCAGCCACCAAAAAAAAAACCCACAAAAAAAAACAAACAGTTGGCATTTTCTGAGGTTTGTAAGGACCAAAAACTAAGCCACTACTGTCTCTAATGTGAATTTCACATGAATTAAGACCAAAGATAAATGGCTTTTAAAATTGTGAAATGTTTTTTTCCTCTACTAAAAAATGAATTTTCCCTCTTGAAGAAACAAGATGTAGTAAGTAAGTTTATGACTCTTTTTCTCTGTGCTTAGATTTACAGAGAAGGGGAACTTAGAAGTGCTGCTTTTCACTATTCAGAGCAAGATGAGGGCCAACAATCAGAAAGTCTACATGCCCCGTGAGGGGAAGCTCATCTCTGATATCAACAAGGTAAGATGGAGCTGTGTGGACCCATGTTGGCCCTGATCTCCTGCAGGCTTCAGGTTCTGTCTCTGGGATTTCATTCTCAAGAGGACAGGAGAATGAAAGGATCTCTCCCTCCCTGCTTGCACGATGAGTGACGGTTGATGAGTGTCAGGGATGGCAGAGGGTCTAGCAAATGCTTGTTTTAGGCCAGTCTTTTAGAACTTTGGAAGCAATTAGATGTTATCAAACCAGACTGACAGAGACTGTTTGCCTCCTTGACGAGATATGTATGTGTTCAGTTTACCTCTCATCTGTCCAAGATGGTCAACTCAAATGGCCTCAAATTACAGAGAAAAAAAAATGAAAATGCTATTTCATGTATTTGCAGTCTCAGAGCAATAGACTTGGGATGTTGGCTCCTTCTGTCGAAAAAGCTGTCAGGTAGTTTCCATTATGTTCCTATTATGTCTAAAATTAGAGAATTTCACAATAGGCATAATTTACAACTGGAAACTCAAAAAACCTAAAATTCTGTGGTCACTTGTACATATTTAGACTCCTATGAGTAGAATGTTTGGACTTTTTTTTTTAAATGTGAAACAAGACATTTTATAGAAACGAGTTCAATAAGGACAGTCAGGATTTTTAAAGAAATACTCAGATATGTGAATTTTTTAAAAATGGCCCACGATGGGCTAAATGTTGGAATTCATAATATAATTTTACAATTTTTTTCTAAGTAAAGTCATTTATCTTTTTTATATGATCAACTATTTAAGATAATTACATTGTTTCCTTCTATATGTGAGATTTATAATTTAGTTGTTCCATATCTGCCCCTTTTTTTGAGACATTCTTGCTGTGTGGTGCAGGCTGGCCTTGAACTCACTTTAGTAGCCCAAGCTGGCCTCAAACTAACAGCAATCCTTCTGCCTTAGCCTCCCAAGCCCTAGGGATTTCAGGGTGTGCACCACCATGGCTGGCACTGTTTTGTTTTGCAAGTATGAAACACGGTCTTTAAGTTTAGACAGGGAAGAAGTGTTCCATGAGGTTTTATTAGGAGAAAATTATTTAAGAATCCATGAGGTTGAAGGTGGGAATGGGATTTTCCTTTCAAGTTCCTGGGTCATTTTGAGAAATATTAGCTGTCTGCTCTCGCCAGGGAACATTACAGGAAGCCATTCTTTTTTCATTTCTGCAGGCCTGGGAAAGACTGGAAAAGGCAGAACATGAGAGAGAACTGGCTCTGCGGAACGAGCTCATCAGACAGGAGAAACTGGAACAGCTTGCCCGCAGATTTGACCGCAAGGCAGCTATGAGGGAGACCTGGCTGAGTGAAAACCAGCGTCTGGTGTCTCAGGTTCTGCACTCAGCATTACTAGAGAAACTGTTCTTGGGGTAGTCTAGAAATGGCAGCCACACCCAAGGGATACAGGGCTTATCCCTTGTGGTGAGGTAACTGTCCAGTCATTCTGTCCGCTTCCCGTGAAGAGGATGTTTATCATTTCTAATACTCTTTCTCCTCTGTTTATGTAACTTGTCATGCATTTGGAAGCAGCCCGACCAGAGTTTGTTTAGTAGAGCCAGTGAGTGTGTATGAACCATTCACATTTATGTTTCTTAAAATTCTTTTTATTGATATACTTTTGAGATACGTAGTGATCACAGTTATCTTGGGGAAAAATACCCCCACCTCATTCTCTCTCAGTCTTTAATGACCCAACCCTTCAAAACCAGTGAGGGACTGGTCATGAAATAAATAAAACTGGCTTTCTTTTCCTTGGTGTGACATAAACTGTCATTACTCCAGTATCAAGTCAGATGCTGTTGATGAGCTGGGCTCCTCTGCAAAATGAGAAGTTACTGGTTTATTTTGGGGGGACAGCATTGATCTCTAACAGGGAGTTTCAGGGGCCCTGTGGAAGGCAGAAGCCTATGAGGTGGGAGACTCAGGAGACATTGTATCTGTTCTCTGTTTTTCTTTTTATTGTTGAAGCTGATGGTTTATTTTATGTTTTTTGTTTAATTTGCATCTGTAGGACAACTTTGGATTTGACCTTCCTGCAGTCGAGGCCGCCACCAAAAAACATGAGGCCATTGAAACAGACATTGCTGCATATGAGGAACGTGTGCAGGCAGTGGTTGCTGTGGCCAGGGAACTCGAGGCAGAGAACTACCATGACATCAAGCGCATCACAGCGAGAAAGGACAATGTCATCCGGCTCTGGGAATACCTGCTGGAACTGCTCAGGGCCCGAAGGCAGCGCCTCGAGATGAACCTAGGGCTGCAGAAGATATTCCAGGAAATGCTCTACATTATGGACTGGATGGATGAAATGAAGGTAATACTAAAAGCAAACAGAAGCCAGAATTGATCCAACTAGGCCTATCTTTTGTAGGACCCTCAGCATACACTCATGCCTCTTGTCTAATCCTCATACCAGAAGGCCAGAGTGGCATGGCTGTAACAGTCGGAAGACAGTAGCTCACAGTTAAATGAGATCTATATGAAAAAGTTGTAAAGATAACTGTCTTCAATTAACCGGAGGTCTGTTATTTAGATTTTAGATCTAATTTAGTTAGATCTAGGTTTATTTTATGTTTGGCATCTATCAATTTGTGTTTTTCTTTGTTTTTAATTCTTTGGGGATGAACTAGTTTCTAGTCCTGTTGATCTTTCTATGTCTGAGTAATACTTCCATGTGAAGTGGTGCAGGGAGGTGGGACGGTGGTAGACCAGAACCCCAGCAACCTTGTTAGTGCCTAAATTTCTTAATCTGTGTTTGCACCTCTGTTCTTTCTTTGTAAATGAAATATGCACTGATCTGTCTGCCTCATTTGGTCATGATGAAGTTGCAGTATGCCAGTACTTAACACAGAGCATGGAACTCATGGAACAGGGCTGTTAGTAACTGCTGATGCGGGGTTGTGCTTCTTCCATTATTGGAGCATGGGGTTCCAAACTTTCTATCACCCAATTAAAAGAGCTGTCATTGTGCCATAGACCTATGCCTATTCATGTCCTGTGATGTAGGCCATGAAACACTCATCCATGTCAAGCCAGGGACTTTCTCAGAAATACATGCATGAAGTAGAAATCCAATCTGGAAAAAATAAGGGACAGTGGATAAAAAAAAAATTTGACTGTCTCAGGAAACAAAAGAAAATTATCAGTGGGCTCAACTTAAACTTAAGAGGTTTCTTGGAGTCTACTCAGCATGACAGGCACCTGACTCTACTCACTTATTTGGTAAAGAAGCAGCTTCTGAGCTTTGCAGCTAGACTTTCTCCCATTGATTATATGCAAGTATCATAGAGGCATATGAATATGCTTCTAAGGGAGGAAAAGCATTCAGAGATTAACAGTGTATAAGCACATCCTTTAAATCTCAAAGTGAACAAACCTGTTACCTTTATCTTTTACCTCCTGGAATAGCATTGCTGCAGTTTCTTCATTTATTTTTTAATGGGGCGGGGCAGCACTGAGGACCAAACTAAGTTGTCTAGGCTGGACTTGAACTTGTGATCCACCTGCCTCAGCCTCCTAGAGTGCTAGGATTACAGGTATGTATCACCCTGCCTGGGGCCGTGGTTTTTTTTTTGAAGCCTCAGTTTACATTTTACATTTCATACAAACACACTTTTTTTTTTTTTTATTCTCTCCTTTTTAATGTCAGCTAAGCTTATTTACTCCACAGTAGGTGATCCGTAGTTTATTATGTCTCTCCTGAGCCTGGCTTTCAGTATTGTTTTATGGTTCACTGTCTGTCATCTTTCCCTGAAACTGTGAGGTCAGTGACAAGCTCAAAGGAAGGTAGAGTTTTGTTGCTGGCTTTCTCTGCTTGTCCAAAGATGCCATGATACTGAAATCAGGGCACACCTCTCCTTCCTGTTTTCTCTTGTGCATAGGTGCTATTATTGTCTCAAGACTATGGCAAACACTTGCTTGGCGTGGAAGATCTGTTACAGAAGCATGCACTGGTGGAAGCAGACATTGGGATCCAAGCAGAGCGAGTGAGAGGTGTCAATGCTTCTGCCCAGAAGTTTGCAACAGATGGGGAAGGTAATCATGGACCATTTGAAGTATTATCTCCTGAATACCAGAGACCCATCTCTAAGTAGTAAGTTGTGTGTGACACTAGGGCTTGGAACGCATACCATTGTAAGTTCCTGGTGTGTTAGTCTGCCTCTGTGTCACAAGATGCAATGCAGTGGTCTTCTAAATAATTTAACTCCAAAATTAGGCACATTTTTTTCTCAAACACTTGATTTTGAATACCTTGATGTTTTGATAATGAACACACCACACTCAGTAAGTAACAACGTGTATCTGCACCTTGGGCAGCTATTCCAGCAGTTCGTGACTTCCATGTTTGGTTGCATCTTCCATGTTTGGTTGCTTTGTAGTATTTTTAGAAACAATTAATTGCATTTATCTTCTTTCATATAATTCACATACTTTCTTGATTTGTCAGTGATCACTTTGTGTATGGTTGGGCCAAAAAATAATGTGTATCATTGCCCACCCCCCCTTTTCAGTTAGGGCTTCGAAAGTACTCCATTGCCTCCCAATGACCTTGCCACTCAGGACATGAGTGGAGCTCCCTTACTGTAAATGACCAGGAACCTATGCTAAACTCTTACCACAAAACTACATTCCTTCCTTGGTTGTTGAACAGGCTACAAGCCCTGTGACCCCCAGGTGATCAGAGACCGTGTGGCCCACATGGAGTTCTGCTATCAAGAACTTTGCCAGCTGGCGGCCGAACGCCGGGCTCGTCTGGAAGAGTCCCGTCGCCTCTGGAAGTTCTTCTGGGAGATGGCAGAAGAAGAAGGCTGGATACGAGAAAAGGAGAAGATCCTCTCCTCTGAGGATTACGGAAAAGACCTCACCAGTGTTATGCGCCTGCTCAGCAAGCACCGTGCATTTGAAGATGAGATGAGTGGCCGCAGTAGCCACTTTGAGCAGGCCATCAAAGAAGGTGAAGACATGATTGCAGAGGAGCACTTCGGATCAGAAAAGATCCGTGAGCGGATCATTTACATTCGGGAGCAGTGGGCCCACCTAGAGCAGCTTTCAGCCATTCGGAAGAAGCGCCTGGAGGAGGCCTCACTGCTGCACCAATTCCAGGCCGATGCTGACGACATTGACGCCTGGATGCTGGACATCCTCAAGATAGTCTCCAGCAATGATGTGGGCCATGACGAGTACTCCACACAGTCTCTGGTCAAAAAACACAAGGATGTGGCAGAAGAAATCACCAACTATCGGCCCACCATTGACTCCCTGCACGAGCAAGCTGGTGCCCTCCCTCAGGAGCACGCAGAGTCTCCAGATGTGAGGGGCAGGCTGTCAGGCATTGAGGAGCGGTACAAAGAAGTGGCAGAGCTGACCCGGCTGAGGAAGCAGGCGCTGCAGGACACCTTAGCCCTATACAAGATGTTCAGTGAGGCCGACGCCTGTGAGCTCTGGATTGATGAGAAAGAGCAGTGGCTGAACAATATGCAGATCCCAGAGAAGCTGGAAGACCTGGAAGTCATCCAGCACAGGTGAGCGGATCCTGCCTGGGAGCCATTGCTGCTGCCCCTCACCTTGTGGCTGCCATTAGCCACAGAGGTGACCATTCTGTTGAATTACTTTTCAGATTCGAGAGCCTGGAGCCAGAAATGAACAACCAGGCTTCCCGAGTTGCTGTAGTGAACCAGATTGCACGTCAGCTGATGCACAGCGGCCACCCCAGTGAGAAGGAAATCAAAGCCCAGCAGGACAAACTCAACACGAGGTGAGCGTGAGGCCAGCACGACGAGCTGACTTCCCACGTGGGGATCGAGGGGTGAGGTCACTCACTGAGCTTGGGATCAGGAACTGGCATTGCAGTGCTGATGTCATGACATTGGCATCTGCTTTTCGACATGTCCTCATCCTAATTTTGCCAGAAGTGGCTCAGGTCAGGTGACAGCATTCAGGGCGGGGACAGGTCGAGTCAGCCTCACCTCTGCCCCTCCCCATTTGCCAGTTAGGCCTTGCTGTAGCCTGCACTTAGCGTATGGGAAGGCAACAAGATGACACTTGTACTGTTCCCTTTCAAATGATTTCTAAAACAGAATTCTGGTGTGTCTGAGCCTGAATTTGCCAGTGAAAGTCCTGATTGTCAGGGTAGACCTTAGTCCTGGTCCTGTCTTTCAGATGAACAAACACATTTGAGTAGTCAGTTGGTAGACGGCCTCAGTTCTGAAGGTAGCCATAGTCTTTGGTCTTGGGGAAATGTTCTTAGGAGCAGTTCACTGAAAGGTCTCTATGGGACGAGTGTATTGTAACTGCTCATGTTGGAACCTTCCTTCTTTGTCAGGCTTTTCCGGATTACATTTCGTCTCTGAGCCATGTCCATAATGTTTGGTGTTCATGTATTGAGATGATTTTTCCAGAAAGCATGTAGTCAAAGCAAAGATGGAAAAAAATTATGTAGCTTCAACCATCACTGTTGATTTGGGTATTAAATGGGGTTCAGCCCTTTTCATGCTACTTTCTGCTGCCCCTGCACTCATAGGTGGAGTCAGTTCAGAGAACTGGTTGACAGGAAGAAAGATGCTCTTCTGTCTGCTCTGAGTATCCAGAACTACCACCTCGAGTGCAATGAAACCAAATCCTGGATTCGGGAAAAGACCAAGGTCATCGAGTCTACCCAGGACTTAGGCAACGACCTGGCTGGCGTCATGGCCCTGCAGCGCAAGCTGACCGGCATGGAGAGAGACTTGGTGGCCATTGAGGCAAAGCTAAGTGACCTGCAGAAGGAGGCAGAGAAGCTGGAGTCTGAGCACCCTGACCAGGCTCAGGCCATCCTGTCTAGGCTGGCTGAGATCAGTGATGTGTGGGAGGAGATGAAGACCACCCTGAAGAACCGGGAGGCCTCCCTGGGAGAGGCCAGCAAGCTGCAGCAGTTCCTGAGAGACCTGGATGACTTCCAGTCCTGGCTCTCCAGGACGCAGACAGCCATTGCCTCAGAGGACATGCCTAACACCCTTGCCGAAGCAGAAAAGCTTCTCACACAGCATGAGAACATCAAAAATGAGATTGACAACTATGAGGAAGACTACCAAAAGATGAGGGATATGGGCGAGATGGTCACCCAGGGACAGACCGATGCCCAGTACATGTTTCTGCGGCAGCGGCTACAGGCCTTGGACACAGGATGGAATGAGCTTCACAAAATGTGGGAGAACAGGCAGAATCTCCTCTCTCAGTCACATGCCTACCAGCAGTTCCTTAGGGACACGAAACAAGCGGAAGCCTTTCTTAACAACCAGGTAACATTTGACATTGCCTTAGCTCCTCCTGGAGAGTGGGTCCTGGCTGCACTTTGAAACCTCTTGGCCAAGGGAGCTTAAACTATGCTTGTGTAGCATTAGATGGATAATGTAGACATAAATATTTTTCCCTGATTCTTAGACATTGAAATCTGTCACAGTTCAGGGGGCAGGAGTTGAAGATTTCCAGGAAAACTGTTTTGCCTTACAAAATATGGTTCCATTTCAACTACTTTTGAGGACATCTAATGTTCATGGTATGTCCTTATAATATCTTACTTAAGTGGCATCATTCAGTGAGATATTAATGCAGTTTAAAGGGTATAGTTGCCAAAACTGAGGTGGTTGATTGATTTCTCAGTTGCCTTCATGAATATAAGAGAAACTTTATGGTTGAGGACAAATCTTTAGGTACTTTTTTTTTGTACCGGCGATTGAACTCACAACCTTGCATTTACCAGGCAAGCACTTAAGCCACTGAGCTAAATCCCTGGCCCTTTGGATGCTTTTTTTAGTGCGGGGGGTGGGGGGATAGGGTGTTTCAGTGCTTAGGAAAAGTCAGCTGGGCGTGGTGGTGCATACCTGTAATCCCAGCGCTTGGGAGGCTGAGGCAGGAGGATTGTCCTGAGTTTGAGGCCAGCCTGGCGGGCTACAAAGTGAGTTCAAAGCCAGTCTAAACTGCATAATGAAACCCTGTCTCAAAAAGATAGACACAGACAGATAGATAGATGGAAGAAAAGGGGAAAAGTCAGTGACTTACAGTGTACCACTGCAACTTTTTGTCTCTGAACATTTAATTTTATGATTGAACAGATTATGCCACGTGAAGTGCAGTGAAGTGGTTGCCCAAAAGTGTGCCGCATGGAAATGAACGTAGGAAAAAGTTCTGCCGTTATACATCATCCTGCTGTAACTTTTTTTCCCCCTCTGTTAAAATAAGGAGTATGTGCTGGCTCACACTGAAATGCCCACCACGCTGGAAGGAGCAGAGGCAGCTATTAAAAAACAAGAGGACTTCATGACTACCATGGACGCCAATGAGGAAAAAATAAACGCTGTTGTGGAGACAGGCCGGAGGTTGGTGAGCGACGGGAACATCAACTCAGATCGCATCCAGGAAAAGGTGGACTCAATCGATGACAGGTACAGTTTCCTGAGGCTGCAGAGGGCGTTCTGTGTCCTGAGACTGGCTCTTGAGTGATTGGCCAGAAGTCCTTGGGACTGTAGGTGTAAATGTCCCAGTGTGCACTTGGCAAAATTTTACCTGCCCACATAGGGAATTAGTGACCAGTGCCTGGCTGTCCTGTCTGAGAGTGCACAGGTAACTACTAAATAAAAGAAACTAGGAAACTAAGACAGTCCTTAACCTAAGACTGGGAGAACCAGAATGCCAAAAAGCCATTTGATACAAGTCATGCTGTTAAGCTGACCCACAGTATGTCACCAGAGTCCCCAAGAGCTAGATGTCTGTCAGCCCAGACCACATTTGCCTTCGTCTCTGAGATGTTGCTGAAGCTTGTCCAAAGAGAGGGAGGGTGAGGTTTTTTGTGTACTGATTACCTGGGAGAACCACAGACATTATCTGGCCTTTCTTTAAAATTTGCCTTAATGCTGTAATAGGATACTTTTCATGAGAGAAAAGACCAATTTCCTTTCTACCAGGGCATCACCAGGATTAGATGCTTTTTTTTTTTTTTAAGTCCCCATTTATTGTATTTTTTTGGTTGCTTTCCTGGAAGATTTGCTGCCTGGTTTGAAGACCAGTACATGTACTCTTGTTTCTTCCTGCTCTGATTACTAAAGTGAGAGTTGGGGCAGGTCAAAGTTTGGGTGCACCAGCATCAGCCAGTTCTGGGCTGGCCAGTGCAGTCCTGGATCAGTTACTGTCCTCTTCCAGGTGATCCTCTGGTCCCAGTTTAGGCTGCATTCCAGGGCTCATTTTGAGACGGCTATCACGGCTCCTCTGGGCTTCATAAGAAGACATGCTTGCTGAAGCCATTCCCTTACAACATCTAAGAGGGTCTCCTGGGACACTGGGCCAGGTCAGCTTAATACCTGAGCTAGAGAGGGGTCACTTTTGTTCCCATCAAGATTGAGCTTCCAGGTTTACCACTATCAGTCATTCTGTTTCCATTGATTCAGCCTAAACCATATGTTCTAAGGGTAGTACTACAGAAGAGGACACAACTTCCACTAATTCTAATTTTGTGTCTATGTCTTTTAAAACAGCCACACACATACAGTCCTCCACCACAACTTTAAATTAATGTGAGAAACAAGGATTGAACAATTCTTAACCTAGAGGAAAAGTTTTCATTTCCTATTCATGTTCAGTCTAAAGTTTTTATAGATGTGTTATTTCATGTTGCACCATGTTGGACGCACATAACTGGTTTCCTCCACACAGACTTGTCCTCCAGGCACGTGGGTCTAGACAGACGTGCAGCTGCCTTGCTGCTTCCTTTGGTTTGTGGGTACCCCAGTGCTGCAGCTGCACAGATGCTACTGTAACCACCAGATACCAGAGCCTTTCAGTAGTCTTCAGCTGTGGCTTAACCTTTTCTTTTGCCCTTGACTGAGAGCTGAGGCTCCAGAAGTTCCAGGGCTTCGTAGGATTTTTCACTTTTTAAAAAAAGAAATGGAAAGAGGATTCTGTACTATCAGTAAGTGTAAAAAAAGATAGAAGCAAGAATTTCTGTTGATTTCCCATCTTACATGTTATATTTTTATATCTATGCTAATGTTAACTGAATTCTAGTTTCAGTTTAATATCCCCAGAGGCCTCATGATCTGAAACAAACTTTAGAGGATCTTTATTATAAAAAATATGAAATCTTTAAATGTTCCAGGGGTTGTAGAGGCACAAGCTAGCTAAGTATCCAAACCTGGAGATCTAACGCTTTTGTGCAGCAGCCTTCTGACACTGCATTGAAGCTATTCTTTTTGTAATGTGCTCACTTTAAGGTAATCTCATCGGTTACCACTGAGTTCGTTGAAAGAAAAAATACCAGAACAGAGACACACAGGCGTGGCTGGGGCATAGGTGACCTTCACATGTGCCTGCCTGCGACAGGGTGCCATCCAGCAGTCTGTCCCAGTGAGTAGGTTGCTGGAGGAACCTCCTATCTGGAAGGAAGATTCCCGCCATGGTACAGCCCTCAGAGAGCGACAGAACAGAATCCAGCTTTGTAAAGTAAAGCTCTGTCTCACAAGGGAAGAAATGCTGTAATTACCAAACTCTTTGACTCCAGTACCCAAGTTTTTTATTCTTCAGGGGAAGCTGAGTAAGCTTGACCTCTGCTTTATGTGATCAAGAAGATTTGGAGTCTTGTTACAGGTGCCAGGGAGAGATGAGAATAAAACAAGGAAATCTCGCCCCAGCAAGTCTAGCCACATTTTAGAAGGTCCTTCCCTGCGCTTGAGTTTATGACCCCACTATGAAAAAATTTCCCATCAGTTGCCGGTCACAAACTGTTAGACCATACTTCAGTTCTCCTGAGTGTTCAGCTGCCTGCACAGCTGTGTAGTTCCTTCAAGGGTTCCAGAGATGCAGAGGCCCTCCTAATGCCCTCCTTTAAACACCTGCCGCTTCTTTGCTTTCTTCATGGTCCCACCCTGGACAGAGAGATCTTCTGGGCATGTATGGCATTGGATTTTGTAAGAAATACATCCAGGTTCTCTTCTGTTACTTCTCTCTTAAATTTTTTAGATAATGTTTGAAGTGGTTTTATTGTTTTCTAAGTATCTAGGGTCCTGTTTTAACTGCCATGCCTGGGGTTCTTCCTTGCCATTGCAGCTCTTCTGCAAGGTGCCGTGCTGAAGGAAATTTCAGCTCATTCACGGTCTTTGCCTAAAAGCAGAACTCCTACATTTTGTCACTAACTCTGCCTCAGTTAACCTCCCTCCTGAAGATTTGCGTTATTTTCTTAAGCCTTCCTAGAAGTTGAGCTGGAATTTGAGAGTACAGGACTTCAGAAACTTTTCTTGGCGTTTTGTATTCTCCTTTGTTTTTAGAAGATTAATTCCTTCTAGCCCAATTCATTAAAATCCTTACTTTATTTTTAGTTCTGATGAAGAATGCATAAAAAAGTAACAGTCCTTTGTTATTTTTTTATTGAAATACAAGTAATTTTAAAATTTTGAGAACATAGCATTTTCCTTCTAAATTATGCCTTGAGGTTTTATAGCATGAATGTGTACAAACTCTATTTAACATTAAGTAGTAGTCTCAGCATTTTGCCTAGTCAACATAAGCCTGTTAAGCTTCCTTTTCTTCAAGCTCTTTCATCTCCTTTACCTTAAAAACAAAAAAGATGGTTTACAAGCTCCTTTATACACTCAGCATATATGAATATGATCATATTATCTCTACTTACAACATTTCCATAGTTCCATGGCCCAGGCACCTACAGCAACCAGAGGATCAGGGGCTTTTTAGGTCAGTTTCCCAGGTGGACAGTGGCTGCTGTGCTGTTCCCGGTGTCTCCTCAGGATTTGCTGAGCGCCAGTGCAACACATGGCATAGCTGTAAAACCTTTCTCTTTTCTGAGGGGTAATCTTCACACCAGCCTGTCAGCAACACGTTTCCTGAGCTGTTCTCCCTTAGCTTTGTGGAAAATCTGAAGTTGTGCTCTTGCTCACTCCTACCTTAGGGGCTGGCGGAGATGGGAGATGACCCTCCTCCCAGACCCATGTGGAAGGAGTTGCTTTGAGAGTCAGAATGAAAATTCAGCTCTCTGTTTGCCACTGTCCTGTGCCCCTCTTAGTACCACGAGTGAGGCTGTCTCGTATAGGTTATGCAGGGAGGTGTAACTGTGACAGTGCTTCTCGGTCTTCAGAATAAAGCGGCTGTGCCCCTTGCAGTTGCAGTCATTTTCACCCAGGTTTGTGTGGACCTGCATCACTGATTCAGGAAAGAAATTCGCCAGCAAGCACAGTGTTTCAAGCTGGGTAGGAAGCAACCCATTTCCTTTATCATTAACCAAGTTAAGCATCTTCAGCTCTTGCAAGTTTTTCATCTAAGGATCTGTGGTTCTTTAAACCTTAGCTGCCCTTTCCTATTAATAAGATGGAGTCATTATATAATCTCACAAGTCTGAAAATTTGTATTCCTGGATTATTTTATTTTGAGTGAGTTTTAGTGAAATGGGAACCTATCAGGAAACATTTGTTCAAACGGAATTGTATACTTCTATATATTTTCTTAGCCTTGTGCATACCAGCCAGTTACGAGTTTCTTAAAGACAGGTTTTTAATTTTTGCACAGTTCCCAAAATGGGGAATTATATAGAGTACGTGCTCACATTTTTTCCCCTTGTATTAGAGTAGAAAATACAGATCTTTTCCTGTGCCATTGGCCTGTTGTATAGCTTAGATAGGTGTTAGGATCCCTCTTGTACCAGAATTTATTCATTTGAAGGATGCTAAAAACCTTTGTTCATCTTGCCTTCTTCACATAAGCAGGAACAATAAGCAAACTTTTCGGCATATATAGAAACTCAGGGAAGAAATTGACTTGTAAATTCTGTATTTTTTTCTTTAAAAACAATTTTTTTTTATTTCAACAGACATAGGAAGAATCGTGAGGCAGCCAGTGAACTTCTAATGAGATTAAAGGACAACAGAGATCTGCAGAAATTCCTGCAAGATTGTCAAGAGGTATGTTGTCTTTTAGTCTTCCCTTCTTGGTTTTTAACAATAGGCAATGTTTGGTTGGACTCTAAATTATAAAATTAATGAGGTCGGAAATCTATATTACCCTTTGGTTTGTAAATGGCAAGCAAGATAAGGCATTTTGTCAGTTCTCTACCTTATAAACTGCCACTTAGAGGAACCTAGACTGTGGTAATTTAGAATATTGCAGTATAGGACTGAGCAGTACATTATAGTAGCCATTAACCATAGGAAGCTATTTCATTTTAAATTAATTAAAACTAAGAACATAGTTCCTCCATCACATTAGCTGTATTTTAAGTAGTCCGTTGCCAAATATCATATTGGACAACATAGACATGGAATCTCTCCATCATTGCAGTGATGGAGATCTGTTGGGCAGTGATGTTCAGAAATAGGCTGCACCTTAAAAAACATGCAGTGCTATTTTAACTCTTTTTTTTCAAATTTTATTTTAAAGAGGGTAAAATTAAACATAACAAAACAGATCATAAGAAAACAATGTAAGAGACACAGATTCCAAAGCAAGACAACTGGAGATCTTCACTGTCTCCAGGCAGGAAAGCTAGAGTTGGGCTTCTTTATGTCCAGGAGATGTTTTGCAAGTCTGACTATTCTTCTGAGTCTTTGACTTTATCTTACTTCCCTTGTTCTGCACATTTCTCCATGAGTCCCCTTAAACATTAATATAGCCATAATATCTACCAACAGCGTCAGGTGCCACACCAGCACATACATCTACATAGGACCGAA